>JAKSZT010053804.1:5147586-5217549 GCA_026826555.1 Tolypeutes matacus | reverse complement strand
TCTAGCTCAATTTTTAGGTCCACTGTCTGGCATAATAGCCAAGGTAAGAATTGTTTTTCAGTTTAAGAGATTTTTTTTTTTTTTTTTTTTTGAGGCCAGCAATTTATTAAGGTAAGGAGGGAAAAGAAATGGGAGAAACTAACAGATCACAGGTCCCCAGTAGAGGGTAAAGGGCTGAAAAGTGATAGAGAGGGCTGATTTATAGACCACAATTTCCTATTATAGATATAAACACCCCGGTTTTACTTCTGTGTTGATCCACGCAGGGGGCACATGCCAAGAGCAGGGTGCAGAAGCCACGAGGGCCGCGAGCACAGCAGCAGGGCACAGAAGCCACTGGGAGCAGGAGCAGGGTGTGGCAGGGAGCAGGAGCAGGAGCAGAAGGGGCAATTTGACCTTTGTGCCTGCTTTTTAAACTGTTAATTATTCCACCCCTTTGCTAATGGCATGGGAGGAGTCCCAGGTGTTTGTTGTTTTGATTGACTACCCCACCCATCAATCCTCCAGGTGGGGCCAATGATAAGGTCCCCGGAGACTATCCAGAGAAATCTCTTGGAATCTCATTCTGCGTGGTGGAAATCTTGCAAGGATCTTCCAGCAGCCATCTTGGTGTATTGATGTCCACGTGGTCCTTTCTGCCAGGTTCCAGATCCATCGATTCATTCCCTATATAAAGCCTGCTTCATTCCCCCCTCAGAAAGTTTACACCTTTATTCTTAAAGGGGTGCTGAAGGGAGATGTTCATTCTTCTGTAACTACTTCCTGCTTGTTGGGGGCAGTAGGCCCTACCTAACAAGGTGTAAAACCCTCTGTCTCTTCTATCTGGGTTGGAGAAAGATGGATCTGGCATCCTGGGCGAAGCTGGATGAAGTCCCCATATGGCTAACAAGATGTTGTTTCTGGAAGAAATAAACTTGATTAGAAGTTTGAGAATATTGGTCCCATTAAAAGGATATTGGACCACAAAAGTAGAAAAGGCCAGGTGCCTATAAAGGATACATTTTCCTGAAATTGGTGGGAAACCGTATTCTTTCAGTTGCATTGTGCTGTTGGTTAGCTCTAGAGAGAAGAGATTGTACTAGACAACAGGATTAGATATAAATTTCCAATCCTAGTTTCTATGGTAGAAGAGAGGAATGAGAAGAGGCATTGCCCTTTTTAGTTAGGTTACAGGAAATGAAAACAAAGTTTCTTAAGGGATGTCTGCTTTGCCCTCCCCCTAACAATAGGCATCTGGGCTAGAGATAGAGGGAACAGTTGGCTTTGACATAGACACTACTTAGTTTTGCCTCCTGAAGAGGTATCTCAGGCCGTCCAATGACTGGCACTCGTACATTTTGTCAGATGCTTCTGGTGAGCTGGCACTTTCCTGGGCAGCTGGTTTCACGCAGGATTAGTGTACCAGCTGGAAATTTCTTTAACTTTAATAGCTGTGAGAGTGATCAGAACTACAGAATCAAGTTCCTTCCACTTTGGCTATCATAGAAAGAGATCTGTTTTCTGGCCAGGGTTTGATCAGAACCTTGTTTCCAGGTCCTGGGTGAGGAAATGTTGCCCAAAGACCATCTTAAAGGGCTAACCTGAAGTGGGTCTTAGCCACCTTGTTTGCCATTTTCCTTTTGGTGGGAAATGCTTAGCCTTGACAGGATGGCATGTGGGTGAAGTTTATCTGCCAGTCCTCCCCAGGGTATGATCCCCACATTTGTACAGGGGGAAGGATGGTTAGGCCTCCCATTGTTTGAGTTATTAGTTGCACACAGGGGGCAACTCCTGGTAACTTTCTTGACTGTTTTTACCAGGCCCTGTCTTTTAAACACCCATTTAGCTAAGATGGTTAAGGTATCCTTCCGCAGATGAGTGGCTTGGTGAAGTCTATGAAGGAACTTCCACTGTGCTGTTTCTGGCAGGTAGACTTGAGTGTCCTTAGCAAGCCACCTTTTAGCTTCCAGCATGAACCACAGGCTAGCTGCCCTGGTTTGTTCATCTAGGGTATACCTCTGAACGTTAAGTACTGTTACAGGTGCTGGAACAAGGGGTAAGAGGGACACCTGGGTTAAGTACGTTCATTAAGTTCTTAGAAAATGAAGTTTACCAGGACTTTTAACATGTTCAATGACCCTCTGCATATGATCTAGAATAGAAAAGATATCACCATAATCATCAGGCATATATCTAGAATAGGATATAGGTACAGTACCTAATATTAATGTACTACTCAATGCATAATTTTTTTCTTTGAGCTGTAATTAATAGATTTAAGTTTCAGGTTTGCAATACCTTACAATTTATCTCTCCATGGGAGCAGGCCATAATGCCAATTGTGTTTAAGTTCTGCTCATAGTACTCTGGTGGTCATTGCTCCACTTGGTAGGTCTTTCAAACAGCCAGCATGCTGCAGCACATTGACCCTAGAGAGAAGCCAGGAAAGTAGGTTCCAGTATTCCACTGGCCTGTTGCATAGCATCCTTCAGCACTTTGAAACAGTGCCAGTCTGGAGGCAATGTCCATTGTACATTTGGCTTTTTCGAGCCATCGTTGGCTGCTGCAGGAGTTTGAAACGGCAACGTAGTCTCCATCCACTTCAGGAGCACAACCAGAGATGTAGTAGACATTGTTATTGTTTTAGGGGTCCATGACCAACCTAGCCAATAACCCAAATGGAGAGGCAACCTGCAGTGTATTGAAGGCCTGGTTTGAATGCACAAGAGAATTTGACAATGCTGAAGTCTATCTCTTGATTTTTACACTTTTCCCATGAAGATGTTAATTAGCAGGTATTTTACTTTAGCAGTACAGGTAAAACAACTTTTTCTTTAAAATGAAAGCTGAAGATTCCCAGTGAAATCAAGATTATCTTTTGATACTACCACTTGAATATGTAGATTGAGGTGGCTTCTGATAGGTTACACTGCTATGAACTTACTTTTTGCCATTAATACCAGTTTAGGCTTTTAGTTAGTAATGGCTTCTTGGAACTAGCCATTTAAATGCTTCTATTTAGAGGATACTTTACTACAACCACATGGACTGGTTAATTTACCTTAGATTACAATTAGCAACCAATGGAATTCAATTTATCCATTTAAAGAGGGCAAATTTCAAGTATTTTTCTTAACTTGTTGATATTTGGCAAGAGGATTACTAACCACCCTTATTTTAAGGCTCTTAAAAGGTTTAAATTGAGGAATTACAGAACAAGCTATATCTTTAATTCCCCAGCTTAGAAGATAGAGTTTCAATCTATCACACCTCATCTTTTCCCCACAGCTCTTGCAAAGGGAAGGCCTTGGGGACAAGGCAGGTTAAAGAGTTTAGGAAAAAAATTTTCTTTTCCAAAGTTTTTACATTTAGATTTCTGTATTACCTTTCCATCCTGCTTAGCCTAATTTGGGCTCCAGGAATAGATATTTACATGTACCTTATCGAAGAATTTTCACTTGTTAATTTGATCTCATCCCGATGTGTGAAGTTACATATTGAACAAATAGGGAGACACGAATAGTTTGTCACAGAAATACAGGACTTACTGTTATAATTTTCATTCTCTTACAAAATAAGTTTAACTGTAAGATAACATTTAAAAGATTTCTTTGAAGACTCCTTTTAGTTACTTTAATTTGCACTGTGACTATGCAGTTTTGCACAATAATTTCATTCTTTAATTATTGGCTTATAACCAAAATGTCCCTAATGCTTTAGTAAAATTTCCCTTTGCTTTAGAACTTTATTTTTCACTTTGACTTTAGCAGACCTTGGATGAGCAAGACAAATTCTACATATACTCACTGAGGCTATTGAAGCCTCAGAGAAACTGGTTTCTCTCATGAATTGCCACTTTTAGGAACCCCCGACAGTCAGGGAAGGAGCCCTCCTTCACTTCCCAGTCCTCAGAGATAACAGGACTCCGGCAGCCACTGGACTGGAAGAATGGATGTTCAACTCTGAGGGTCAAAGAATTCCACTAGGCAACAGTTTAGTCCACATTTGGAGCCTCGAGAAAAAGTAGGGTCACTAAGACCAGTAGGACAAGAGACAGGAATGTCTCGTTTGCTTCCCCTGAGATATATATATATATAGGGGGCAGAAGCTGTTATGGAATAATCATAAGCAAAGGCAAGGGGCGATGCCAGACTTGAAGTGATCATAAATGAAGCTATGTTCAGTTTAAGATTTACACTTACAATAGCAGAGTTAGGCTAAATCTACCCAGTTATAATTTCAGTTATTATTCTGCTGTTTTATAATATAAAAGAATTTATAAATGATATTAACTCTTATTTACAGTTTCTAGTAAGTTTCTACTTTAAGGCAAATTACATATCTTTATTAATGAAGCCACAAGAATTTTATTAGTAACAACTGTACTAAGTTTTCTGTTTTTCTAGCAGTTGAACCAATTCCACTTGTGATTTATACATCAAATCCACTTGCAAGGCATTGACATTGAAAGACTCATTTTTAGCTTACCTTTCACTATTATCCAATTTGTAACAGGTGAAACCCAAATTGGATTTCCTAGGCGCAAGCATACTGACAAAGTTAAACACAGATTTCAAAGGTGAACACATAGTTAAGAACGGATTAAAACAGAAGAGAGAACTTTATACCCTTAGCATTTGTAGGAATGCTTTGATCTTAATTGATGGCACATGAGGTTATTATTTTCAAGGAGAAGTTTAGTAACCATTTTGGATCTTGATCTCTATTCACACTTTTTGTAGGTACAACTGAATTTAAACCAAGAAGTTTCTTTCTAACAGGGAGTTGATTGAAGTTTGAGGTGTATTTCCTCATTTCTTTAAGGAGACATGACATGAGGTTTTTGGCCCTCAAATCTGTCTTCCTTTTTTTACACTGTTTTAACTGGAATTCAGGGTCTTATACAGAGGCTGCTCTTAGCTATACTGTAGCTATGTAGACCAGCAGTAGGCAGAATTTCCTGATTCTTGCAAAGACATTCCTATGGAGTTTACTGGTGGGCTAGAGACCATGTCCATTATTATAGGAAGAATGAAGAATGAAGAAGCACTTTTTAGTCAACTGATCAGGTGTCCCAGAGTCCAAGTCTGACTAAAACATTCACCAGTCCAAATCTGGAGCTGATGCTCTGGTTCCAGCATCCTGAAATCCAGAGCCCAGGGCTCACAGGCATCCCTGTGGCTGACCTAGGTCTCAGGAGATGCCTGAATCCCTGAAATTCAGACCAAAGCACCCAAGCCAATTGGTGGAAGAACAGTTGCCCCAAACCGAAGCAACTGAGATAATAAAATCTCAGAAGATGTTTGGCTGCTCTCTGAATGGATGGGCCCAAGCAATTTCTTGGGGGCCATTCAGAATAACTGCTCTACCTCTCGGCACCCCTGCATTTCAGGATCCGAGACTGACTGACCCAAACCGAAGCATCTGAGAAATTTCAGAGGATGTTTAGGCTGCTCTCTGAATCAAAGCACCCAAGACTTATGTCTTAAGAGACATTCAGAGTTAGGTCTCTGGTTCCCACCACCCCGGGAATCAGAGACCCTGCCGCTGAGCAATGCCGGGACCATTGTGGACCTGGGAGACAGACAGCTCTCAGGGTCAGTTTCTGCCTGAAGCTCCCACGCCGAACTGTGCTCCTTCTTTCTATTCTTACAGAGGCCTTAAAAAGCAGTTTACTAAGCATACATTTATGTAATCTAGGCATCTTTTAAAATACATATGAAAAAAAATAATTTATGTAAGCAAATGCACAAATATGCATATATATCTCTATATCATTTTACAAATATTGGTTTGTATTGTGAAAAATTTGATTTTTAACCACAACAACAACAAAAAAAAGATATCCCTTCTAAGAAAAAGGGAAAAAAAGATAAAGCAGTTTACTCTTATGACTTTACCATTTTGGTAATGTAAAACAACAATGTAGGTAAAGGTTAATTATGAGAGGAGTCCTGGCCTGTGACCCCCTTGGGGAAGGGAACTCCCATGGCATCCTTCTTGGCTTGCCACCACCTAAGGCGGTAGAAGGCAATGGCCTGAGGACAAAGCAGCTTGGTTGCTAAAAGGGCTTGAAAAAGTTTTGCAGTGCCCGGTGCTGGTTTGGGGGACCTCTGTCTTGGCAGGGCCCTGCTAGCTCCTTTCTGGAGCCCCAGCCCTCCCGATCGGGGTGAAAAAAAAGGCGTTAAACAAACTGTAGGCCATGGTTACACTCACCAATAATCTCCTGTCTGTCTCCACAAATGTGTTCCCGGATTTAGTCTAGGTTCTTGACTTAACGCTGCAGAAATGAATTTCAGAGCACGTCAGGTGACTGAAGCCAGAAATTTATTAAGGTAGGGAGGGAAGAAAAATGGGAGAAAATAACATATCACAGGTCCCCGGGAGAGGGTAAGGGGCTAAAAAGTGATAGAGAGGGCTGATTTATAGACCATAATTTCCCATTATAGATTATAAATGCCCAGGTTTTACTTGCATGTTGATCTGCACAGGGGGCACATGGCAAGAGCAGGGTGCAGAAGTCACAAGGGCTCTGAGCACAGCAGCAAGGCACAGAAGCCACCGGGAGCAGGAGCAGGGGGTGGCAGGGGTCAGGAACAGGAGTAGGAGTTTAAGAGATTTTTAAGCCATGGAATTATCAGCAATATTGTTAGGCCATCTGCCAATGGAGAACGCTGGCAATCACAATTTTGCTCTTCTTTGATTGTGGTCAGTTGCAGTAGGGACCCTCCAGGTTGTAACATAGAGAAGCAGAGATAGCACTTTCCTCATTGCTGGGGGAGCGCCAAGGGATGAGGATTCTCTGTGTTCCATCACTCCCCAAAACCATTCATTGACCTAGTATGTCTTCAGCTCTTAATTCTATGGAATATTCAAACAGAAATATGAACACAAATATACATTAATTAATATTTTCCTACTTATCCTCAGGGTGTATTTGAGGATCAGACTTGTAGCTAAGATCTCAAGTTCCAATTATAAATAGAAATCTACTCTTTTATGATGCAGTTTCACATTGTCTACCCCATTCCAAAGTTGTGCTTGGTTTTGGGGAAAAAAGATGAGTTAAAACTTTGCAATTCAAGGAAATTACAATCTAGTGACCATCTAAGATTACTGTAAAACACTAAGTAGAATAATTTTTGCTTCTCCATGTAATTTTCTGGGAAAAGACTAAGGGAAGAGATTTCAGAGCATACTTTAATTTATATGGTCCCCAATCACCCTAAATCCAAAGGAAAAGACAAACAACTCACCTTTACCACCAAATGAGGACAGAGTAGATTGAAAATATTAGCAACCCACATTATACAGTGGGGAATATAACTGAGATCTTAAGACAGCAGCATAGAACTGATTCCCAATTACTCAAAAAGGAGTAACATGCATTTCAGCATGAACACATCTCATGAAGAGTCACAAAAAAATGTGTCAGTTGTGTATTTTGACAATGATGTAGAATGGCATCATTTTACAATGATGGGAAGAGGGGGATTCTGAATATTTTAAGTCAGGGTCTACTCATTGGTCTTTTCACAGAAAGTTACTACAGAAACCCAAAGTCAATGGATGAGAAAAATTTCACCAAAGTGAAGGAGTTCGTTCTTTTAGGGTTCACAGCTGACTTGCAGTTGCAGAGAGCACTTTTCTTGATCTTCCTCATAATTTGTCTTCAGTCTCTTGGGGAACCTCACCCTGGTTTCTCTGATCTGTGCTGATTCTTGCCTCTGCACACCCATGTATTTCTTCTTTGGGAACCTGTCATTCCTGGACCTCTGGTATTCTTCTGTCTATGCCCCTCAAATTCTGATGACCTGAATCTGTGAAGACAAAAGCATTTCCTTTGCTGGTTGCTTGGCTCAGTTTTTCTTTTCTGCTGGGTTGTTAGTTGTTGGCTGCCATAGCTTGTGATGGCTAAGTGGCTGTCTCCAAACCACTGCTTTATTCCCAGGCAATGTCCCCAAGGTTATGTGCCCATCTTGCTGCAACTTCATACTTTGGTGGCTTTCTTAACTCAACAATCATCACCAGCAAGACATTTACCCTGAGCTTCTGTGGCAACAATGTCATCAATGATTACTTCTGTGATCTGCCTCCCCTTGTGAAGTTGGCATGTGTTGTGAAGGAAAGCTGTGATCTATTTCATACTAGCCTCTAATGTCATCACTCCCACCATACTTATTCTTGCCTCCTATTTCTTCATCATTGCTTCCAATTTGAACATGCACTCTAACCAAGGCCATCTGAAAGCTTTTTCCACTTGTGCTCTCATGTGACAGCTGTCACCTTATACTATGGTTCAATTCTCTTCTTTTACTCCAGACCAAGCACTAGCTATGCCCTGGAATGGGATAAATTGGCGTCGGTGTTCTATACTGTGGTGATTCCAATGTTTAATCCTTTGATCTATAGCTTAAGAAATAAAGATGTGAAAAATGCCCTGAAAAAAATTGTGGCTAGAACCAAAGTTTCTTAAATGAAAACACCTGGCAAACAATAACCATATTTTTTCAAATTATCTCCATATCATTAAAATCATCTGGAACTCCAGAAATAAATAAATCAAGAAAGCAGTAAATCATTGGATAGAGAGGAAACACAAGTTTTCTTTTGTCTTTTTAAGTTGTATAGTGATATATTTGAATGTATTTTTATAATATTTTAGTATACATAGGGTTGTAACTTTTGGAAAGCTACTGTCTGTTTGCTTGGAATATATTCTATAAAACTCCTCATATTTTGAGATGGTTATAAGAAAATCTGGTTTATTTTTACTTTCACTCAAAATTTCATAAGGTGCTTGTACGTCTATTTCAATCTATACATGTGAAAATGGGAATAATACTACTGGCTATAGGCCCATTGTTAGGATTAGATGTTTTAAATGATTTTCTTTGAATCGCGTCATTCATAAGTGAGGAATAAAGAGAGTACTCTGGGAAATTGATTCCAAAGGTACTACATTACTTATTGGAGAGAGTACGTGTCATGAGACAATAACCTACTATAAAGTGGAACTGAAAATGAATTTTTAAATTATTTTTCTTTTATTTTTGTTTCTTGACTTGAATGATATAAAGATAACAGACTTCGTTAGGTGCATGAGAGAACAAACACCTTTCCTTGGGGTTACTATGAGGTTCCAGCAATATAATTTTTCCCCAAAATTAAAGAATCAAGGGTAAAATTAGATTAGCTGTATGAGTAACACAGAAATAGATGATGGATGGATGGATGGATGGATAGATAGATAGATGGATGGATGGATAGATAGCAAAGAGCTCTAAATCTAAAGGCAAGATTCAGAATAACAATCTTTATTGGGTGAAGCAGTGATGTATAACATATTACCTTCTGTGGATGTTTGTATTTCTTTGCTTGTTCAGTTTTCCATATGATTAATTTGTAATTTAAAATGGAGAACAGTTCAATGTGGTACATCACATTTCCGAAATGTGACATTTTAAAATGTAAACATGAAGTTGTTCCAACAAAAATCCCTTTTATTGGTTTCCAAGGATTAATAGGAGTTTGCTAAAGGACAAGACAAGGAAGGATAACCTAAATGGAGCAAAGAGCATATGGTAAGAAACAAAATTATGGACCACATGATATAGTCTATAAAATCTAATTAGCCTAATTGGAAAATTTCTATGATTACAGACATTAAATATTTATGTTCTGACATATCCATAGTGAGTCCATTTTTAATAAAACATTGCTTATTTCATAATATCCTGCATAATTTATCATCCTCAAACTTGTAATGAAATATAATTGAGTCTTAGAGACTGAGGTATCTTTTTTCTGGGGTGTTGTTCGGAAGGAGTCCCAAAAGACTGTTAAAGAAATACATATATCACATCCAGCAAAGGCAATTTGAAAACATAGTGGAGGGAAAAGGGTGTCATTTTGAGGAAATCACCTTTCTGACCAAGGATAAATACCAGGGATCAAGGGCAGCAAAGCATTTTGACCTTTCTGTGACCTCTCCTGACACTAGGAATGGGGCTGCACAATCTGGATTGGCTCACAAAGGGTCATTGCTATGCCAAACACACACATACACACACATACCACAATACATGTATAGGCTACATGCTCAAGGGCAGAACAATTTGACTGGGTGTATTCTCCACTGGCAGAGGGCCTAACTTTATTGCTTATAATTCTGTGGCTTAAAAATCTCTTAAACTGAAAAACAATTCTTACCTTGGCTATTATGCCAGGCAGTGGACCTAAAATTGAGCTAGGAAAATAGAGGTAACTCTCTTGGGACTGCTCTTATTTAATGAAAGAATTTATCATGCCGCTAAAAATTTAGAATCTATATTTCTATTTTTAAAATAAATTTTTATATCATAATCATGCTATTCATGGCTCTGGGTGGACCCCAAATGATTTGAAACTCCCCACATCCCAAATATCCAATGAGGACTGTGCATAAGATAAACAATCAACCAAATATCGGGCAACATATTGAAGTTCTTCATATGAACTTCAAAAATCATTTCTCCAGAGATTCCTTACAATGAAGTGAAATATAATGCATTATTATTTAATCTTTTACTTATACATTCTTATTTGTATAGACAAAAAGGAGAGTTTTTTTTTTTCCTTTAGCTACATTTACTTTCATTAGTTCATAGATTTAAAGTTGGTTGCATGCCTTCTTGGATTCTAGAAGTGCTGGAAATCTCTCTCCACAAATAATAACTCTCCTTCCCATCTATCAGACATCTGTCTTCACCAGAAGGCTCCCCAAGAAGTAGCTGCCTCTGGGAATGGTCACACTGAAAGGAGAAGACCTTAATGCGATTCCTCAGTGTGTTCAAAGCTTAATGCACCTGCTGTCTGTGGCATTCCACTTTAATCGGATACTCTTTGAATTGTATATTAATTATTACTGTTCAATATTATCCTAAAGTCATGTATAATTTCAATCCCTCTCTTGAGCTCCTGTCCCATGCACTGCCTAAAGCAGAAGAAGAAACTTTTTACTTTCATGAAAGTTTGACCCAATTTGAGTTTTCTACATATTAAACTACACAAGGGACTAATACGGTCCCTGCAAAATAAGAGTAGAGACAACAGTGGGAGGTGGCTACAGATGGTTTATGAGAATAGAAACATCCATCAAGTACATGTCAAGTCTCATCTAATTCCCTGTTTCATTGACCTAGGAAACAAGGACTGAAGAATGATATTTGGGACTCTAACTTTATCAACTATTATAGAAAAAATCGTATTTTATTTCAAATGATTATTATTATTATTATTATTTGTCTTTTGTTTATATTGTGATTTGCTGCCATTTTCCCTCTGGTTAATTAAAACAATGCTTACTGTCATTATTATGAAGAGTCACTTGATTTGAATTCAGCTGATGTCCAGAATTTCCCACCATTCCTTTGTATAGAATGTGCCTTCTACTCACTCCAAGCATCCTTTTTCTAATGGTAACAATACTAGGAGTACATATAAGATTGAGCATCCCTTTGGGAGATCAGGCTAAACGTAAAGAAAATCTTCATGTTCTGTTCTGGTGTCAAGCGACCAATTATAATGATAATTTATCTTTCTTTAATGAAGAAGGGGGAGATCATTCAAAAGGAATATAGTGGTCAAAGTGTCAAGCCCATAGACATGTTCACCAAGTCTGTCTCTCAGGAATTACTGACCGACATTAATATTATTATTATTATTTACTTTTTAAAATAACTTTTCCTTTTTTTGGAAAAGATATTTAGATTACATAAACACTACATAAAAAATATAGGGGATTTCCATATGCCCTGTTCCCCACTCCACCACATTTACTCCCATTAACAACATCCTTCATTAGTGTGGTACATTCATTTCAAGTGATGAACCCATTTTGGAGTATTGCTACTAAGCATGGATTGCATGTTCTGTTTGAAGCATATATAATGTTCTGTTTCTTCCATTGCAATGTCATTCAGGACAATTCCCAATCCTGAAAATGCCACGGTATTATACTTTTTTTCCTTCTTCCTTATCTCAGAACCTCTAGTGGCCACTGTCTCCACATCAATGATATGTGTTCTTCCATTGTTAGAATCACAAGAAGTCTATAGTAGAATACCAGTAAGTACACTCTAGTCCATAGTTCATTCCCCAATCCTGAGGATTCTGGGATGGTGAGGCCCACTCTACCTCTAATTGAGAGGGGGTTTCAGTCCCATACAGGTGATGGATGGGACTCTCTTGCTTGCAGTTGAAAGCTCTCTTGGTTCCTTTGTATGGTGGTTGTCCATCATCATCTCCCTTTTAGTTGTCCTGGGTGAGTCCAATGAACTGGAAAGTAGGTGTTGCAATTCCATTGAGGCTCAGGGCTCAGATGGCACATGGACAATCCAAAGATTCAAGTCTCTTGGATGTATACCTACCAACTCCAGCATCAACTATATGTTCAAATAGAAGGGACCAAAGAGTCAAGTGAAGGGAAACCACAACTGAGTCCAATTTTGTCACACTGGGGAACACAAACCCCAAAATAGGGCCCACTGGCAAGGCACCAAACTCATGAGCTATCTACCCTGATCATAGTGCCTGGATGTCTCTAGAGCCCTCAGGAGCCCTGCTATTTGGGGTAGAGTCTAATTTGGCAGTCAAAGAGATCTTGCTGAGACATGCATAAGCATAACCTCTGGAATGACTTCCCAACTCACTTTGAAATCTCCTAGCCATATAAATTCATTTGTCTTTACCTTTTTCCCCTTTTGGTCAAGTTCTTTTTCCAGTTGTATTGCTAGTTGGTGCTTGGTAGTAATCCCTCGGTGCCAGAGAGGCAAATCCCCTGGGACACCGAATGTCTTATAAAAACCCATACCAGAGAATCCATGCAGAGAAGCTGGGTCCCCTGTTGGCATGATATTGGTCTTTTATGCAAGAAAAATAAAGTATTAAACCTGAAAAAGAGAGAAACCACTCACTGTGATTCTGTTTCATCCAGTATAACAAGAGAATCATAATCATAAGATAAAATTGTTATCAAGATTTAGTGGATTAGGTATAACACATAATAATAACTTGCCCATAGTGAATAATATATATTTTTGATATTTTTACAAATAATAGTATGAACATTAGCAATATATTCATATTTTTATAAATATCAGAGAAATGCCTGACACTAAAAACTTCTCAATATATATGGAAGGGTTCTGACATTTTGTAAGTACCAGTAATAGTCAAATATTGGGCTGGTGCTTTCTTGTATGTCTTCTCTACTCAATAGGATGATCTGTCAGGAAGCTGTAAGTAATCTTTATGAGCTTCATTATTCTCAACTGTCTGAAGAAAATAAGGGATTGGCCCTGCATTAAACAGTTAATAAATTAATAGCCCTCCTTTTAAATCTACATTCTAGTGGTCTCCCAAATCACAGATTGAAGTTCTATAATTTAGACATTAAAGGTACAAACTCAAAAGCATCTAAGTATTTTCTGACATAATTAAAACCCTTGTTTATTCTGTACAATAGAAGAGTCACTGAATGACTTTTTTCTCATGATCTTAATCAGGTGTCCCCCTCTATGGAAATGGAAGTGGAAAATCACACTATCCTGACTGAATTCATCTTGGTGGGCTTCTCTGCAGACCCCAGGTTAGAGCTGATTCTGTCTGGAATATTTCTGGCTCTCTACTTGATAACTTTGTCAGGGAACATGACCCTGGTTAACTTAATCGGGATTGATTCCTGCCTGCACACACCCATGTACTTTTTCATTGGAAATCTATCTTTCCTGGACTTCTGGTATGCATCTGTGCATATCCCCAAAATCCTGGTCAGTTGTGTCTCAGAAGATAAATGCATTTCCTTGGCTGGATGTGGGGCCCAGTTGCTTTTTTTTCTTGTACTGTAGTCTACACTGAGTGCTATCTCCTAGCAGTCATGGCATATGACTGCCATGTGGCAATTTGTAGCCCATTGCTCTATTCAAGTTCCATGTCCAGTTCTCTCTGTACTGGATTTGTTTCTGGTGCTTACATGGGGGGGTCTAAATGCCATAGCCCATACTGTCAACACTTTCTGCCTGAGTTTCTGTGGTAAAAATATCATTGACCATTTTTCTGTGATGCACCACCATTGGTAAAAATGTCCTGTACAGACACCCAGGTCTATGAAAAAGTCCTTCTGGGTGAGAGGACTTCACAGTCCTCTCCAGCCTACTTGTCATCCTGATTTCCTATTTCAACATCCTCCTGGCTATCCTGAGGATCTGCTCTGTCTCTGGAAGGTGCAAAGCATTCTCCATCTGTGCTTCCCACCTGATCTCAGCCATGCTCTTCTATGGATCCCTGTTCTTCATGTATTCAAGACCTAGCTCCACCTATTCCCTGGAGAGAGACAAAGTGGCTGCCCTGTTCTACACCATGGTGAACCCATTGCTCAACCCTCATTTATAGCGTGAGGAACAAAGATGTCAAAGAGGCTTTCAGGAAGGCAACACAGACTATACAACCACAGAGATGAAATGACATCCTTGTTCTTTTTGCTGAATGATCTCACTGCACTTACAAAGTTATTGACTTATATACATTTGTTGCGATAGTTCAATTAAATGCAGCAAATTACACATAGAACAATGAAATATCAAGTAAACTACTCTTTGGTTTTTGGTATTTTGTTGTGATATGAAATATTTTAAACCTATACTATTTGGTTGTTGATATTCTGCAGGATGGTATGTTGCTGCTTTGCACTATCAGGTTTTTCTCAAAATTTATCATTTTGCTTCTTCTTGAGAGTTTTTGGAAAGAGAAAAATATATTTGGAGGTTTTGTGTGTGTGTGTAATTTGACTTTGAATCTTGGGAAGCAAACTGTATTGGATAAGGAGAAAATATGGAATGGGTAGACTGTAGGAAATTTGCTCAAGTTCCTATAACAGATTATTTAAAGTAAATTTTTAAAGTAAATTTTCCTCTTCAAATTCCTTTGTAAAGATCAAATTGAGTATATAGAAAATATCTGTCTAAACTTTGTGCCTTCTAAATTAGCATATATTAGGCAAAGTGTGTAAGAGTTGTTTGGGCTATAAAAATATTGTTCTAAAACCACAGAATGATGTCTCATTTAGGACTGTGTGTTTCAATCTAAAAAGTTACAGCTTCCTCATACAAGGGCCATTGTGCAATACTCTCCCTCATGGCATACCACTGTATATAAGCCTTCTAGGGGAAAATAAGAAGTGGAGTAAAATGAAATAGAGAAAAAATCCCCACTGTATTCTTGATGTAATGCTTGTTTTTGTCCATAAGCATAATTTGCAAAAAAACAGGAAGCTTTAATAAATGGCTCCTAGCAGATTTTTAGTACATACTTTATTCAATACTCTCTACAACACTGCAAATTTAGGATTATCAGTTACATTTTACAAATGAGAAGCTTGAAATTTAGTAGTTAGAACTTGGGTTTTGGAGAATTATAGTTCTTTCTGAAACGAACACATTTACAAAACTAACCTAAATTGAAATTTTAAGATTCATTGTAGGTATTTCACTATATGTATTAGGTCTATTTCTGATAATTCCTTTCACATGCATTTATTTTATAATTACTCACTGCCCTCTCATTTTCATCACAAAATTCTTAACATTCTTTATTCTTCTATCATCACAGAATACTTGTGAGTAATTGACTAGAAAGATATAGGGTCTATATCAAAATAGTGCTCTTATAAAAAACTATAGTAATATTAAACTGGCTCAATATTCTACAGCACATATTAGAGTCAGATCACTAAAACAAAACAAAGACACTAAAACAAAGAAGCAAAATCTTTTCAATGAATTTACTTTAATAGAAAAAAATGATTTTTTAAACCTAGTACCAAAACCTTCCGCTGAAGTTTGTCCATTGCCTCACAGTACTGATTTAAAATTTTATGTCAATTTAGATTTCAGATTATGTTAACTTGAAGAGTTTTTTCTGAGCTGGTTTCATGTCTTTATTCCTCAGACTATAGATTATGGGGTTCAACATGGGGAAGACCACAGTACAAAATGTAGAAACTAATTTGTCCCTTGCAAGGGAATAGCTAGAACTTGGGAGAGAGTAGATGTAGAGAATAGAACCATAGTACATGATGACAGAAATCAAGTGGGAGGAACAGGTGGAGAAGGCTTTGAAGTGCTCCTGTGTGGAGCAGATCCTCAAGATGGTGTCAATGATGAAGATATAGGAGGACAGTATGAGCACAATGGGGGTAATGACATTGGAGGCCAAGAGGAAGAACAGCACTGCTTTGTAGTTCTCTCTCACATCACATGTCAACTTCACCAGGGGTGGGACATCACAGAAAAAATCATCAATAACATTGTCACCACAAAACTCCAATGTGAATGTGTTGCTGGTCAGTATTATTGCATTGATGAAGCCTCCATCAGGCTATTGTTATTGTCATCCCAGAGGTAACGCTTACGTATACCTTAGCAGGATCTCATAGACTTCCAAAGTGGATACTACCCCAAATAGTGGGGCACCTGAGGGCTCTGGTGACACCCAAGTCCTATGGTCAGGGAAGATAACTCCGGAGTTTGTTGCCTTGCCAGTGGGCCCTGCTTTGGAGTTTGTGCTTCTGAGAGTGACAAAGTTGGACTCAATTATGACTTCCCTGCACATGGCTCATTTGTCCCTTCTATTTAAACTTATACTTGGTGCTGGAGTTTGTAGGTATACATATAGATAATCGAGTCTTTGGGCTGTCCATGTGCCAGCTGGGCCTGGAACCTCAGTGGGGTTGCAACACCTACTCTACAGCTCACTGGACTCACCCAAGACAACTGGTGGGGCGATGATGATGGACAACGTCTTTCCCAGGGAATGGAGAGAGTCTGCAGCTGCAGGCAGGATAATCCCATCCATCTTCCCTATTGGATATAAGCCCCCTCTCAATTGGAGGTGGAGTGGACATCACCATCCCAGAATCCCCGGGATTGGGGGAAGAGCTATGGACTAGAGTGGACTTCCTGGTATTCTACTATAGACATATTGTGATTCTAGCAATTGAAGAAATTACATCATTGATGTGGAGCCAGTGGCCACTGGAGGCTCTGAGGGCAGGGAGAGGGAAAAATAGTTGTAATACAGGGGCTTTTTATGGGTCTTGGGAATCATCCTGAAATGACAGATATAGGCCATTTTATATCATCACATAACATGCAGAACTGTGTGGGAGAGAGCGTAGACTGCAACATGAACTGTGGTCCTCCATGCTTAATGGCAAAGCCCCAGGATGCGTTCATCAATTGCAATGAATGTTCCACACTAATGAAGGATATTTATGTGGGAGGGTGTAGGAAGTGTGGGAAATAGGGCCTATGAGAATCCCTGTGTTTTTTTGTGTAACATTTATGTAATCTAAGTACATTTTTTTAAAAATTAAAAAGAAAATTAAGCCATTAAAATAGCCAAATATAATTAATAGTAAAATGAAATAATGATAAGTTTAAATATAAGAAATATAATACATAAAATTTAAAAAAAACTAAACATAAAATAAAATTAAAAGATCGAGTTATTAAAAGAAAATGAAAAATATTTAAAATTTTTTTGACATTTTGCCTTTTATCACTGTAATATCTCATGTCCTATCTGTACAGTGTCATTTTCTTACATTTATTCCCCAGTGTCTTACTATTTTTCATTTTGGTTTCAAAGGTTTTAGGTCACAGTAAAGTCACATACAGAATACAGGGGACTCGAATATACCCAACATCTTCCCCTCTTCCTCCTTCTCATATTAATATCTTTTTATATGTGGATCATGCCTTTGTTATCACTGATATACACATAGTGAAACACAGCTACTAAACATGGTCAGTGGTTTACATTATGGTATACATTTTGGACCTTACACTTTTATAAATTTGGATGATATTTAACATGGCCTGTGTCCATCATTTTAAGATCATGTAGAACACTTCCTTTGCCCACTAAATGACCCCTGTTTGATCTATTTTATTGCTCCCTCCCCCTCTCCTTGGGGCCCACAGTGACCCTCTGGCTTCACTCCTTGGAGGACAAGATTCATAGTTACATGCAACAATACTGAAGTCTTGACACACTGGTTTGTCCTCCCCTATTAAGAACTGTCCATGCTCTCTAGAGACTCTCACCTCTCTATTTGTGAACAAATTGGTCCTCCCAAGTATGGGAGTCTAACTCCTTCTCGCTCATTATGTGGGTCTTCACCCACTGATACAATACATTATGACAAAATAATCACTCATACACTTCTTAGAAGTCTGCTTCAGGTGCTCCCTGTCCTGAATGCCCCTCCATCCAACACACTATACCAGTAACCCTTCCTTGTCATATTTCCATAAGAGCATTCTCAACTTTGTACTTTCAACCATATACCTGCAAATCCTCAGTGTTCACCTGGTCCCTCTCCCAACCCTCCCCCCAGTTCCCTCGACCTTCCAACCCAACCTCCCCAATCTACCACCTGTCAAAACTGCACCACCCAACCCAATAATATCACTACACTCCTGTCATATCCCTTCAATACGCAACTACACACTTTCAACTTAGCAGAGATTATGTCTTTACGGGTGTTGTCTCACAACCTTCTTCTCCCTTTCTATTTCCTGTAAACCTGTCTTCCAGACAATAGCTCTCTAAGTCTGCCCAATTTGCTTAATTCATATCAGTGAGGTCATGTACTATTCATCCTTCAATACCTGGCTTGCTTCACTCAACATAAGGTCCTCCAGGTTCATCAATGTTATCCCATATGTTAGCACTGTATTCCTTCTTACAGCTGAGTAATATTCCATTGTATGTACAAACCAGATTTTGTTTATCCATTCATCTGTTGATGGGCATTTGGGTTGATTCCAACTTTTGGCAATAGTGTCTCCACTTAGCTCTTTTCACTTTGGAACTTGATATAGCCTTTGCAGGACTGCTCTCTCTTCCTTTCTCAAGTCTAACAACCCACATTCATTACCCACTATGACTCTTGAGCTCTTATTATTATCTTTTGGTTCTCAGGCTAAATTTTATCTCAAGTGAAACAGCCCTCTTCCAGATCTTCTGATATGATCTAATCATACCTTGCCACATTCCTCCACTATTTTTGTCATAATTTATAATTATAAATTTATATTATTTGATTATCCCCCTCATGAGGATTTAAGTTTCACATGGACACGTTCTCTCTTTCTCTCTCTCTCTTGCTCTATCCCCACCACTTCTATAACTTTATTTTATTCTAATATTTTTATACTATTTTTCCTTTTTCTTTTCTTTAGATGATTTTAGTTGATATTTATTGAAACCCCTTACATATGTTATTTATACTTTACAATAACCTTTATGAGGAGAGAGAATTCTCCCCATTTTACAGATCAGAAAATTGGGTTTTGTGGATATAAGTACATTGATTTTAGTACAGAACTAGTGAATTTTAGATCTGGTATTTACACTTAGATAACTTCCCTCTTGTCCTTGTTTCTTTACTATTAGGATGCTAACTTAAGTCCTTACTTTGGCTTATTTTTGTATATCCTCTATTATCTTATTTGGCAAGAGAAACATAAGAATTTCTTGAGCCCTCTCTCACTTGGAGTTGGAGTGGACATCACCATCCCAGTCCCCTCAGGATTGGGGGAAGAACTATGGACTAGAGTGGACTTGATGGTATTCTCTTGTTCACATATGGTGATTCTAGCAATGCAAGAAATTATAACAATGAGGTGGAGCCAGTGGCCACTTGACACTTTTGGGGTAGGGAGGGGATGAGCAGTTGAAATACAGGGGCTTCCTTGGGAGTTGGAGGTTGTCCTGAGTACTGTTGTGGTAACGGATGTAGGCCATTTTAAATCAGCACACACCACTCAGAACTGAGTGGGAGAGAGTGTGGTCTACAGTGTGAACTGTGGTCTATGGTTGGTGGCATGGCTCTAGGATGTGTAAGTTCATTGAGGGTGGTGGGCCACACTTGTGGGAGATGTTTGTGTGGGATGTGGTGGGAGGTGTGGGAGGTAGGCAACATGGGAATCCCAGTGGGTTCCATGCAATTTTTTGGGTAATCTAAGCACCTCTTAAAATATATGTATATATATATATATAAATAACATTTTTGTAAGCAAATACACATATATGCATATATATTTATATATCATTTTGCAAATGCTTGTATGTATTGTGAGAATTTTGATTTTTACCCACAATAAAAATAAATTTAAAAAAATAATAATAATTACTTGATATATGTGTTATGATTTGAATGAATAAACATACATATAGTCTGACATATAAAGTTTGCACTAATCATATGGCTTTGGGTTAATCAATATATTCTCTTTTTCTTAATTAAATGGTTTATAAAATCAGATAATTTCATTAAGTGATAGTAACATATTTCATGACTAAATTTCTGTGTTTTTAAACCTGTTTATTTGTATCATTATTAATGGGTACAGCAAATAATTCGGTAGGATTTGTTATATGAATCTATAAATATAAGCTTTTCTTTCATGCCAGGTTATTTTTATCTCACTTGCATAAATGGCATTCACAAATTAAGCCATTTTTAGTTTTTTTGCCTCTATCATATTCAGGATAATTGTCACTTTCTATTTCATTCCAGAAAGATAAGTGAGCATTATAATTCATGCTTGACACCAGGAAAGTACATGAAGGTCATCTTTACTTTTAGCAACATATCCCAAATGATTCTAACATTTTTGTTTTCCTAGGATTATTACCATTGGAGACAGGATTCTTGTGGAAAAGGAAACTGAGCTTTCTATTTCAAGGCAATGTGGGTGTGGTGGTTTAAAGTTATATGTACCCCAGAAAAACATGTTCTTTAATCCATTCTTGCCTGTATAGATCCATTGTAATTCGAATATTTTGATAAGGCTACTTCAGTTAAGGTGTGATCCACCTTAATTCAAGATGGGATTGATCCTAATACTGGAGTCCTTTATAAATGGATTGAATACAAAGAGAGAGTGAGAAAGATATGGAGGATAAGAGCTGAAAGCAAGGAAACCCCAAAGATAAGGAAGAGACCGGCAGTCATGGATGTGCTTTGCCATATGGCAGAGGAGCCAAGGATCTTTGGCAGCCAGTTTTCAATAAGAAAGCATTGCCTTGATGATGCCTGATTTGGACATTTTCTTGGCCTCAATACTGTAAGATAAATGTTCCTATGTTTGCTTTCCAAGAATGGATAAGAATTTACTAACAGAAAAGTTTGGAAAGGATAGTCTGGACAGAGCAAAGATTTTATGACAAGGATCCAAATTATGGAGCACATAATGTATGTAAGAAAATTTAATTAGCATAATTTAGAGATTTCTACTTCAACCATGTTTAATATATATTTTAATAATTATGCAGTCAAATTTCAACAATACATACCTAATTAATATATCATCCCCTAATTGCACATTAATTTCAATTAATACTTTTGTGATGGGGGAATTTTAATGGGGTCTTGGATACAGAGGTAAATATTTCTTTGTGCTAAATGGAAAAAGCCCTAAAGAATTGTCGAGGAAATAAATATATGTGTCCAACAAAGTCTGGCTAAATGTCAGAGGAGAGGGAAAAATGTAATTTCCATGAACCTTTGAGACCAAGGGAGAGTCCCTGAGATCAGGGGCAGCTAAGTATTTTGCCCTATCTCTAACCTCATTTGAAAATGAGAATGAGATGGCAGAGTCTGGCCCATCTCTAAGGATCATTGCTGTGCCAAAACTCATGCAGACACACACAAACAGACAAAAACACACGAACACATGCATCTACATGCACATTCATACACTCCACACTCGCACACTCATATGGTAATTTCAAAAATAGGGTGCCATCCAATGGTGTATCTTGTCTTCCTCTAGAATCAGAAGTTCAGTCTTGAAGTTACATTTGAGCCCACATATATTTATTTTCACAGTGAAGAAAAAAACAGTGACTTGTTATTGAAACTAATTGTTTTACTCTGTGTTTTCCAGGCTATCAGCGACTGATATTTTCACTCCCTGCTGCTGAATTTCATGTGCAGGAGGGACCAATTACTTCCACAAAGTAGGAGCAGCAGTGTGGAATTTTGATTGCTCCCAATGGAGCAAACGTTGCTTCTACAAGGGAAAACACATATTGCAAAGCCATTCTACATGGAGTGCTCTTTTGGCTCTGATATATTTTGTGCCTTTTATTTGACATCTTTATATGAATTGAAACTCATCTTGAGAATAAGTCATCTATTTATTCTTCCTTCTTATTAGTCTTCTGGTGTACTAAGATGATTAAATACTCCTGAATGTAGATTATTTACTGATTAGTTTGAGTTAGGTTAGAAGTGGAAAATTCTTTGGGGGATAAAGATATTCAAAATGCAAAGGAAACTATCCATTTCTTCATCCAAGAGTTTTGTAATTGATCAACAATTTGTATTAGGAAACTTCAATATGCTGGCGATATGGCAGTAAACAAAAGAGAGTATTTGTTCTGTCCTTGTGAAGGTTTTATTCTGGTCTGAGGAAGTGCCAACCAACATAATAAATAAGAGAGAGAAGAAGAAAATAGGTATGGGGAAATAAAGCAGAGTCTGTGCCGAGAAATATTGAAGAGAGTTGACAGAGGTGGACATCAATATTTAAATAAATGAATATGATGGGCCTAACTGAAAAAAAAAAAAAATTGAAGGCAATGTAAAGAGGATGAGGTAGATCCATGCCTTATTTGTAGGAATAATGTTCCAGGTAGAAGGAAAAGGATTTGGGGGCATGGTTAGAATTTTTGAACAAGAGTGAGAAAGCCCTCATGTCTGGGGCAAAGTGAAACAGGGGGCAAGCGTTAGATGATGAGGATACTGATCAGTGGAATCCAGCACATGGAAAACTATAGGGAATTGTGTGGAATTTTACTTTAGTTTAAAATGAGAACTCCTACAGGTTTTAAGGGCAGGTGTGACATGACCTGCCTTTTTAAAAGCCCACAGGACATAAACAGTAGTGTAAACCACCTAGGAGATTATTATAGTATGCTTGGTGAAAATAACTTTTTGGGTCTAGGTGGTAGCAGTGGAGATGGTGAGAAATGGTCAGATTTAGGATATATTATGAATGTAATTATACCAGGATTTTCTGGAAGATTGAAGAGAAAGTAGCAGAGAAAATGAAAAGGATAATGGCAGATATTTGCCTTGTCAAGCTGGATTGGTGGAGTTTTATATACTGATCTGAGAAATGAGCAGCTAGATCAAATTTTGGAAGTCAAATTTAGAAATTCAGTTTTAAGCATGCTAGGTTTGACATATTTAGTACGCATCTCTTATAATTATAGAATGTTAACACTGGAAATAAATTTAGGCATCTACTAAGTGTGCAATTTTTATTATGAGTTTCATAACCAGAAATTCCATGGAAAGATTTCTGGTAATTTCTGAAAACTCTCAAATTTTGCATGTTTATACAATGTACATTTTGATGGAATGATTTTTTTTTTTTTTATCAGGGACTTGAAGAGGTCTCAAGGAACAGATGGGTCAGAGAATATATACATAAGCTCCTATAAGTGGTTTTAAGGGAAACAACTATAAGAATACAATTCTCGAAGTAAAATAATGCTCTTGTCTCTAGTATATTGTGTCTCTCACTTCAAACAAGATGGTGATGACCTTCCATGTATCCAAAAATATGTGTGTAAAAGGATTGCTAATCTCTTCTCTCACTCCATATGCCAGAGATGAGGTTACAATTTCTTATATTTTTGATGAATTCTATAAGAGAGTTTAACAAACTGGAGACATAGAATGTGGTTGCCAGAAAGAAGTTCAACCAAAATTTTTTCTTGGGATTCCAGGGAGGAAAGTCAAAGCTCTTAATATAATGCCGTTGGTTCATTTTGGAGCTGAGTTGTGAACACAGATTCTGTAATTTAAGGACAATAAACTTCGTGGTTCCAAGATGCCACTCTTTTGTCAAATTACATGGGGTATGTGACAAAAATATTAAAACAAAAATTTAGCCAGTCTCTGAATGACAACCCCACTTGGTTTTACACTGTTTCCAACTGAATGCTTGGCTTTTTTACTTCCCCAGGCTAAACTTTTATAAATAAGTCAGTTCTTATTCTTCTCATTCAGAATAAAAATATCTGCCTTTGTTAAGTATAATTTTATTTCAGACTCTGGTCTATCCATTTCACATATATTTTCCTTCTTAATTAGTTTAACTTATAACATTGATATTTTGCTTTCCTTTTCAGAGGTGAAAAATCTGATGGGGGGGTTGTTGAAACACTTTCCCATGATTGCAGAGCTTCCAAGGGGTGGAATCTGAATTTGAAATCAAGTGTCATTTCAATTATGCAATTCTGTCTATGCAAGACTTGTCTGCTCTCAGCTGTCTTGTTCAAGTGTTTGTGTTCAGTTTTCACTCGGTAGGGGCTGAATGATCTAGAATAGCACCACTCACATGCCTGGAGGGCAGTTGCTGTTAGCAAGGAGAAAGAATCTGGTCAGAATTCCTCTATGGAGGCTAACAACAGATAAAATAATTTTTCAACACTACTGTTCAAAAGCTTTCCAAAAAGAAGAAATATTTAAAGGAGACCTGAAACATTAGAAGCATTGGTCCAAATGGATCCAAGGGGATGTCAGCTGATTACTGAGACCATCAGATCTAATTTGGAAATGGTAATGATTTTATATGGAAGCTTCCCTCTGAAGAGCTTTGGAGCATAAGGATTTAGACTAGTAGGATTCATGGTTTCTCAATCCCTTGACACCAAAAAGTGGGTTCTTCCTGGTGCTGACGATCCACAGTATCAAAAATTTCCCAACTAAATATGTAAATCTTAAATCAACAACAAGAAAGATGAGAACAAAGCATTTGTAAGAAAAATATTTTTAAAAATATGTTTAGTAGAAAAATAAATCCAGGTTTTTAGAAGGCTAGTAGCATGGGCTTTGCAAGGAGAACAAGAGAGTATAATATTCACCTATAAGAGAGGAAACTGGCTTAATTGTTGATAGCATGGACCCTACATTTAAAAAATTCTGTGCTGAAACACCAGCTCTGTGACTTTGAAAATTATGTCTGTGCAAAAGCAGACCCACACTGTCCAGTGGACTTCGTTCAATCCCTTTGTCACTCTCAGCAGAGCAGCAGCAGTCCAATCTGAGAGTTAAGTGCTCCAAGGAGGTAGCAACCACCATCCATGGGGCACCACTGTGGTCAAGCACTCCATCGTTTCTGTTTGGGGGGTTATGGGGCAACAAGATCAGAAAGCCCCACACCTTCTCTTATATTGTGCGGGAATGCTGGGGCTCCATGCTGGTGTACCTCTTCCCCGACCACTGAGGCACTGGCATTGTCTCCATCTCCATGCCCAAAAATGGGCTGCTGATGGCTGATACTGACAACTGCTATACCTCGGCCAGGGCTTGCATAACCACCCTGTGCAACTTGACCAAGCAACCTGGATGCCATGTCCAAGACCTACAGCTATCTCCTCTGCAAACTCTGGAATGAGAGACCATGTTAACCAAGTCTCCCTCTCAGGAATTCATTGACCATCTTGTAAAGATCCATACTAGAGTCTCTGTGCAGAGGACCTGGGTCCCTGTTGTGGGCACCATTTTGGATTTTTGTACAAGAAAAATAAAGTGAATTATTTAAGCCTGTAAAAAAGTACTCTTTGTTCATCTAATGTGCTTTTAATCATTATGATTATAACATTATAATGTTATAATCACCTTATGCCTTATAAGGTCATTATGAGGAATAATTAAGTTAGGTATAAGACAAAATAATAACTGGCTCATAGAGAGTAATATATAATTTTTGATATTTTTACTAATAATAGCGGGAGCACAAGCACTATATTGACACTTGTATAAATATCAGCAAAATGACTGGCACATAAAAATTCTCAATAATAAGGAATTTATTTGATATAATTGTTGGTGGGGCTGAGAGTAGGACCAACATAATCCAACTTCCATCCCATTTTCTTGTCATTATATGTGGATGTACATCCTTCTACCACAAACTACAGGGAAAACAAAAGATTTCGTTTCCTTACTACATTGCATCACATTGATAGTATAATTGTGGATATTTGATATATAAATGAATGAAAAAATGAAAGAACTAATCTTTTTTAAGCATCGTTTGTGTGAAAAATACTTTAAACATTTGAAACATGCTAAAAGGGAAGCATTATTTTTGCCATCTCTTATATGAAGAAACTTTGATTTAGAGGCTTTGAGCAATTCACCAAGGTCACACAGCTAGAAAATTGCAGAACCTGTATGGGAGCACATTTCTATATAGTCCAAAGCTTAAATACTTCCCAGGAGTCACAGTGGGAAGGGTAGACCTTGGATCAGTACTTTATTCTATCATTTAATCTTGCTAAGCTTGTTAATCTGTCTTAACTTCAGTTTTATCATTTTTAAAATTAAGATATACCTATCTCTAATTGTTGTTATAAAAATATCATGAGATGCAAAGTGCTTGTTTATTGACTGGCACACAGCAGATAACAAAAAGTAATCCTCTAGCATCAAGTTCACTGACTGGAGATGCAGAGATGGGATTCAAAGATAGATCTTGATTTTAAGGCAACTACTCTTTCAATTATAACATACAATTGCTGTTTTAGTTTTCCTGGTTCCTAAATCAAATACCAGATGTTTATATACTCTTATTTATATTAAATTAAAATACTTCTTTTTATTTAAAAAAATTGTAGTAGTATTAAACTGGATCTATTTTCTATAGTACACAGAGTCAGATCACTAATACAAAACAAATACTGCAACAAAAAAGTATAATCATTCTTGTAGAATTTCTTTTAATAGAAAAATAATGTTTTTTTAATCCTAGTACCTCAACATTTTGCTAGGGTTGTCCATTATCTCATAGTACTTAAAAAAAAAAAAATTATGTCAATTTAGATTTCAGATTGTGTTAACTTAAAGAGTTTTTTCAGAGCTTGTTTCACATCTTTATTCCTCAGGCTATAGATCATGGGGTTCAACATGGGGAAGACCGCAGTATAAAATGTAGAAACCAATTTGTCCCTCGCAAGGGAATAGCTAGAACTTGGGCGAGAGTAGATGTAGAGAATAGAACCATAGTACAAGATCACAGAAATCAAGTGGGAGGAGCAGGTGGAGAAGGCTTTGAGGGGGCCTTGTGTGGAATGGGTCCTCAAGATGGCAGCAATGATGAAGATATAGGAGTCCAGTATGAGAACAATGGGGGCAATGACATTGGAGCCCATGAGGAAGAAGAGCAGAGCTTGGAATCTCTCTTTCACATCACATGCCAATTTCAACAGCGGTGGGATATCACAGAAAAAGTCATCAATGACATTGTCACAACAAAACTCCAATGTGAATATGTTGCTGGTCACTATTATTGCATTGATGAAGCCTCCAGCATAGGCATATATCACTAAACAGATGCACAATTTCTTTGACATGGCTTGTATATAACACAGCAGGTTGGAAATGGCCACATAGCAGTCATAAGCCATGGCAGCTAAGAAGTAACACTCAGTAGAACACAGCCCAGCAGTGAAGAGGAACTGAGCTACACAGCCAGCCAAGGAGATGCTCTTATCTTCAGAGGTGCAGGTCACCACTATCTTTGGTGTGTAGACAGAGTAATACCAGAGATCCAGGAAAGAGAGATTACCAATAAAAAAATACATGGGCATGTGGAAACTGGAGTCATTACAGATCAATGCAATGAGAGTGATGTTTCCCACTACAGTCACAGAGTACACACAGAGGAACACCACAAGTAAGATCAACTGCAACACAGGTCTGTGGTGAAGCCCACCAGTATGAGCTCATTCACAGTGTGATTGTGTCTCTCCATGGCTGAAAAATATTTCACCTGGAAATGGTATAGAGAAGGGTTAATTCACATAATAGATATGAAATGAGGGCTTTCTGTGAGCCAGCACCATGTGATACAGTCATTAATACAACTATTAGAGGTAGGGAAATCTCAGCAGGAATCTTGCCTGACTTGGGAGGTGAAGGGAATTCTTTGACTCTCTATATGAGGGGTTCTTAACATTTTTTGTTCCACAGACCCCTTTGCTAGTCAAGTGAAAGCCACGGACTCTTTACTAAGTCACCACTATACTGTTTATTATTTAATAAATATATTACACCTGCTCCAGCACATCCCCTCAAAAATAATGTTTTTTTCGAATTTCAATTCAAGCTCAGGACTCTCATTAAGAACCTTTGCTCTATATATTCCTTTCTGTAAAACACATTTGATAACAAGAATGCCTTAATACTTCTAGGGGTCTATTCCTTTTTCAGCATTTTTTTCTTGAATCCCAGGTCCTGTTCTAGGCCCTGGTAAAGCAGTGAGGATAAAAATAGTGGGCTTTAATTTTATGGCATTCTTAGTCTAGAAGGGAGAGATGCATAGTTAACAAATAAATAACATGGAAAGATTTTCAGATACTGTTAAATGTTTTTAAGAAAACAAACTGGTTTCTTGCAGTAAACAAACTGGGGTATGAGCTAATTAAGTTTAGACAGAGGAAAACAAAGCCTTCCCCAATTTCACAGCTAGGAATGGTCAAGTTGTACAGATCACCTGAGAGTTAGGAACTTCCCCATGGCTCACCAGGTGGTGATGACATTCTCTCTGCTATTGTAGAGGGGACTTTGGTGCAATCACCATAAATCTTAGGGGAGGGAACCTTATTGAAATTCAGAGTAAAATTACAGAATGGAGAATGAGATGAATATATCCCATTCTCACACAAATGAATATATCCCATTCTCACACAAACAAATTGTGTGTCTTCAGAGTTTTAATATCCTGGAATTTACTATTATTCTATAGTCTGTCTAAATAGCTGTGTACATATCTCCATAAAAGAAACATATTCAAAGTTGAATTTGTTTGTAAAATTATTATCAGTTCTATCACATTAAAAAATATCCTTTATGTAACAGGCATTGTTTTGCCTCCTTTATACTTCTGAAACAAAATTTATCTATATATACTTGCATGCATGAATGGAAATATTTTAACTGTAATGTAAAGGTGATATAAAAGGAAAACTGTTCATAAAACAATTATCATATGATAATAACTATACTATAGATATTATAGTAACATAATGTGAATTTCAATCTGTAAAGGTGACAAATTTTAATGAAATGGTCAGATACACATAAATGTAGAATCAAAATGAATTATTGGTGACTCAAATATCAGGAAAGGCATGTACATTGGTGATATGATTTTTCTAAGTTGAATAATTTTATATAAGTTTCCAAACCAAAAAAAGACAAACTTCCTTTAATTTTTAATTCCTAGTCATGTTAATATAGTAAAGCCTTGCAAAATTATGCTTTGTACATATGTAAACTTTTTAAAGCAATAGTGAGTGATTCCTGTTAAAATACCAAATAAACCAAATTAAAATCTTTTTTTAATTTTTTGCAGTGGCTGCATTCCAAGAAAAATGGATATTATCTTAAAATGCTTCAATAGATACTTTGTGTTTTTTGTAAGGTGGAATAGATTTAAAGCTTTTTCACAAGACATTGGGTGTAGGGTTTGGACATTTTTTCTTTAAATGGACTGTCCCATGAGTTCAGGATACCTATTATCCTTGATTCTACATATTAAATGTCCTGTAGAGACCCCAATCTTGGTGAAGATCAAAAATCAGAATGCATATTTCAGAAATGTTCCTTCGGTAATTTTACCACTTCATTGAGAATCTCTGCCCCACAGCTTTGTCACTAACTATTCATAGGATTCTTCTAGGATGAGGTGAAGGAACAGCAAATACCTGGAGTCTCTCCCTGTGTGGTCACATTACCTGTTATGATATAGTGCTCCAGGCACCTTTTAAGTTTTCTTTGGGTCACTGCAGTCGTGAAGAGCTACTTGGAGTATAAATTAGTCCTAGTATGTTCATTATGTCAGATTGTACACTCTATGAGACGTAAATTCCATGTTAGGGTTTTTTTTTTTTTTCAGTTTCATTCACTGCTACATTACCCAAGGCTAGAATTGTACCTAGTATAGAATAGACATGCAATAAATATCTGCTGAATATATTAATAAATGAATGGATAAATTTCCTTGATTCTGGGAGAAGCCAGCCATTAGAATCTGTTTCTGGGTTTCTAAGGATGTCATTTTACCCTAAAATCACCAGAATTGTTTGATAGCCCATGTGTCTTTTCTTGGCAAAAGTAGTCACTGATTATTTGCATTCTTTGCAGACAGGTATAGAAAGGAACAAAGAAACCTGCCTACAAAATAGTTAGCCTGACCAAATAACATGTTATTTGTTTTACCAAATGGAATGAGTTTATAAAGATGTTTTTCCTATAGCAACAGCTAGTCTGTGGTTATATGTCCTGATGGATAGGAAATATGTCTTGGAATTCAGACCTGACAGCTCAAATTGGAGAGAGGTGAGGTAACATAGAAAAATTGTTCGACCTCCAGGCAAATAATGTGAGTTCAAATCCTGTACACATTGATTACAGTATGTGGGGCATTGAAGAAATCACTAGTCAGTTTCATTATACGTAAAACAGTGAAACTTTCTCTTTCCATAGGGTTGTTTTAAAGATTATTGGAGAAAATCTGTGCAAGGGCTGAGCCCACTGCCTGGAAGGTGGTAAATACTCAAGCTACAAGTAGTCCTTAAATCAGGACACATTAGAATTATCATGTTGTAAGCGAGGCCCAGGAACCCGCTTTCCTTCAAGCAGCCCAAGTGCTTCTGATGCAGGTTTTCTGTTGAAATTCTGAAATAAATATCATTGTGTTATTATTATATTTATATGATTATTATTTATTTTAACAGTTTTGTCTGTATAGCACTGCTAATGAATAGTCAAGGAGGTAACATATGTGAAATATGTTGTACAAAGTTATACATTTTTAAAGATGAGCTTGAACAGATCTCAGTTTGAATCCTATTGCCAAAATTTTCCATTGCTGTGACCCTGGAAAACTTTTAAAATTTCTCTCAAGACTCAGTTTTCTCATCTATTTATGGGCATAATAATAATTTCCTTATATTATTTAGGACAATTTAAAGGAAATATTGTCTATAAAGTGCTTAGTTCTTTGTGTGACTTTTAAACCCAGCTATCATTTGTAATTAATGATATTACACAGTAGTAGAGCAGTAGTATTGCTTTTTTATACAAAACATTAGAATGAACTAAATTTGTATCCAATGCTACTCCTTTATCCCCTTGATATGTATTCTCTTTCCCATTCTGGTCTCTCTACTCTCCACCTCATTTCACCATTGCCCTTTGGCCCAGACTCCTTTCAATGACCTCATCGTCCATCATGGAGCCCAGGATTATGCTCCTTTCCTTTGATTCCCTCTGTCTTTAAGTTCTCTGTTCTGAGCTCCATTACTTAGGAAATGGTAATTGACTTCCACTGGCTTCCAGGTCCTTTTGACTCTTTTAGCAAAGATATATAATTTTCTTCAATAGGGAAAATGATCTCATCACTCATCTTTGATGCAAAAACAAAATAGCGTGCACAACTGTTGCTTCTCCAGAAATCCACCTATGTACGTAAGTTGAAAGAAGGGCTGAGTTCTTTGTTATACAGAACCAGAAGACTCTGATAACCTAACAATGTATGCAAAGTATCCCCTCTAACTCCTCCTTTATCTGGAAGTGTTATATCATGTGTCTTCCTGCTTTCTCAAAAAATATCAAAATTAAAATATTAAACATTTCTTGGTGTCTTTTGTTTCTTAGATTCATAGTCTCTGCTATTTCTCTTGCTATTGCAATTGGTCTTGAAATGTTCACAAGGGACCTTACCTTTTCAAGTAGTTCTTGATGACTGTTTCTTTGTTGTTCTTGTTATTGCTTAGGTTCATTTATCCAGGGTTCTTCCCTAATGTTTAATTGCTCTTTTTACACAAACATGATGAATAATACCTAATACCTCCCTTTTTGTCCTCTCAGCTGTCTCAGAAATTGTTCTAGTAATATGGTGAAAATATGTGAAACAAGGCTTTATTTTAGCACTTAACATAACCTAGCATGTAAATGTCTAATGGACGGTTGTCAGTATCAAATACAATTTTCTATCTACCTCTAAGATTGGAAGTAGGCAACTTACCTAAAGTCATCGTTAAAACCATCACCCTGAATAATCAAATCTGCTGTCATAGAATCTTTTATGTCAGTTTCTGGATCTTGGGGATTGCAGATTCCCACAGGCCCTCAGGATTTCATAGCTTGGGGAATGACTAAGAAGACAATTAAAAAGTTGGGTATTAAAAAATTGGTTCTTTATTAAGTTGGAGAAAAAGTATTTTGAAGTCTGTGATTCCTTGGGAAAACTGTAATCAGTCAATATTTTCTTTCTTATTCCATTTTTGGTTGTGAAGAAATCAAACTAAAGGTATATATGAATTAATTCCATAGGATATGTATTATATGTGTACTTCTCTCTATTAAATTAGATGCATATAAATTCTGATTGTTTATCTTGTGCTGGACATCCTTCCATTTGCCCCTCCAAATCCACACTCAGGCAGCCTCTGCCCTGACCTTGCTACTTTACCACTACAAAGTTAATGCAAGTCCTTCTTTGCTTCATTGTTGTGTCTCCTCTATTATTTTATTAAGCATGGTACACAGAGGAATTGCTTGATAAGTACTGTATGATATGAATGAATAAACATGGCCTGTTGTATTGATAAAGTTTGCACTATCTATATGGCTTTGGGTTAATCAATAAAGTCACTGTTTCTCAATTTCATGGTTTAGAAAACATGACAGTTTTATAAGTTATAGTAATATGCTTTAGGACTGAATTTCTATGTTTTTTTCTTGATTATTTTTATCAATATTATTGTGAACTGCAAATAACTACTGAGAATCTGTGTTGGGCGTCTATACATTTAGATTTTTCTTTCATGCCAGTTTATTTTTATCTCACTTGTATAAATGACACTCAAATTAATCACTTTTTAAAGTTTTATTGGACCTATTATATTAGAATGAATAATCTCTCCCTTCTTCATTCCAGAAAGATAAGTGAGTAGTATAATTGGGTACCTGGCACAAGGATAGCACTTGAAGATCCTCTTTACTTTTAGCAGCATATTCCAAAGGGATTCTCAAACTTATATGTTCTCCCAGGCTTATTACTATTGGAAAGAGGATTCATGTGAAGTAAGTAGAATAAGCAAGTTTTCTATTCCAAGATAATGTGAGAAATTCAGGACCAGGTGAAATTCAAATTAAGTCACTATTTATGTTCGTGACAATAACCATTGCATTAAATTAACCACAGGGGAAAAGGCAGTAAATCACAATATGGATGATATAAAAGAAGTTTTCTTAATGTAATCAAATCATAATGTAATTCAACTTCATGAAATTGATTAAGATTCTTTTTATGCTGTTAATAATATTTGACGAAGAAAACTAAGGCTTCCCAAATGTCCTTCTTTTAGTCCTTATTTCCTTCTTTAGTTAAATAGGGAATTAGATGTATACTTGATGTGGACCTGATGGCTATTTTCACTTCATAAACCCACTGTATTCTGTCTTTTTATCCTGAAGAGACCATAATAGTGTTTATAGTAGGTTAATGTGTGAAAACTGAAAATAGCTCAATATTTTTGACCTTTTAAAATATTTCAACTTCCACATTAGTTGGTACATGGGATAGAACACCTTAAGAGAGAGAGAGTAATTTTATATCACTGTATGATAATATTGAACATTTATAATTAGTCTATATTTGAAAGAGCATCTGATTAAAGTTGCAAAGCGTATGCCACAGACAGCAGATGCATTCAGCCTTGAGAACTGAGAACTAAGAGATCAGTTCCTTTGCTATGACCATATTCAGAGAAGTTACTTTTTTTTCATTTCCCCCACTTTGCATTTTTTTAATGTATTTTTATTACAGAAGTTGTGAACTTACAAAACAATCATGCACATGTGTAGAATTTCCATACAACCACCCTTCACCAATGCACCACATGGCTGTGGTTGCAGATTATGAGGTAATATCATCAGACTATTACCACTACCTTTGGTCTAATATGTACATTTGGCCTATTTTTTCCATACTCCCTATTATCAACACAGTACATCTTTGGCATTGATACAAGAATATTACAGTATTGCTGTTAACACTAGTCCATAAGTTACATTAATTGTATTTTTCCCATGCTTCTCCACGTTCCCACCACCCTGCAATAGTCACGTACATTTGTTCTAGTTTATAGAAGGATATTCTTGCATTTGTACAATTAACCACAATTCTCATCCACCTCTGGGTTGATTGTGTTATTCAGTCCCCAGATTATTCTCTATCTTTCTTTCAACTGACATTGACATTCCTAGACTACCTTTTCAATCACAATCCCATTTATAAACCCAGCTTCTACTCACTATGATGTGTTATCATTAACTATCCATTTCCACACTTTTACAGTCAAATTAAATAAAACTTCTACATACATTAAGCATCAGTACTCCCTCACAGCCCCTTTCTTCTCTCCTAATAACCTATACTCTAGGTTTTAATTCCATGCATTGATTCTTCATATTTAGTTCATATCAGTAAGGCCATGCAATATTTGTTCTTTTGTGTGTACCTTATTTCACATAGCATAATGTGTTCAAGATTCATCCATGTTATCATATGTGTCCTGATTTCATCTCTTTTTATTGCAGCATAGATTCCCATCATATGTATATACCACATTTTGTTTATCCATTCATTGGTTAACGGACCCTTGGGTAGTTTCCATCTTTTGGCAATTGGGAATAATTCTGCTATGAATATCAGTGTGCAGATGTCTGTTTGTGTCAGTTTCAGTGCTTCTGGATATGTTCCTAATAGAGGAATTGCTGGATCATATGGCGGTTCTATATTTTACTTGCTGACGAAACTTCAAACTGTCTTCCACACAGGCTGCACAATTTACAATCCCACCAACAGTGAAGGAGTGTTCTTATTTCTCCACTTCCTTTCCAGCACTTATTTCTTTCTGTTTTTTTTTTTTTCTTTCAATAATGGCCATTCTATGCAGTCAGTGTGAGATGATATCGCATTGTACTTTTGATTTGCATTGCTCTAATAGCTAGTGGTATGGGACATTTTTTCATGTGCTTTTTGGTCTTTTTTTTCTTTATTTTTTTAAAAAGATACTTAGATTACATAAATTTTACACGAAAATGTAGGGATTCCCATATGCCCCACCCACAACCTCCCACATAAACATCATTCATTAATGTGGCACATTAATTGCAATTGATAAACACAACCTGGGGCTTTGTCATTAAGCATGGACCATAGTTCACATTGTAGACTATGTCTACCCTGCACATGGCTCATCTGTCCCTTCTATTCTAACCTATACTAGGTGCTGGAGTTTGTAGGTATATATCCAGACATTTGAGTCTTTGGGCTGTCCATGTGTCAGCTCGGCCCAGAACCTCAGTGGAGCAGCAGCTCCTACTCTACAGCTCATTGGACTCACCCAGGACAACTGGTGGGGAGATGATGTTGGCCATTGACCATTTTTATTTCTCCTTTGGAGAAAATGTCTATTTAAATTTTTTGCCCATTTTTAAATTGGATTGCTTGCTCTTTTATTGTTAAGTTACATGATCTCTTTATAGAATAGAAATCAAACACTTAACAGATAGGTGGTTTCCAAATATTTTCTCCTTCTTGATGAAGTCCTTTGAATCACAAAAGTATTTAAGTTTGAGGAGGTCCCATTTATCCACATTTTCTTTCATTGCTCATGCCTTCAGTGTAAGGTTTTAGAATGCACCATCTACCACTAGCTCTTGAAGATGTTTTCCTACATTTTCTTCTAGGAGCTTTATGGTTTTAGCTTTTATATTTAGGTCTTTGAGCCATTTTGAATAAATTTTTGTATAGGGTGTGAGATAAGGGTCCTCTTTTACGTTTTGTCTATAGATATCCAGTTCTCCCAGCACCCATTTGTTGAATAGGCTATTCTTACCCAGCTGGGTGGTTTAGAAAGGCTTGTCAAAAATCACTTGACCATAGCTGTAAGAATCTGTTTCTGAACCATCAATTTGGTTCCATTAGTTTATGTGTCTATCTTTATGCAAGTACTATGCTGTTTTTACCACTGTAGCTTGGTAATATGATTTAAAGTTTGGAAGTGAGAGTCCTCGAACTTCACTTTAAAAAAAAAAAAAAAAGATGTTTCTGGCTGTTTGAGGCCACTAACCCTTCCAAATAAATTTGATAATTGGGTTTTCCATTTGTTTAAAAAAATGCTGGTGGAATTTTTATTGAGATTGCATTGAAACTGTGTATCAATTTGGGTAGAACTGACATCTTAATGATATTTAGTCTTCCAATCTATGAGCATGGAATGTTCTTCCAATTACTTAGGTCCTTTTTTAAACAATGCATTGTAGTTTTCTGAATACAAGTTCTTTACATCCTTGATTTAGTTTATTCCTAAATATTTGATTCTTTTAGTTGCTATTGTAAATAGAATTTTTTTCCTGACTTTCTCCTTAGATCACACATTACTAGAGTATAAAAACACCATGGTTTTTGTGTATTGATCTTGTTTCCTGAACTCTATTGAAATCGTTTATTAGTTCTAGCAGCTTTGTTGTAGTGTTGTTGTTTTTTTTACTTTCTAGGTGTAGGATCATATCATCTGTGAATAGCGAACATTTTACTTCTTCCTTTCTGATTTAGATGCCTTTTATTTCTTTTTCTTGCCTGATTGCTGTAGCTAGAATCTTTAGCACTATATTGAACAACAGTGGTGACAGTGGGCATCCTTGTCTTGTCCCTGATCTCAATAGGAAAGCTTTCAGTCTTTCACCATTGAGTACAATGTTAACTGTGTTTTTTCATATATGGCCTTTATCACGTTGAGAAAGTTATCTTCAATTCCTATCTTTTGTAGTATTTTTTTACCAAGAAAGGATGCTGTATTTTATCAAATGCGTTTGTCACCTAATCTCTCTAATTTGAAAAAGGATAGGCAGGCTTGAAAGTAGGAAGTTCATTGGCCTTGGACTGAGAAGTTCTGGGATGGAGACTCATCCCTGACCCTGATCACCTGTGTTATTTAAGAACCTCACCTTTCCTCTCTAGAACACAATTCATCCATTTGAAAAATTTGGTTAATCCTAGAAGCCAAATTTCTGTGATTCCAATTGTTAACAACTCCTGCGAATCTATTATAAAGTAAGAATAGATAATATCAATTGTCACAATAAGGTGTGGGAGAAAGAATAACACTGTCATATGCATTTATCTTTGGATTCATGGGACATTATCATTGTGCTGTTTGAAGTCAGACATGCATTGTACTGAAGACAACAGCATTCTTTTCACTTCATGATTTGTATTCTTACAGTTTTTCCCATAAAAATCAATAATTTGAGATTGAGTATATTCTCTATCCCCTGTATCCCTTACTTCTTTATTGGCAAACAATTACTGGCTGTTAACTTTTTTAGAATCTGAACCACTTTAAAAACATGATAAAAACAAAGATTGTCCCACCAGAACACAAATCTGTAAAACATAAAATTTTAGTGGTTTCACAAATTACCAGAAATTTACCCAAATTTTTAGTTATGTTACTCATATTAAAAATTCCACGTTTAAAAGATGCTTAGATTTATTTCCAGTGTTAACATTCTGTAATTATAAGAAATGAGTACCATATATCATACTTAGCATGTTTTAAACTAAATTCTTACATTTCACTTTCAAAAATAGATCTGCTCATTCCACAAATCAGTTAATAAAATTCCACACTTGCAGCTTCACAAGGCAAAAATATGGCATTATTCTATCCACTTATCCTCCTAAGTTCTCTTCAGACTTCCAGGAAATCCTGGTGTAATTACCTTCATAACATATCCTGAATCTGACCATTCCTCAGTACCTTAACTGCAACCACCGGGAACCAAACACCATTATTTTTGTCAAGTGTATTGTAGTGTTCTCCTAATTGGTCCATACCCCATCCCCTACTCTCTATATCCTACAATCCTTCAATAAAAATGTCAGGTCCTGTCACTCCTGGACCCTGTCAGGACTTCCCCTTTACTCTTAAAAATTCTGTACAATTCCCCCAAGTTTCTCTATAAGCTGGCTCTCCATTAGTAAGTATTTTCATCTCCTTACATTTGCCCCAACATTCACTCTGCTCCAGCCTTGCTGGCTTTCTCTCTGTTTCTCAGAAATTCCAGTAATGCCCCAGCACCAGAAATTTTGAGCTATCTCTTTCCTCAACTTGGAACACTATTCTCTCAAATAATTGTGTGACTTACCCATTTCTCCATTAAGTTCCATTCAAATGTCATTTTCTCACTAAGGCCCATCCTGATCTCTCTGTTTAAAATCCCATGCCCACTTCCAGCAGTACCCTCCATCCTATTCACAATGCTCAGACTCTACTCTATGTCCCTCATTCTTATTGTATTCTTCTAACTCCTGTTTATTGAGTTCATCTTTTTCTCTTACCAGACTGCTACATGCTCAAGGGCAGATCAATTTGACTGTATTTTTGTTTGGTTTTGCTTTGTTTTTAGTGTTAAATCTCCAGCACATTGAAGGATTCCTAGTAACTCACTGGACTCTCCAAATATATCTAGAACTGGAAAGAACTTTTTTCGGAGTAATCTTTTTTCCATAACCTATTGAGCTGTCTTTTTCTGTTATTTTATTTTTCTTTGAATTTGAAATGGGGTTTTATATACTTATATATATGAAGAACAAATGGATAGTTGCATTTATATTCAGGAAAAATTCTAACTTCAAGTGGACTTTCACTGCTACACGTACCATAAAACTAATAATAAGAAAGAGTAAATAAACGAGAGGACTGATTCCCAAAACCTCAAATGTGAAAGTGAAATAAAAGGCACAGAAACAATCAGACATGAAGGGCTTCTCAAAATGCATCTTCCCTCATAGCAGCCTTGCTCAATGCTACTTCACTGGGAGCACTCAAATTCTGTGGAAGAATTGTGTATTTCTCATACATGAAAATCACTATCAGAAAATGAAAATGTCATCTTCTTTTATTTTTTTTTTTAAGATTTTATTTATTTATTCATTCATCCCCCCCCTGCTGCCTGTGCTCACTGGGTCAGCCAACCACGCCGTGCGGGCGGGCCTGCCCCACCAGGAGGCCCCGGGAACCGAACCCGGGGCCTCCCACATGGCAAACGGGAGCCCCACCAATTGAGCCACAGCTGGCTTGAGAAGCACCAACAAGAGTTAAAAAGCATGCTGCATTTATTGTCCCTTTGATTTCTGTACAATGGAAGTGAATATATGATGGCCTCAATGCAACTACCAGAATGAATTTCCAACTTTATGAGGACCAAATAAATCACTGGATGATGTCCTATTTTAGAGGGGAGCATATGAGTGTGTGAATGTGAGAATGTGTGAGTGTGCATATTGATGCACGCATATATTGTGGTATGTATGTGTGTTTGGCATAGCAATGACCCTTTGTGAGCCAATCCAAATTGTACAGCCCCATTCCTAATGTCAGGAGAGGGCACAAAGAGGCCAAAATGCTTTGCTGCCCCTGACCCCAGGTACTACCCTTGGTCAGAAGGTGATTTCCTCAAAATGACACTCTTATCCCTCTGCTATGATGTTTTCAAATTGTCTTTGCTGGATGTGATATATGTATTTACTTAAGAGCCTTTAGAGACTCCTTCCATGCAACACCCCAGAAAAAATTAACCTGTATCCAAAGACTCAATTATAATTCATTACAAGTTTGAGGATGATAAATTATGGAGGATATTATGAAATAAGCAGTGTTTTATTACAAATGGACTCATTATGGATATGTCAGAATATAAATATTAAACGTCTGTGATCATAGAAATTTTCCAGTTAGGCTAGATATTCTAGATTATATCCTGTGGTCCATAATTTTGTGTCTTGCCATATGATCTTTTCTCTGGTTTGGTTATCTTTTTTTGTCTTGTCCTTCAGCAATCTCCTATTTACCCTTGGAAACCAATAAAAGGGATTTTTTATATTGGTACAACTTCATGTTTATTTTTAAATGTTGTTACATTTAGGAAATGTGATGCACTACATTGAAATATTCTCCATTTTAAATTACAATGTAATCATATGGAAAACCGAATAAGCAAAGAAATACAAGCATTTACAGAAAATCATTTACTATACATCACTGCTTCATCCAATAAAGATTGTTACTCTGAATCTTGCTTTTAAAGTTAAAGCTCTTTGCAATCTTTATATCTATCTATCTATCTATCTATCTATCTATCTATCTATCTATCATCTATTTCTGTGTCACTCATACAGCTAATCTAATTTTACCCTTGATTCTTTAATTTTGGGGAAAAAATATATTGCTGGAAGCTCATAGTGACCCCAAGGAAAGGTGTTTGTTCTCTCATGCACCTAGGGAAGTCTGTTATCTTTACATCATGGCAAGCCAAGAAACAAAAATCAAAAGAAAAATAATTTAAAATTTCATTTTCAGTTCTACTTTATAGTAGGTTATTGTCTCATGACTTCCTAACATGTACTCTCTCCCAATAATGTAGTACTTTTAGAATCAATTTCCCAGTTTGCCTATGAATGACATGATTCAAAGAAAATCATTTAAAACATTTAAACCTAACAATAGTCCTATAGCCAGTAGTATTATTCCCATTTTCACATGTATAGATTGAAATAGATGTACAAGCACCTTATGAACTTTTGAGTGAAAGTAAAAATAAACCAGATTTTCTTTTATCCGTCTTAAGATATGAGCAGTTTTATAGACTATGTTCCAAGCAAACAGACAGCAGCTTTCCAAAAGTTACAACCCTATGTATACTAAAATATTATAAAAATACATTCAAATACATCACTACACAACTTAAAAAGACAAAAGTAAACTTGCGTTTCTACTCTATCCAATGATTTACTGTTTTCTTGATTTATTTATTTCTGGAATTCCAGATGATTTTAATGATATGGAGATAATTTATAAAAATATGGCCATTGTTTACCAAGTATTTTCATTTAAGAAACTTTGGCTCTAGCCAACAATTTCTTCAGGGCATATTACACATCTTTATTTCTTAAGCTATATATCAAAGGGTTCAGCATTGGAATCACCACAGTATAGAACACAGATACCGTTCCAGGGCATAGCTAGTACTTGGTCTGGAGTAAATGAAGAGAATTGAACCATAGTACAAGGTTCAATTGTACTACATGAGAGCCACAAGTGAAAAAAACCTTTAGACAGCCTTGCTTAGGGCAAATGTGCAAAATGGCAGAAATGATGAAGAGATAGAAGGCAAGAATAAGTATAGTGGGAGAGATGGCATTGGAGGCTAGTATGAAATAAACACAGCCTGGTATCTCTCCTTCACACCACATGCCAACTTCACAAGGGGAGGCAGATCATAGAAGAAATCATCGATGACATTGTTGCCACAGAATCTCAGGGTAAATGTCTTGCTGGTGATGATTGTTGAGTTAAGAAAGCCACCAATGTAAGAAGTTGCAACAAGACTGGCACATAACCTTGGGGACATTGCCTGGGAATAAAGCAGTGGGTTGGAGATGGCCACATAGCAATTCGTAAGCCATGACAGCCAACAACTAACACTCAGTATAGGCCAGCCCAGCAAAAAAGAAGAACTGAGCCAAGCAGCCAACAAAGGAAATGCTTTTGTATTCAGAGATGTAGGTCATCAGAATTCTGGGAGCATAGACAGATGGATATCATTGGTACAGAAACGACAGGTTCCCAATGAAGAAATACATGGGTGTGTGGAGACGAGAATCAGCAAAGATCAGAGAAACCACGGTGAGTTTCCCTGAGACTGAAGACATAAATTATGAGGAAAATCAGAAAAAGCACTCTGTGCAACTGCAACTCAGCTGTGAACACTAAAAGAATGAACTCCTTCATTTTGGTGAAATTTTTCTCATCCATTGACTTTGGGTTTCTGTAGTAACTTTCTGTGAAAAGACCAATGAGTAGACCCTGACTTAAAATATTCAGCATCACCCTCTTCCCATCATTTTTCATTACATCACTTTCAAAATACCCAACTGACACACCTTTGTGTCTCTTCATGAGACGTGTTCATGCTGAACTGTATGTTACTCCTTTTTGAGTAATTGGGAATCAGTTCTATGCTGCTGTCTTAAGATTTCAGTTAGGCTCCCTCCTATATAATGTGTGTTACCAATATTTTCAATCTACTCTGTCCTCATTTGGTGGTAAAGGTGAGTTGTTTGTCTTTTCCTTTGGATTTAGGGTGATTGGGGACCATGTAAATTAAAGTATGCTCTGAAATCTCTTCCCTCAGTCTTTTCCCAGAAAATTACATGGAGAAGCAAAAATTATTCTACCTAGTGTTTTACAGTAATCTTAGATGGTCACAGGATTGAAATTACCTTGAATTTAAAAGATTAAATGATATTTTTTACCCAAAACCAAGCACAAAATTTGGAATGGAGTAGGCAAGGTAAAATAGCTTCATAAAAGAGTAGATTTCTTTTCATAATTGGAATTTTAGATCTTAGCTACAAGTCTGATTCTCAAATACAACCTGAGGATAAGTAGGAAAATATTAATTGAGGGATATTTGTGTTCATATTATTGGTTGAATATTCTGTAGAATTAAGAGTAAAAAATCCACACTAAATCAATGAATGTTTTTGGGGAGTGATGGAACACTGAGAATCCTTATCTCTTACAGCTCCCCCAGCAATGAAGAAAATGCTATCTCTCCTTCTCTATGTGACAACCTGGAGGGTTCCTACTGTAACTGACCAAAATCAAAGAAGAGCAAAATTGTGATTGTCCAGAATTCTCCACTGGCAGAGGGCCTAACTTTATTGCTTATAATTCCGTGGCTTAAAAATCTCTTAAACTGAAAAACAATTCTTACCTTGGCTATTATGCCAGGCAGTGGACCTAAAATTGAGCTAGGAAAATAGAGGTAACTCTCTTGGGACTGCTCTTATTTAATGAAAGAATTTATCATGCCGCTAAAAATTTAGAATCTATATTTCTATTTTTAAAATAAATTTTTATATCATAATCATACTATTCATGGCTCTGGGTGGACCCCAAATGATTTGAAACTCCCCACATCCCAAATATCCAATGAGGACTGTGCATAAGATAAACAATCAACCAAATATCGGGCAACATATTAAAGTTCTTCATATGAACTTCAAAAATCATTTATCCAGAGATTCCTTACAATGAAGTGAAATATAATGCATTATTATTTAATCTTTTACTTATACATTCTTATTTGTATAGACAAAAAGGAGAGTTTTTTTTTTCCTTTAGCTACATTTACTTTCATTAGTTCATAGATTTAAAGTTGGTTGCATGCCTTCTTGGATTCTAGAAGTGCTAGAAATCTCTCTCCACAAATAATAACTCTCCTTCCCATCTATCAGACATCTGTCTTCACCAGAAGGCTCCCCAAGAAGTAGCTGCCTCTGGGAATGGTCACACTGAAAGGAGCAGACCTTAATGCGATTCCTCAGTGTGTTCAAAGCTTAATGCACCTGCTGTCTGTGGCATTCCACTTTAATCGGATACTCTTTGAATTGTATATTAATTATTACTGTTCAATATTATCCTAAAGTCACGTATAATTTCAATCCCTCTCTTGAGCTCCTGTCCCATGCACTGCCTAAAGCAGAAGAAGAAACTTTTTACTTTCATGAAAGTTTGACCCAATTTGAGTTTTCTACATATTAAACTACACAAGGGACTAATACGGTCCCTGCAAAATAAGAGTAGAGACAACAGTGGGAGGTGGCTACAGATGGTTTATGAGAATAGAAACATCCATCAAGTACATGTCAAATCTCATCTAATTCCCTGTTTCATTGACCTAGGAAACAAGGACTGAAGAATGATATTTGGGACTCTAACTTTATCAACTATTATAGAAAAAAAATCGTATTTTATTTCAAATGATTTTTTTTTTGTCTTTTGTTTATATTGTGATTTGCTGCCATTTTCCCTCTGGTTAATTAAAACAATGCTTACTGTCATTATTATGAAGAGTCACTTGATTTGAATTCAGCTGATGTCCAGAATTTCCCACCTTTCCTTAGTATAGAATGTGCCTTCTACTCACTCCAAGCATCCTTTTTCTAATGGTAACAATACTAGGAGTACATATAAGATTGAGCATCCCTTTGGGAGATCAGGCTAAACGTAAAGAAAATCTTCATGTGCTGTTCTGGAGTCAAGCGACCAATTATAATGATAATTTATCTTTCTTTAATGAAGAAGGGAGAGATCATTCAAAAGGAATATAGTGGTCAATTAACCTAAAAAAAAAAAGCCCTGTTTAATTTATGCATTGATATAAAAAGAAACTGGTAGAGAAGAATAATCTAACAGGACAGTCTACATATAGAAGATGTTCAAGAATAAGTTATAGTTGATAATGACAATATAATAATACTAAAGAAAAGGCAAAGACCATAAAACCTCAGTCCTGAAACAAATTGGCTATTACTTGATAAAATTGTCCCAATTAAAACAATGAAATTAAGAGACAGCAAATTTATTGATTAGCCTAAAATCATATAGTTACTGCAAACATTATCTACACATTAGTCCATGCACACATTTATTCATTTAAAGCATGCAGTATTTATTGAGCATTTCTTGTGCATCCAGCCCTGAGTAACATGTTGAAAGAGATAAAACAATGAGGCAAAGTAAGACTTAGTTTAGTTTAGGTAAGGGTTAACAAGCAATGTCAAGACAGAGATTGTTTAAGTATGAATCCTAGATCCCCTTACAATTCACTAGTTGTGTGAAGATAAATGAGATTAAACACATTTAGCCCTCAGTTTTCTTATCTATGAAATGGAGATAATTCTGCTGCCCTCATAAGGTTGTTGTGTAGATTAGGTACCATATGAAAAGGATTTCCATAACTGTCAACTAAAATATCAAAAGTCAAATAAAACAAAATAATAAAATAAAATGAAAATTGAGAGGGAGAAAGAGCCTACACTTGTGTAACTTACAGCATATGGGGGAGATAATCAAATAATTATATAAATCTATAATTATAAATATTGACAAGTATTATGAAGTACAAAATAAAGTTAAAAAAAAAAGAATTATATAACATAACATGAGATTGTATTGGAAGGGCTGACTAGTGAGGGATCTTTGGGAATTTTATCTGAGAAGGTAATATTTAACCTGAGAAATGACATTTTATAATAGGAAATCACTGGTCCAGTAGCTGATGAGGGTGAGGTGGCAGATTTAGAGAGGATGGAGAGAGCAGTCCTGCAGAAGTTATATCAACTGTCAAGTTCTGCCATGAGAAAAGGCACTGTGTATTCAAAGAAGTGAAAGAAGTCTAGAGTGGCTGGACTGCATAGAGATAAGTGAAGCAGCATTAAATTAGGTGGAGAGAGTGGGCAGAGCCAGACAATATAGGGACTGAGGAGCCAATGTTAAACATTTTGGAGTATAGCCATTGAAGGGTTTTAATCAGAATAATAGAGTGGTCAGAATAAAACAAACAACAAAAACTCCTCTTTAAAATGAGAAAAAATAGATGTATGGATATATTTCAGATAACTTATAGAAAACCAAGTGAGAGCAGATGGCACTTGGATTAGGTAACAAAAATGGATTTGGTGAGTGATGGATCTGAGAGATATCTAGGAAGTAACAGACATAGGACTTGACGATTAGAACATCAAACATCCAAATAATATTGAATTTTCGATGTCTATGAAAGTAGTCTTTTATCCCCTCTCTGGGAAATAATTTTACCCAGAAAAAAAAAACTGAACAAACCTTTCCATGATGTCATCTAGGGCAATTGACTTGCAAGGGATGCCAGTGTCTTCTCAATCCCTACCCTCAACACAACTCTTTGCTTCTAGGCTCAAAGGAGAGTTATATCCAAACATAACCCTGACAGGCAATACAAGGACTTCTCTGGAGGGACATGGTATATACACCTGAGAAGAGGCAGGATATTACTAATTGTCATAAGCAAGGTGTTTTAGTTGATGAGGCTGCTCCAGAAAATACCATGAAATAGGTTGGCTTACACACTGGAATTTTTTAGCTTACAGTTTTTGAGGCCAAGAAAATATCCAAATCAAGATATCATCAAGGCAATGCTTTCTTCCTGAAGACCAGCTGCTGGTGGTCCTTGGCTACTCTGCCACATGACACAGGACATGTTGGCATCCCTTGGTCTCTCCCTTCTCTTCTGGATTTTGTTGTTTTCAGCCTCTGTCTTTCTATCTCTGTCTCTCTCTCTTTCCATCGCTCCCTCCCTCTATCTCTCTTTCTCTCTCTGTCTTTATGTGTGTGTGTGTGTGTGTGTTCATTTGTTTTATAAAGGTCTCCAGTAATAGGATTAAGTCCCATCTACTTACAATGGGTACATACCCACAGGAATGGATTAGATTTAAAAACATGTTATTTGGAGTACATACAGCTTCAAACTACCACACTCCACCCTCTGGAACCCCAAAAGACATGTTCTTTACATATGCAAAATACACTTACTGCATAATAATATCCCCAAAGCATTAAATCATTTTGGAAACAATGCTTAGTACAAAGTCTCACCAAATTCAGTTATAGGTGTCTGTACTGGGGCACCTGCAATGGAGGAACAGGCGTAGGATAATCATCCCCATTTTTGTATGGAAAAATTGGAAGGAAAGCAGATGTCACTGATCTCAGACAAACCCTGCAGGGTATAACCCATTAGATTTCAAGATCTGAGAATCATCTATGGAACAATGTTTTGTCTTCCTGGCCCAATGGAGCCCTAGTGATGCAGGTAGGATGACCGAATACCTAAAAGTAACTTGTTTCTTTCCCTGTTGCTAGGCTACAAAACAAACAATTGTATGTAAATTAAAAGGCAATGAAATGCAACCCTCTCTTTCTGCCATATTCTGCTTTTGGTGGTCAAAAACATCCAATTTAAGCAATAAAGTATGAAAACTAGCTTCAACCACTTGGCTAAACCTGCGCACGTGAAGCCCCTTGCTGTCCTCACTTGAAATTGCTTCATTAACATAGTAAACTTCCCACCCAGGGGTGGAGTTATCTGCCCTTTTTTTGATCATACAATGTATGTGCAAGCGTGATTTCCTGAACATACTACTCATACAGTTATATAACTAGCTATGTATGATCATTCATATGCATAAAAGCTAATGCATAATCTTAGCAAATGCTAAATAGTAACTTAGGTATTTAAGCAAGAGCAAAACTGCAGCATGGGGAGTCAGGTCTGAGTCACTTTAGACTGACCTTTGCGCCTTACTTCTGCAGATGTAATAAATGTAAGTTTGCCTAACTCTTGTGTTGATGTTTCTTCATGCTATATCTGGTTATCCATAAAGGCCCTGGCTTGAGGCCTAACAGTAGCCCCAACCTTTCCAAGTGCTTGTGCAGTAGCCATGCTCTCCTCAAACACTGAGCACAGGTTCCACCCTCATCAAGCATTGGATGGTGGCCAGACTCTCCAAAATCCCCTTGTCAGAGGCTCCATTCTCTGAGAACAAGGGATGATAGCAATCTTCCTGAACCAATGGGAAGAAGGCCCAGCTTCTCCAAGTGCCAGGGTTGACTCACCCTTTCCACACAGATAGGTGGTCTCTCTCTTGGCCTGGCAAGAGGTCTTCAGTCCAGACCCCAGATTCATGGTTCTGCCCATGAAGTTATTTTTCCTTCAATTTGTTCCTTTTCTGGTCCTTTTAGTCCAGGTTGGCAGCGATTATGTTCATAAAGATCCCAAAAAAAATTTGTACATTTTGCATGTAGTACACAAGGGTCTAAACCATGCAGCCAAAAGACTTTCCATAGATCCTTTCTAGATAACTGCATTTCCATTCTTGACTTGCACTGAAATGGCTGACTGGATTCATGCTCAATTAAATCTTCACATGGAGCACTATTATCTAGGAACTTGTTTTGGGAAAGCTCAAAATTTTGGGGACCATCAATTTCTGTAATTTGTTTTTGTTTTTGTTTTTTTGTGTGTGCCTGGGAGTTCAGTTATCAGTGTATCCTTTTCCTCTCACATTTAATTATAAGCTTCAAGGAGGAAACAGTCTGCACATTCCACATTTACCTTGGATATCTTCTCAGCTAAATATCCAAGCACACTGCTTTCAAATTCTGCCTTCCATCCAACATCAGAACTCAATTTTAGCAAGTTCTCTGCCACTTTAAAACATGAATCACCTTTTACTCTGGTTTCCAACAAATATTCATCATTTTCTTCTAAATCCCCATCAGAAATATCTTTAGCATCCATATTTCTACAATCTCTTAAAAACAATCTAAGCCTATCCTATCAAGCACTGCACAACTCTTCCAGCCTCTACCCATTAGCCAATTCGAAAACTCTTTCCACATTTTTTGTATTTGCTTAAAATGTGGGAGTTCCAGGAAAATGGCTCTGAGGACTGAGGGCAGAGTCTGACCCTCGAAAGGGTAGCAGAGAGAGGAAAGAGGCCTATCTAAGGGAGCTGCTTTGGATATATATATATCCAAATATATAACTGGAAGATTCCCTGATTCATCTGGGACAGTTCTGGAGAAAGAAGCCAAAGGAAAACTGTGAGTTACTTGCCCATCTGGTTGGAAGAAGCACATATACCCCACCCACCGGGCAAGCAGCCAAGGTGGAGCCACTAGCTCGCTGCTCTGATCAGAGTGTGAGGGTGCATTCCCTGGGAAAAGTGGTGAAGGAGGGGGGCAGACTAGTTTCTTTGCCATAAGTTGGGCCAGCTGAGCCCCATTAAATCTCAGAGGGGCCCCATCCCGCAGGGAGAGGGTAAGGAGATCTCCTCAGGCAAGCTGTCATGCCCACCAGTCCAGGTAAAGAAAGCAATTAGATTAGAGAGGGGGCAGAGACAGACAAGTGCCTAATCAGCAGAACTCTGACAAACTGTTACGAATCTAACCTGCCTGAGGGAAAGAAAGCAGATAGCTTTTTGAAAGGCTAACTACCGTAAAGAAAGATTTTAGCTCAGTGGAGAAATTCCTGCCTTGCATATATGAGGATTGTGGTTTAATTCCTGACTCTTCTTAGAGAAGTGACCCACTGAGATATCAGGCATCCATCTGATACTTTCACAAGGAACATATAGACATTCTATTTTAATTAGCTTTTATTGGATCTCTTTTTAAAAAATGGTTCCTTTTATATTTTCCTTATTTTAGTTGCTAAAACCTAGTTCAAAACCTGCAGAGGGCAGGCTGCAGGGTGATTGATTGATGAATACCAGCAGCCTTAAAAGCTCCCTAGGGTCCTAAGAGGAAAGGCTGTTTTCCCTTGTTTTTTTTTTTGTTGTTGTTGTTGTTGCTTTGTTTTGTTTTGTTTTTTTGTTTGTTTTGTTTTTCTTGGCTTTTGTTTTTGTTCTATTTTTTTTAATTACCTGCTGCACTCTTGTTTCTTATTTGCTGTGCTTCCCCTTTCTTTTTTTCCCTTTTTTTTTCTTTTTTCTTTTTTTTACCAATTTTTTCTACCTATGTTATCTCTTTTCTTTTTTCTTTTCCTCTCATCAGTCCAGCCTTAAAATTTATTCTATATATTTCTTTCTGTTCTGTTTCTCATTTAATTGTTTCTACTCTACTTTATAATTCTTATTCCTTTGTACCTCTTACTCATGTTTATTATTCATTTTCCAAGGGCTTGTATAGTTCCTCTTCTGCCTTTTACTATTATTATTGCTATTATTCTTTTTTCTCTTCTTATCTCTTTTCTATTCTCTGGTCCTAATTTTTTGTCAATGGAACATAGACAACAGAATTGAAAAAGAATAAGAGGAATGAAGCGTCAAAGTAAAACCTTACCACACACATGAAAACAACAAAATAAAACCCTAGAGTCAGAAGAGAAGCTAATGAACTGAATAAACTCATCAAGATAAACAGATGCCTAGACACCAGCAAAAAATTATAAGACATAATAAGATCAGGAAGGCATGCCTCAGTCCAAAAAATAAACTGAAAAACAGGAGGAAATGCAGATCATGGAAAAACTAATCAGTGATATACAAACAAATACCATGAATCAAATTAATGAAATGAAGGAAGAGATTAAGGATATTAAAAAGATACTTGGGGAACATAATGAAGAAATTGTAAACATTCATAAAAAGATAATGAATATGATGGTGATGAATGGCACAATTCAAGAAATCAAAAATACACTGAAAGCACATAACAGTAGATTCAAATAAGCAAGGAAAGAATCAGCAATGTGGAAGACAGTACCTCTGAAGTCAGACAGATAGTAGAAGAGATAGATAAAAAGACAGAAAAAATACTGCAGGGATTTAGGGATTTGAATGACAACACAATACACACAAATATACACATTATAGGCATCCCAGAGGGAGAAGAGAAGGTGAGGGGTTAGAAGGTGTGTTGGAGGAAACAATGGCTATAAACTTCCCAAACCTATTGGGGATATGGACTTACATGTCCAGGAATCACAGTGCACCCCAAACGGTATAAACCTTAACAGGCCTACTCCAAGACATTTACTTGTCAAATAGTCCAATGTTTAAGACAAAAAAAAAGAATGCTGAAAACACCAAGAGAAAAGAGATCCATCACATAAAAGGGAAGCTTGATAAGATTAAGTGCTGATTTCTCATCTGAAACCATGGAGGCAAGAAGGTGGTAGTATGACATAGTGAAGGTGCTAAAAGGAAAAGTTCCCAGAGAATAATTCTCTGTCCCGCAAAGAAATATTCACAAATGAACAGAATTTAAGAGAGTATGTCAATAAGAAAACTGCCCTTCAAGATATACTAAAGGGAGTTCTACAGGTCAAAAGGGAAAAACAGGAGAGAGAGAGCATTGGAGAAGAATATGAGAACACCTGAAGAGATAAAAAGAGAAATAAAAACAAAATATGGCATACATAAGCCTAAAGAAAATATGGCTAATGTAAATAATACATTGACAGTAATAACACTGAATGTTAATGGATAAACTCACCAGACGAGACACAGATTGGCAGAATGGATAAGGAAATATGACCCATCTATATGCTGTCTACAAGAAACCCACCTTGCACCCAGGGACAGAAGGAGCCTGAAAGTGAAATGGTTGGAAAATAATTTTTCATGCAAACAATAAGCAAAAAAGGACAGAAATAACTATACTAATATCAGACAACATAGACTTTAAATGCAAAATTGTTATAAGACAAAAAGAAAGCCACTATATATTAATAAAGGATAATCTATCTAGAAAAAAGAACAATCATAAGCATTTATGCAACTAACCAGGGTGCCTCAAAGTACATGAGGCAAACACTGGAAAAACTATCAGAGAAATAGATGCTTCTACAATTATAGTGGGGGACTTTAATACACAATTATCACCATTAGACAGAACATCTAGACAGAGAATCAATAAAGAAACAAAGACTCTGAACAATACATTAGAGGACCTGGACCTAAGAGACATATACAGAACACTACACCCAAATACAGCAAGATTTACATTCTTCTCAAGTGCACATCAATCATACTCCAAGATAGACCACATACTAGGCCACAGAACAACTCTCAATGAATTCAGAAAGATTGAGATTATACAAAGTAATTTCTCTGACAACAATGGAATGAAATTGGAAATCTAGGGGCCAGAGAAACAGATTAGGCACAAAGATATGGAAGTTAAACAACACACTCTTAGACAAACAGTGGGTCAAGAAGAATCTTAAAAGAAATCAGTAACTATCTTGAAACTAATGAAAATGACAACACAACATATCAAAACCTATGGGATGCAGCCAAAGCTGTCCTGAGAGGGAAGTTCATAGCCATAAATACATATATTAAAAAAGAAGAAAGAGCTAAAATTGAAGACCTAACTGCACACTTGGAGGAATTGGAAAAACAAAAACAAACTAAACCTAAAGGAAGTAGAGAGAAGGAAATAACAAAGATTAGAGCAAAACTAAATGAAATAGAGAATAAGAAATCACTAGAAAAAATAAACAAAACTAAAAGTTGTTTCTTTGAGAAGATCAGTAAAATTAACAAACCCTTAGCCAGACTAACAAAGAAAAAGAGAGAGCAGATGCAAATACACAAAACAAGGAATGAGCAAGGGGATTATCACTACTGGCCCCACAGAAATAAAGAGTATCATAAGAGGATACTTTGAAAAATTATATGCCAACAAGAATGATAATTTAGAGGAAATGTACAAATTTCTAGAAACTCACAAACAGCTTATATTGATCAAAGAAGAAATTGATGAACTCAACAGTCCAATTACAAGCAAAGAGATAGACTCAGTCATCAAAAACCACCCAACTAAGAAGAGCCCAGGATCAGATGGCTTCACTCTCTTTGAAGTCTCTTAGTCACATGAAATCATTTGTCTTTACCTTTTTTCCCTTTTATTCAAGGTCTTTGTCCAGTCATATTGCCAGTTGCACTTGGTATTAATCCCTTGTTGCCAGGCAGGCTCATCCACGGGAGTCATGTCCCATGCTGGGGGGAAGGCAATGCATTCATATTCTGTGTTTGGCTAAGAGAGAGGCCACATTTGAGCAACAAGGAGGCTCAACCCTTAGGCACCCCAACAGTAGGCTAAGTTTCAATTATAAGAGCAAAGACTCATAAGGCTAGTCACCAATAACAAGAACCCATCAGTGGACCATCCTCCTTTGCCAGACACTGCCCCTGCACTCTGGGGACTGTTGCTGCTCCCTTGGAGAATGTGGCAGAGCTCTCCAGGATAAGATTCAATATTCCCTCATTTATTGAGTGATTGTCTACCCACTGTGACCATGCCCCACCCCTTGGTCATTTGAACAATTTTATATATCTTTCATGTATATTCAGGTGAAGTTCCTCCCATGAAACCCCCATCCCAGACACCACCCACCAATGATCCTCTGCTGCCTCCGTTGTAACCCTTTTGTGATCTAAATGTTCCTTGAAGATGAAACCCGTATAATAGCCAAATACAATTAATAGGAAAATGAAATAATAACTATAAGCATAAATGTAACAGATAAAATACATGGAAACTCAGAAAAAAATAAAATATAATTAAAGGATTGGGACATTCAAAAAAATGGGAAAAAACAAAAATTTTAAAAACTTTTAATTAAAAAAAAATTTTTTTTTCTCCTTTTATCACTGCATTATCGGGTGTCCAGTCTGTAACGTGGCACCTTCCCCCTCTAACTCCCCAGTGTCTCCCAAATTTTCATTTAATTTTCAAAGAAATTTTAGGTCACAGCAAAGTCACACACAGAATACTAGAGTCTCTCATATACCCAACCTCCTTCCCCTTTCCTCACTCCATATTAAAACCTTTTTTATGTGGATGGTAGCATTGTTATAACTGTTATACAAAGAGTGAAACATAAATACTAAACATTGTCAATGGTTTACAGTATAGTTTACAATTTAGACAGTACAGTTTAATAATTTTTTATGATATTTACCATGTCCTGTGTCCATTATTGTAAGGTAATGAAAAACATTTCCCCCGACCACTAAATACCCCCTGTTGATCTTTTCTGTTCATTCCTCCCCATCCCTCTGGGGCACATGACACTCCCCTGTCTTGATACATTGGATGACAAGATTCATAGATACATGCAACAAGAGGTCTTCACACGCTGATTATCCTGTTAGGATCCACCCTTGCTTCTAAGAGACACACACCTGTCTGTTTCTGGGTGAATCGGTCCTCCCAAAGATGGGGGTCCATCTCTTTCCCACTCACCATGTGGATCTCCACTCCCAAACACAACACATTATGACAGGATGAACAGTCACACACTCCCCAGAAGCCTACTCCAGATGTACCCCATCCTGAATGCACCCCCCAGCCTATACCCTAAACCAGTGACACTACCTTGTCATATTGCCATAAAAGCATTCCTACTCCTGCACTTTCAACATCATCCAACAAATCCCATGTTCACCTTGTCCCCCTCCCATCTCTCTCCCCAGTATCCTGGGTATTCTAACCTACCTTTCCTAATCTACCCACCTGTCAACCCTGCACCACCAAACGCAGTAATATCACTACACACCTGCCATATCTTTCAATATGCAACTATACTCTATCACTTTACCACAGATTATGTCCATATGGGTGATGGCTCAATGCCTTCTCTTCTCTTTCTCTCCCTTGTTAACCTATCTTTCAGAAAATGGTTCTCAGAGACTGCTCACTTTCCTCAATTCAAATCAGTGAGGTCATATACTGCTCATCCTTCAATGCCTGGGCTGCTTCACTCAATATAAAGTCTTCAAGATTCATCCATATTATTCCGTGTGTTAGCACTTTATTCCTTCTTACAGCTGAGTAATATTCCATTGTATGTATGTACCACATTTTGTTTAACCATTCATCTGTTGATGGGCACCGGGGCTGATTCAAACTTTTGGCAATTGTGAACTATGAACATTGGTGTGCATACATCTGTTCGTGTCTTTGCTTTCAGTTCTTCTGGGTATATACCCAGCAGTGGAATCACTGGATCATACAGAAGATCTGTTGTTAGTTTTCTGAGGAACCACCAAATTGTCCTCCACAGTGGCTGGACCATTCCACAATCCCACCAGAAGTGGATGAGGGTTCCTATTCCTCCACATCCTCTCCAACACTTATATTCTGCTGTTTTTTTTTTTAATAGCTGCCATTCTGATGGGTGTAAGATGGTATCTCATTGTAGTTTTGATTTGCATTTCCCTCATAGCTAGCGATGTCAAGCATTTTTTCATGTGCTTTTTAGCCATTTGTATTTCTTGCTTGGAGAAGTGTCTTTTCAGGTCACTTGCCCATTTTTTAAATTGGTTGTTTGTCTTTTTATTTTCAAGGTGTAGGATTTCCTAATATATGCAGAATATTAGGCTCCTATCAGATATATGGTTGCCAAATATTTTCTCCTATTGGGTAGGCTGCCTTTTTATTTTCTTACTAATGTCCTTTGAGATGCAGAAGTTTTTAATTTTGAGGAGATCCCATTTATCTATTTTTTCTCTTGCTGCTTGTGCTTTGAGTGTGAAGTTCATGAAACCATTTCCTATTGCAAGGTCCTGTAGATGCTTCCCTACATTATCTTCCAAGGTCTTTATGGTTTTGGCTCTTATAATTAGATCTTTGGTCCATCTTGAGTTGATTTCTGTATAAGGTGTGATATGGTATTCCTCTTTCCTTCTTTTGGATATGGATATCCAGTTCTCCAAGCACCACTTGTTAAGGAGGCCATTCTCTCCCAACTGAGTGGGCTTGGTGGCCTTGTTGAATATCAGATGACTGTATATGCGAGGTTCTATATCAGAACTCTCAATTCGGTTCCATTGGTCAGTATGTCTATCCTTGTGCCAATACCATGCAGTTTTGAGCACTGTAGCTTTGTAATATGTTTTAATATCAGGTAATGTATTACCACCAACTTCATTTTTCTTTTTCAATATGTCTTTGGCAATTTGGGGCCTCTTACCTTGCCAAATAAATTTTGTAGTTAGTTTTTCCAGTTCCTTAAAAAATACAGTGTTGATTTTTATTGGGATTGTATTAAATTTGTAGATTAGTTTGGGTAGGATAGACATCTTGATGATATTTAGTCTTCCTATCCATGAACATGGAATATTCTTCCATTTATTTAAGTCTTCTTTGATTTCCTTTAACAGTGTTGCATAGTTTTCTGTATATAAGTCCTTTGCATCTTTAATTAAATTTATTCCTAGGTGTTTGATTCTTTTAATACTATTGTAAATGATATTTTTTTCTTGATTTCTCCTTAGATTGCCCATTATTGGTGTACAGAAATGCTACTGATTTTTGAGCATTGATTTTATAGCATGTGACATTACTGAACTCCTTTATAAGTTCTAGAAGCTTTGTTATAGATTTCTCAGGGCTTTCTATGTATAGGATCATGTCGTCTGCAAATAATGAAATTTTTACTTCTTTTCCAATTAGGATGCCTTTTATATCTTTTTCTTGCGTCAGTGCTTGAGCAAGTACTTCTAAGACAATGTTAAATATGAGTGGTGATAGTGGGCATCCTTGTCTTGTTCCCAATCTCAGAGGGAAGGCTTTTAGGACTTCACGATTGAAGATGTTGTTAGCTTTGGGTTTTTTATCATATTCAGAAAGTTTCCTTCTATTCCTATCTTCTGCAGTGTTTTTATAAGGAAAGAGTGCTGTATTTTGTTGAATGCTTTTTCTGCCTCTCTAGAGATGATCATGTGATTTTTTTCTTTCACTCTGCTTATGTGGTGTATTACATTGATGGATTTTCTTATATTGAACCATCCTTGCATACCCGGGATGAAACCCACTTGGTCATGGTGTATAATCCTTTTGATATGTTGGTGAGTGCAATTAGCAGGAGTTTTGTTGAGGATTTTAGCATCTAGGTTCATTAGAAAAATTGGTCTGTAATTTTCCTTTCTTATGGTATCTTTGTTTGGTTTTGGTATAAGGGTAATGTTAGCATCGTAGAATGAGTTAGGCAATACTCCTTCTATTTCTATTTTTTTGGAAGAGCTTAAGCAGAATTGGTGTTAGCTCTTTCTGGAATGTTTGGCAGAATTCAGCTGTGAAGTTCATCAATTTTCTTCTTTCAATAATGTAGGCTGTTTGTGAGTTTCTAGAAATTTGTACATTTCCTCTAAATTATCATTCTCGTTGGCATATAATTTTTCAAAGTATCCTCTTATGATACTCTTTATTTCTGTGGGATCAGTAGTGATATCCCCTTGCTCATTCCTTATTTTCTGTATTTGCATCTGTTCTCTCCTTTTCTTCATTAGTCTGGCTAAGGGTTTGTTAATTTTATTGATCTTCTAGAAAAACCAGCATTTGGATATATTTTTTCTAGTGCTTTCTTACTGATTTCTTTTGAGATTTCCTCCTTGACCCACTGTTTGATAAGAGTGTATTGTTTATCTTCCATATCTTTTTGCCTAATCTGTTTTTCTGGCCCTTAGTGATTTCCAATTTCATTCCATTGTGGTCACAAAAATTACTTTGTATAATCTCAATCTTTCTGAATTCATTGAGAATTGTTCTGTGGCCTAGCATGTGGTTTGTCTTGGAGTATGATCCATGTGCATTCGAGAAGAATGTAAATCCTGCTGTATTTGGGTGTAGTGTTCTGTATATGTCTATTAGGTCCAGGTCCTCTAATATATTGTTCAGAGTCTTTGTTTCTTTATTGATTCTCTGTCTAGATGTTCTGTCTAATGATAATAATGGTGTATTAAAGTCCCCCGCTATAATTGTAGAGGCATTTATTTCTCCACTTAGTTTTTCCAGAATTTGCCTCATGTATTTTGAGGCATCCTGATTAGGTGCATAAATGTTTATGATTGTTCTCTCTACTTGAGAGATTACCCCTTTTACTAATATATAGTGTCCATCTTTGTCTCTTACAATACTTTTGCATTTAAAGTCTATTTTGTCTGATATTAGAATAGCTACTCTTGCCCCTTTTTTGGCTATTGTTAGCTTGTAAAATTGTTTTCCTACCATTCACTTTCAGCCTCCTTGAATCCCTGGGTCAAAGGTGTGTCTCTTGTATACAGCATATAGATGGATCATATTCCTTATCCATTCTGCCAATCTGTGTCTCTTGAGTGGTGAATTTAATCCATTAACATTCAGTGTTATTACTCGCAACAAATTTCTTACTTCAGCCATAATTTCTTTGAGTTAATATATGTCATATGTTGTTTTGTTTCTGTTGTTGCCTTTTTAGTTATTTTTAAACTCCCCTCCAACTATCTCTCCCTTTTTTTTCCTTTCAACTTGTAGAACTTCCTTTAGTATTTCTTGAAGTGCAAGTTTCTTACTGGCATACTCCCTTAATTTCTGTTTATCTGTGAATATTTTAAACTCTCCATCATTTTTGAATGCCAGTTTTGCTGGATAGAGAATTTGTGGCTGGAAGTTTTTTTCTTTTAGTACTTTTTCTTTGTCATACCACTGTCTTCTTGTCTCCATGGTTTCAGATGAGACATCAGGACTTCATCTTAGTGTGCTTCCCTTGTATGTGATGGTTCTCTTTTCTCTTGCTGCCTTGAGTATTTTCTCTTTGTCTTGAGCATTGGACATTTTGACAAGTATATGTCTTGGAGTTGGCCTGTTGGGATTTATACTGTTCGGGGTATGCTGTGCTTCCTGGATCTGCACATCCATCTCTCTCACTAGGGTTCAGAAGTTTTCAGCCATTATTTCCTTCAACACTCCTTCTGTTCCCTTTCCATTCTCTTCTCCTTCTGGGATGCCCATAATGCATATGTTTGTGCGTTTGGTGTTGTCAGTTAAATCCCTGAGTCCCTGCTGGATTTTTTCTATCTTTTTGCCTATCTGTTCTACTATCTGTTTGATTTCAGTTGTACTGTCTTCCACATCACTAATTCTTTCTTCTGCCTGTTCAAATCTGCTGTTATGTGAATCCAGAGTCTTTGATTTCTTGGATTGTGCCATTGATCACCATCATATCCATTATCTTTTTACGTATGTTTACAATTTCTTCCGTATGTTCTCCCAGTGTCTTCTTAATATCCTTAATCTTCCTTCACTTTATGAAGTTGTCCCATGATATTTGTTTGGAAAGCTTTGGTTAGTTGTTCGATGTTCTGCATCATTTCCTGGTTTTTGGTTTGTTCATTGGACTGTTCCATGTCTTCCTGTTTCTCAGTGTAGTTTGTAATTTTTTGTTGCCCTCTAGTCATCATTTTATCTTGATGGGTTTATTCAGTTAATTAGCTTCTCTCTCTGCTCTAGAGTTTTATTTAGCTGGTGGTTCTGTATGTGTGTTAAGTTTCTCTTTGACATTTTTTCTTCTTATTTTATTTCCTTACTTCTTTCTATGTTCCCTTGAAGGCAAAAGATTAGGGCCAGAGGAATTGAAAGATGTGAGAAAGGAAGAAGGATAATAGTAATATTGATAAAAGTTAGAAGAGAGGCCAAATAAGACTTAGTGAAATGAATATTTAACTCATGTAGGTACTATAGAGTAATAGGAAAAAAAGTGGAGTACCTACAATGGATTGGGAAACCAAATAGAGGAATATTATATATATAATGATTTAGAAGGCTAGAATGATGAGGAGGGAAAGAAAGAGTAAAGAAAGGGCTGAAAGGAAAAAGTTAATATTAATTTAAAAAAGAAGAAAAGAGAATAGTTAGAATAGAAATTGACACCCTTAAGTTGTGGGCTAATGAAAAAATGTGGTATGTAAGAACCACAACAGAAAACAGAAGGCAGAAATATGAAGGAAGGACAAGAGATAGCTTGGGAGATAAAATCAATATAGACAGAGACTGGGAAATCACTGAAGAAGAAGCACAGCAAATAAGAGACAAGCTAGGAGCACCTAATTTAAAAAAAGAAAGAAAGAAAAAGAAATGGGGTAGTAAAGAGGAAAGAAAAGCAAGAGAGAACAAATAAGCAAAGAAAAACCAACCAACCTCACAAGCAAGCAGTCAAACAAAGCTAAGGAAGAACAGTGTTTCTTCTTGGGCCCTTGTGCAACCTCAGCCTGCTTATGTTTATCAGTCAATTGCCCTGCAAGGTTCTATCTGCAGGTTTTGAGGCAGATTTTAGCTATTAAACTACATTAAAAAGAAAAAATCATTTTGTATTTTTTAAAGTGACTGTCTTCTTTTGGGGGGGGGGCAAGGGACCCAAAAGAAGTCCTCTTCTAGACCACCCCGTTCACCAAGGGGACCCTAACTAGGCTCGTGGAAACTTATCAAGCACTTCCCACTTCCTGGCCTCCCCAGGGGAGCTGTAGCTGTGATGCTTGTCAGTGCAGAATGATAAAATTGGCTGACTCCAGCCCCTCTGGAGCCAAGCCTCAGTGTCACCAGGCTGCTGGGTAAATCAGGCTTCCTCAGTAGATTCGCTTCTCCCCTCAGCCTGGCACTGCTTCAAGCTGGCTTATCTGCTCCCCAAAGCTATAAGGGGGTCAGGCAGCCAAATCCACAGAAAGGAAACCCCTCTCCACCTTGTCTCAGAACCCTCCCACTCTTGGAGAATGTTCCCTCTCACCAGGGTGCCCGTGGGAGTTGGGGACTGTCCCTGGGCATCTAGGTAAATCAACTTCCTCAGCAGATTCGTCACTCCCCTCTACCTGGTGCTGATTCAAGCCAGCTATTTTGTTCCTCAAAGCTGCAAGGGTTCCAAGCAGCCAAATCCCAGAAAGAAAACCCTTCTCAACCCTTCGCCAGAACCCTCCCACTCTCAGAGAATGCTCCCTTTCACCAAGTTGCCAGCAGGAGTTGCAACTCAAACCAGCCTTTTTTCCCTGAGGGTGGGGCTCAGCTGTCTGTGTTAACCACCACAGGCAGGGTTACAATTTACAAATCTCTCCCTAGCGATCCATGCCATCGAGCTCCCTCCAGATAGATGTCCCCAAGGTTCTCGCTCCGTGCGCCCACAGCACATACCCCTGGGCAGGTCCCTGTCCCCAATCAGCCATCCTCAGAGAGTGAGTCAGTGAGTGCCCTCCTAAACTGATGCCATCTTGCCTCCCTAGTGACATTATTTACTATTGCCAAAAGTAGGAATCAACCCAAATGCCCATCAACTGATGAATAGATAAATAAAATACATACAATAGAATATTACTTAGCTGTAAGAAGGAATACAGTACTAACACAAGGGACAACATGGGTGAACCTTGACAACTTTATGTTGAGTGAAGCAAGCCAGGCATTGAAGGACAAATATTACATTACCTCTCTAGTATAAATTAAGCAAACTGAGCAGACTCACAGAGCTAGAGTCTGGGAGATAGGTTTACAGGAAATAGAAAGGGAGAAGAAGGATGTGAGCCAACACCCATATGGGCAAAATCTATGACAAGGTAGAAGTGTGTAGTTGTGCAATGAAAAGAAATGACAGGAGAGTAGTGATAATATTGGGTTGTGTGGTGCAGGTTTGATGGGGGTAGGGTGTGGAGGGTAGGTTGGATGGTCCATGGAACTGGGGTGAGAGTTGGGGGAGGGAGCAGTTGAACACTGGTGATTGGTGGGTACGTAGTTGAAATTACAATCTTGGGAATGCTCATTTGACAATATGAAAAGGAAGGCTTACTGGTTTGGCATGTTGGGTAGGGGTATTTGGGCCAGGACGCACCTGGGGCAGGCTTCTAAGGAGTGTGTGAGTGATCATTTTAGCATAGTGTGCTGCCATCAGTAGGTAGAGACCCACATAATGAGTGGGAAGGTGTTGGGCTCCCTTCCTAGGGAAGTCCACTATGTTCTCAAATAGAGGGACAGGAGTCACTTGAGATCATCGATGGTGCCTGCTCACTGGGAAAGACAGACCAGTTTGTCAAGCCCTCAGTGAAGATGCAAGTAACAATGAATCTTGTCCTTCTAGGAGTGAAGCCTGGTCATCGCCATGGGCTCGAAGGGCAGGAGGAGGGAGGAATAAAATAGATGGAACAGGGGGTATTTTGGGAGTGGTGGAAGTGTTCTACATGGTCTTGCAATGATAGATACAGGCCACGTTAAATTTTATCAGATATTATAAAAGTATATGGTCCAAAATGTAAACCATAATGTGAATCATTGATGATGGTTAGTAGTTATGTTTCAATATTTGTGCATCAATTGTAACAAATGTACCATCCACATATAAAATGTTATTGATGGGGAAAAGGGGGAAAGCAGGAAGATGTTGGGTATATGGGAATCCCCTGTGTTCTGTACATGACTCTTTGTGACCTAAAACTTCTTTAAAGGAAAAAATGGGAAAAAAAAGTAAGACACTAGGAGAATAAATGAAGAAAATATCACTGTACATACAGGACAACAGTCTTACAGTGATGAAAACAAAACATTAAAAAAAAGTTTTTTTCTTCAAATATTTTTTCATTATTTTTCAATATTCCAATTTTTTTAAATGTTATTTTATTTTTACTTTTTTTCTGTATTTTACCTCTTAGGTATAAAGCTATCATTATTATTTTATTTTCTTATTAATTGTATGTGGCTGTTTTATTGGCTTCATTTTTGAAGATGTTTTAGTTCACAGAAGGGTTACAACTGTGGCAAGGAGGATCATTGGTGTGGGGCATCAGTGAAGGGGCATACATGGGATGAAGTTCACCTGGGTATACATATAAGGCATATAAATGTGTTCAAACAATCATGGGACATTTTCATGGGGGGGTGGAGATTCACACAATAACCAAAAGACTATCAAATTCCAATCTAGGGGAGCTCTACCACATTCTCTAAAGGAACAACAAGAATGCCCCGAGTACAGAAACAATGACTTGTGAAGGAGGATGGTCCTATGAAGGACCCTAGATATTGATGATTATGCTTACGAGCCTTTGCTCTTGAAATTGAAACTTAGCCTCATGATGTAGGATACCTAAGAGTTACCTATGGGGAGTCTCCTTGCTGCTCAAATGTGGCCTCTGTCGAAGCTGAAGTTAGCATATAAAAACAAAAACTTCCCCCCAGCATGGGACATGACTCCCGGTGATGAGCCTGAGGGACAGTTACCAAATACCAATAAGAAATGCATGTGGGGAAAAAAAAGACCTTGATCAAAAGGAGAAAAACTAAAGACAAATGAGTTTGTATGGCTAAGAGACTTCAAAGTGAGTCAGGAGGCCATCCCAGAAGTAGCCTTCATGCATATATCAACAGGATCTCATTGACAGCCAAGTAGATACTACCCCAAATAGTGAAGCTCTTCAGGGATATGGAGACATCCAGGCACTATAGTCAGGGCAGATAGCTCAGGAGTTTGGTTCCTTGCCCATGGGCCCTAATCTGGTATTTATGCTCCCAAGTGTGACTGAGTTAGACTCAGCAGTGGTTTCCCTATGCATGACTCTTCTGTCCTTCTATTTCAACCTATAATTAGTACTAGAGTTGGTAGCTGTACATCCAAGAGACTTAAATCTTTGGGCTGTCCATGTGCCAGCTGAGCCCTGAATCTCAACGGAGGTGCAACACCTACTCTCCAGTTCAATGGACTCACCCATGACAACTAATGGGGAGGAAATGATGGACAAACAACATAACAAGGAAATGAGAGTGCCTACAGCTGCAAGCAAGAGAGTCCCATCCATCAAATATATGGCATCAAAGCCCCCCTCAATTAATGGTAGAATAGGAATCACCATCCCAGGGTCCTCAGGGTTGGGGAAACAAACTATGGTCTAAAATAAACTTACTAGTATTCTATTATAGATTTATTGCGATTCCAGCAATGGAAGAAATACCATTCTTGTGGTGGCAGTGACCCATGGATGTTCTGGAGTTAGGGAAAGGGAAAAACAGGTGTAATAGGGGGGCATTTTCAGGACTTGGGAATCATCCTGAAAGACATTACAATGACAGATACAGGCCATTATATATCAGGCCATAACCTACAGAGTCGATAGGCAGAGTGTGTAAACTACAATGTAAACTAAACTCCATGCTTAGTGGCAATGCTCCAAAATATGTTTATCAATTGCAATGAATCTACCACACGGATGAAAGATGTTGCTAATATGGGAAAATATGGGAGGTGTGGGGACAGGGCATATGGAAATCCCCTATATATTCTTTGTGACATTTATGTAATTCAAGTGTCTTTAAAAAAAATTTTTTTAATGAAAAAAATGAAAAGGGATAACCAATATTCCCTATTCAAAAGGAAATAAAATCAGAAAAACAACAGTTTAGTGGTTTCCTATATATGACCCTCCCACCCAAACACACATTTGTCCCTAATAGTAACATCTTATATTAGTGTGGTACTTTTGTTACAATTGAAGCAATATTGAAGCATTGCTACAAACTAAGGTCTATAGTGTGCTTATGGTTTACACTTTGTGCTGTACAGTCTTACAGGCTTTGACAAATGTATGTCATGTATCTGTCATTCAGTATCATCCAGAACAATTCTCATGCCATAAAAATGTCCTATGCTCCACCTATTCTTCCCTTCCCCTCCCCTCTGAACCTCTGATAACCACTGTCTTTATATCAATGTTACAAGTCCTTGCTCTGTTAACACATGATAATAACTACAATAATAATAAAGCTACTTTGTTGCATGATTACACTTACCTCTTATGTTTTTTCATCCCTCAGTCTTGAGGAATTTGGGGTGATATCCATGCTGACTGCTTCAGGCTAAGAGTCTACTTAGATCTTATGGGGCAGATAAAAGGATCTGTTGGCTTACAGTTGTAGGTACTCCTTGTTTTTTGGAATGGCACTTGTCCATCATCATCATTTTGTTCACTGTCCTGGGCAAGTCTGAATACTGGAGAGTAGGTGTTGCCCACAACTCTGCTGGGAATCAGAGCTCAACCTGCACATGAACAGAACAAAGATTTAAATCTCTGTGACATATATTTAACAGGTGTAGTGATAATTATAGGTTCAAATAAAAAGGGGTAAAAGAATCATGAGTAGAAAACTTATAAATGATTCTAACTCTGTTATATTGGGGAAATAGATGATCATATATTTCAAAATAGGGCCCACCCAGGGGATCTTGATTCCATGTGGCTTGCCAATAGTGTCAGGATGTCCCTAGAGCCCTCGCTTGCACTTTTCTTTGAGGCTTTGTTTACTGTAGCAGTTGGCAAAATCTTTCAGTAAATAATAGAGTTTTCCCTCTCACTGTCATCATCTGCTTCTTCCCTCTTTATTGTTAAATTGTTGTTGATATATTATGATAAATGTGATGTAGTCTATTTGTTCTCTAGTTCTTCTGGAACCTCTAAAAAATCCTTATACCAGGCAGACCATTGGATTGCTGCCCACATGCATCATATTATTGTATTATTTTGTAGACCCAAATCTACAGAATGGGTAAGCAGTATAATTCAGAGATTGAAAGTTTGGGCTTTGGAGACAGACATTCCTGATTTGAATCCCACTCTAGACTGGGCTCTTCCTCTTGCCCTCTGTGTGATCTATGGCACTTCTTCTGACCTCTCTAATGCTCATCTTTCCCTCCTATTTGTAAATTAGGGTAACATGACATAAACCTGACAGGTTTATGGAGACCATTAAAGGAATAATTCATGTTCAACACTTAGCACAATGTCTGAGCCACAGCAAATTCTCAATATATATAAACTATTTTAACATAATTTTTAATTGCACCTTGCTGTATTGTCATTAATCTACCTGGGTAATTCTATATGACAGAGCTCTCCTAGTCATGGCAGAGAAGTTGCCAAGAATGTTCATTCATTCATTTATTCAACAAGTGTTTGTGGATGGCCTGTTTTGTGGCAGGCATAATTCCTCTTGCTGGCATTAAAGCAATAAAAAACATGAACTATTTCCAGCCCTGAAGGAACTTACATTCTAGGTGGGGGTGGGATATACATAATATATAAGTAGATTATTTAATAAATGAGAAGGTGATATTGTTATGGAAATGAAGTGAGAGCAAAGTAGTGGGTGTGGGGAGTATTGGGGGAGGAGAGTATGTTTTTAAAGTTGTTTATGAAGGCCATCACCAAGAAGGGGTCATTTGAGCAATACTTGAAAGAAGAAGTAAGGCATGAAAATATCTGGGGAAGAGCATCCCATCAAAAACCTTGATGTGGAAGTGAGCTCCTGGTGTGTTCAAGGGATAACCAGGGGACCAGTGGGGCTAGGAAGCAATTGGGTGGGTAGTCAGTGATGAGTTGTGATTGGGGGTGGGGGACGGTGGAACTGGGGCTAGGTGGAGAGGAGCAGCTCACTTAGGCCTTGGGCTCTCCTCTGAGTGAGATGAGGACCATTAGAAGTTAGGAATGGAGGGTAAGTTGTTCAACTTGTATATCACAGAGTTTTTTCTTTCTTTCCTCCCACCCTCCTTTCCTTCCTTCCTCCCTATGCTTCCCTCTTCCCCTTCTTTCCTCCCCCCCCCACTTCCTTTACTCACCTTCCTTTCTTTTTTATATTCTCTCTCTCTCTCTCTCTCTCTCAAAATCTTTCTGAGATAATCCCTACATCTGTGTCATCTCATTGTTGGCATCTGTTGATTGTCTCATTTCATTCAAGTTGAAAATTTCCTGGTTCTTGAATGGCCAGTGGTTTTCAATTGTATATTAGACACTGAGGTTATGAGATTCTGGATCCTATTGAACTTTCTCCTTTGTAGGCATTCACCCTATTGAAGTGCAGCATGCAGGTCCAGATGGAGGTGGATGTTCAACTCCCTACTCAGGTCCAATAAACACCACCCCAGCAAGAAAGGAGCAACAACTAGACCCACCTTGCCTTTTAGCTTATGTGTGGGGTGGAAGTTCAGCTCCCTGCTTGGCCTCACTGATAACAGGCAGGGAGGGGAACAAAGTACTGACTAGAACTGCCTTGCTCCGAGTCATTCCACCTCACTATTGCTGAATGAGGGTGGAAGTTCAGCTCCCTGATGCACCCTGCTGACAACACCCCTACAAAAGCAAAGCACCAACTTGTACCACCTCATTCTGGCTTGTTGCTGCCTGCTGGGGTGGACATTCAAGTCTCTGCTCAGCCCTGCTTACACTTTGTGCAGGTTGTCCTTTGGTGCTTGGGTGGGTACACATTATCAAAAAAGTTTTTGTTGTGCCTTTCATGGTCCTTTGGCTAGAGGGGCAAGCCTTTTTGTCTGTAGCCATTGGTTCTCAGTTGTGGGCTTCTTTAGTCCCCCACTTAGGAGATATGGGAGGCACAGGGAACTCACCACTACATTTTCCCTCAAATCCTGGGGTTCTTAGTCGAGGTTTCCACCATTCATAGTCTTCCTACATTTATTGTATTATGTCCAGGGTTTTTTTTTTTGTTGTTGTTGTAAGAGGAGTGACTAGTGAGGAATGTGGCTCTATCTGAACTGAAGCCAGAAGTCTGATAGTTGGATTTATCAGACAAACTGTGTCAATTCTGAGCCTGAAAGAAAGTGATGTCTGGATGCCTGAGCAACAGGCACAAAACAGAAGATATGGTCACTACATCTCTAGTCCTTGTCCCAGGCTAATCTCAAATAGGAATCATTTTGTCACTTTCACTCAAGTTTCAACCACATTTTGAAAGGCCCAGCACTACCAGATTGTTTTGAGGGTCCTGATCTCTTGTCTTGGTTACTAACTGTGGGATTTCCACTCAGCACTTGTCCTTCTCCTCTCTAGTTAAAGAAAGACCAGGAGTGATAACACTGGATGTAGAGAGGGAGACTGACCCCAGCCTAAGCTTTTTCCATTGCTTTTGAGGGATTTTCTGGGAAGGTCAAACTAGCTCCTGATAGGAGTTTGTGCATCCTTGTATCCAAGATTCTTTGCCCTTGTGCTCACTTTTTGAGGTAAGAGAAGCTTCTGGCCACATGTTTCTTGTGTTTCCAGGGCTCAGAAATTTCTCTGAAGGTTTTTTGTTGTTTACTGCAGAACCTTGTTCCTTTCTTCAAGTAATCTCCAAGCCAGGTGTTCTAGGGGCTGCTCCAAGATGAACCCTGCCTAATTCTATACACTATTACCTACCAGACTTTTTAAATCTGCGGGGTCCTGATTAGAGGTTTGTTATCTCAAGGTGATTATTTATGCTTTGTCTAGAATAAATGCCTTAAAAAAGGTCTCCCTGCCATTTCCATATATGGTCTTGTCTCAGTTATCAAGGTTCTGAAGCTCCATGGATACCACAGGGAACAGGTCCATCATGCTCTAGGGCAATTGGAGTTACTCCTCAACTTATTTCACTTAGCCAATATATACAAACCATTATGAAATAGTTGGTACTTTTGGGGAAGGAACAAGACTTCATGGGGTTACCTAAGCTTTAGAGTCATCCTGGACAGAACATATATTTACATCAAAACTTAAGAATGAGAATTATAATTTTAAATCCGAAGAGAAGCTAGACAGTGACTACATTTGTCTAGAAGAACTTTTTGCTCTGGATATCTGGATATCATATTAATACTCCTCTTTTGGATTAATATTTGTGCTCTTGATGTACAGGAAATAAGCAGTCAAAATAGTTATTTGTGTTACCTCTCAAGAGTCCAACTTATAGCTAATTTTGACCTCCAAGAGGTAGTAAAATGCAATATTAGGTCCATGGACTCTGAATTCAGAAACACGGGGTTTTAATCCCAGCTCTGCCTTTTACTTTACCTCTGTATGTCTCAGATTCTTCATCTGAAAAAAAAAAAAATTCAGCACCTACCTGATTAAGCTATTAAGAAGATTGATATGTGTTTATATAATGCTTAGAATAGGGCCTAGTATGAAGTAAGTGCTGCTTCTGAGTTAGCTTTTTATTATTCTTTATTCATTTGAATGAAAAGACCTATTCTCTGAGTTTATTCACTTATCAAATTCAGAAATTATTTGAGTATTTTTTTACTGGAACAAAAGAAAGCAATGACATTTGAAAGCATGAAAGGCTGTTGTTCAAGGAGACTGAGAGATGCTGCTTGGCACATGGTTGCAAAGAAAAACTTGTCAGAGAACTCAGTGAAGGAGGAAAGAGACATTGTCTTCTAGTTGACCAAGATGGTGGCATAACACTCGATGGTGACATTCCCTCACAGAAGTTTGAACAACTAGCAAATATCAGCAGACACATCTTCCTCAAATCTCTGATAAAGAGTTAAAAGGATGCAGTAACTGGGCTGGGTGAGTGCTGAAACAAGAAAATACAGGTTTAAACATGGTTGTAGCCCATGGTGCCTTGCTGGTACCATTGTCATCCTTCCCTGGAGTGGTGTGGAGATGCACTATCTTCCCAATGTGATTCCCTGGACCTGTTTCTGAGGTAGCAGAGTAACCCTAATGCACATATTGGGGTGCCAATATGCCTGTGCCAGTCCAACAGGTGTAGCCTGAAAAACTGAACCAGGAAATTCATCTTGCTTCAGCTCTCAGAATTTGTCCTGCAAGCAGAAGCATATTGCAGACAGCTAATACAGTGTAAGAAACAATTAAGTCAAAGTGACCTAAGGCAAAGAATTGCAGGTTTTACATCATGCAATAGAATATGAATATGGAGGGGGGTAAAGGCTCATTCATTGGTTATAGCAGGGACACATGGATTCCTGTAATGCGGGAATTACTAAGACCACAAGTGAGCACAAGTTCACATCAGGACATGGGCTCAGAAAATGTGGAGAGGAACTTGCACTTCGCTTTTGCCTCAGGCTGAATGTGGCCGTTTGGTATTGTTAATAAAGTCCAAAAAGAGATATTGGATTGTGTTTTTAAACTGGTTTGTTCTTCTGGGAATATTAGATTATAATATAATAAATTCAGAGGATTCACTTTTACTTGATTAAATTATGACTAAGGCTTTGATTCATCCACATTAGTAATCACAGAGAAAATGACATGGAGAAGGAGAACACAAAGAGTTTAGTTTTGGATGTTAGAGTCCCAGGGAGAGAGTCAAGCTATTTGACTGGTAGTTTGCAGCTGAACACACCAGAGCCCTGAACAGCTGAGAAAGCCCAGAAAGAAATGAGCAGGGAGAGAGACAAGCCTTATGCTAGCCTACAGCTGAGAATGGAAGGAGCTGGGACAATGGAGCTTTAGAAGGAAGAGGAAGACATCTCCCACAGTGTGGCCCACCACCCTCAATGAACTTACACATCCTGGAGCCTTGCCACCAACCATAGACCACAGTTCACACTGTAGACCACACTCTCTCCCACTCAGTTCTGAGTGGTGTGTGCTGATTTAAAATGGCCTACATCCATTGCCACAACAGTACTCAGGATAACCTCCAACTCCCAAAGAAGCCCCTGTATTTCAACTGCTCATCCCCTCCCTACCCCAAAAGTGTCAAGTGGCCACTGGCTCCACCTCATTGTTATAATTTCTTGCATTGCTAGAATCACCATATGTGAACAAGAGAATACCATCAAGTCCACTCTAGTCCATAGTTCTTCCC
>JAKSZT010053804.1:5120217-5147486 GCA_026826555.1 Tolypeutes matacus | reverse complement strand
ATTTTAAATCAGCACACACCACTCAGAACTGAGTGGTGTGTGCTGATTTAAAATGGCCTACATCCATTGCCACAACAGTACTCAGGATAACCTCCAACTCCCAAAGAAGCCCCTGTATTTCAACTGCTCATCCCCTCCCTACCCCAAAAGTGTCAAGTGGCCACTGGCTCCACCTCATTGTTATAATTTCTTGCATTGCTAGAATCACCATATGTGAACAAGAGAATACCATCAAGTCCACTCTAGTCCATAGTTCTTCCCCCAATCCTGAGGGGACTGGGATGGTGATGTCCACTCCAACTCCGAGATGTGGGAGGTGGGCAACATGGGAATCCCAGTGGGTTCCATGTAATATTTTGAGTAATCTAAGCACCTCTTAAAATATATGTATATATATATATAAATAACATTTTTGTAAGCAAATACACATATATGCATATATATTTATATATCATTTTGCAAATGTTTGTATGTATTGTGAGAATTTTGATTTTTACCCATAATAAAAATTTAAAAAAATAAAAAATAAATAAAAGAAGGAAGAGGAAGGCTGAACTCTCACAGAGACCAACAGACATCTTGCTCCATTACATGACAACAGACTTTGGTGAAGGAAGTAACTTATGCTTTATGGCCTTTTGACTGTAAGCTTCTACCCCAAATAAATTCCCTTTATAAATGCCAACAGATCTCTGGTACTTTGCATCAGCACCCCTTTGGTTAACTAACACACTGATCTTCTTATTGGGAAGGTAAAACTCTGAAGGAGAGCATCAGTCAGTGCAGAGCTAATTTGCTAAAACTATGAAAGGTGTTTTTTTGCATTGACTTGTTTGTTTTTGCTAGCTCCTAGCTCTCAGTTAATCTCTGTCATATCACTAGCTGGATACAACCTTAAGGAACATACAACTTAGGGACTAAATTCCAGAGTAAACTCATTAAAATATACAGTGTGATACAAAATATTACAAGACAAACAAAGAAAGAGAAAATGATGGCCCATTCAAAGAAGGAAGATAAAAATCCAGAAACCATCAATGAAGACAGACTTTGGACATACCAGGAAAAGACTTTTAAAAAATGATCTTCAATATGGCCAAGGAGGTAATGGGAAACATGGGAAAATAACTAAAAGATATCAGGAAAACAATAAATGAGCAAAATGAGATCTCATTAAAGGGTATTGATTTATCAAAAGGACCAAAACAAATACTGGGATTGAAGACCACAATAAATGATATAAAGTTTCCTTAGAGGGTTTGAAAAGCAGGTTGGTGTGGATTGATATGATTTTGGTAGAGGAGCAGAAAGGAAAAAGAATGAGAAAAAAAAAGAACCAAGCCTAAAAGAGCCAAGGGACACCATCAAGCAGACCAATATACACATTATGGAAGTCACAGAAAAAGAGAGAAATGGACATAATAAATATTCAAAGAAATAGTGGCAGAAAACTTCTAAAATTTAACAAGAGATGTGAATACAGACATTCAAGAGTCCCAAACAAGATGAAATTGAAAAGAACCATGACCAGATATAATGAGACTGATGAATGCCAAAGACCAAAAAGGAACTCTAAAAGCTGCAAAAGAAAAGCAACATGTCACATACAAGGGAGCCCCAATAAGACTGAGTGCTGATTTCTCATCAGAAAGCAGGGAAGCAAAAAGGCAGTAGGCAGTGGGCTGAAATATTAAAAGTGCTGAAAGAAAATAATTGCCAACCAATAATTTTGTATGCAGTTTTTGATGGTTACGTTCATGTGTCTAATTGTTACTGTGAGGACATTTCAGGGACTTAAATCATCATTCACTGAGTTTATTGAATCTACAGCTGACTGCATCTACAATCAACTGAGGAGATTGCCTTCAGCAATGAAAGGTGTTTCATCCAGTCCATTGAAGTCCTTAAAAGGAGAAGTAATTTCAGCAGTTCAGAGAGAGAATTCCCATCTCTACTTCAGACAGACAGCTTCTCCTTGGGAACTAGTTCATTGAGGACCTTTATCAGAATTTCTGGCTTGCAGCCTACCCTAAAGAATTTGGACTCATACATCCCCAATCACCTGAGACAATTTGATAAAATCTCATAATATTTGTAGATATCCCTGTTGGTTCTGTTAAGTTGCTTCATTTATCAAATCAAACTTTATTGTTATAGATTTAGAATGTTAAATTTAAGCCCCCTATAACCACAAAACAAACACCTGAAAGATATACACAGAAAGAAATGAGAAGGGACTAAAATTTATTCACTTCATAAATCAAATCAAAATGAAAGCAAGCAATAATAAAATAACTGAGGTATAAAAAAGATAGACTTGCAAAACCAAATGGCATAGCTATATTATATTTCAAAGAAATTTTTCATAATCATGTAGGGACTTCTCCATTCCCTCCTGTGAGGTATCAGTGTCATGTCCAGTTCCCTGACACCATCATGCTGAGTAGAGGTACACAGAACCCATGCATTGTTGACTTAAAGAAGAAAGTATAGAAGACTTCTTTCTTAATGTACAGTTTTACTCTCTACGGGTAACATTAGGAAAGTAGGATATTTCAGTGAGATCTCTGGCTTGTGGAGAGGCAAAGCCTACAACAAAGAAACTAGCAAAACTGTAAATAAGAAATGAATATACAATGCAAGCTATCTTTCCCTCAGCATTATAGATGCTAAAAATGTACCTTATTATGCTCTATACCACAGAACATTTTCATATAGAACCATGATATCACTTAAGTTGTGTCATCACTTTGGGTTCAATCATGCAGAGGTATAGAAAAAGGAATTGGATATTTCCAATGTAGACATTCTGAGTGCTTTCAAATCCATATATTAATACAAGTTTTCAAACTAGAAATGTAGAAGCCACTATGGCATTCTAGGTTTTAATTTCTGATAAGGAACCATAGAGAGCTATAATCCACATAAACACAAAGTTCTTTGGCATCCTCAATATTTTTGTGAAAAGTGTAGAGGGATTTTGAGACAAAAAAGTGAGGAGAAACCACTAAGGATGACCCACAGCCTGAATTCATCCATTACTTGTGATGACCTCACAAGGAACCATTGTGATGGAACTCCAAATCCCTATAAGTCCTTCGATCTTAGATTTGTGGTCTGCTAACCAAGGAAGCTGTTATTGGTGACCAGTGGGACTAGGATTTCTCTTAACTTGTTTATTTATCTTTTTTTTATTTATTTATTCTTTTTTAATTTTATTTATGTTTTTTCTTTTTGTCCTTATTTTTTCTAGATTTTGTTTTCTTTATTCTTTCCTTTCTGTTATTTTTTTTTCATTCTTTTACTTTTTTCTTTTGCCTGCTTCTTTTTTAAAGAATTATTTTCCTTTTTATTTTAGTCCTGTTTATTTTTTATTTTGTTTTTTATTTTTTTAATTTGTTCATTTTTTTTCTTCTAGTATTTGGTTTCATTTTTTATAAGATAGTTATTCAGGTAGACATTGGAAAAGTTTGTGGTTTTGGTGATTTTGACCAACTTGTCACCAGCTCTTCCCTTTAGAAAGTCTGCATAGGGTCACCATGTCTCCAGCCCAACAGAGATCCAACATGCTACAGGTTCTCTCAGCCATCTGTGTTGAGAAGGAGACCCACATTTGGGAACTATCAGTTCAGTTCCTCAGAACCATAGGGAAAGGTGGATTTTCCATGGTGAAATTTAAATGGCACATCCTCAGTGGCTATGAGGTAGCATCAAAATCATCCACAAAAATGAAAATTCTGCCAGCCTCTACATGCTCTCCCAAGAGGTGAGCAAATGAAAGGCCTTGAAATATACAAATATAATCAAGTTATTTGAAATCATTGAGAATGATAAAAAAAAATTCTACCTCATCATGGAGTATGTTAGCAGAGAAGAAATTTTTGAATACCTGGTGGATCAAAGGCCTCTGGAAGAAGAAGCAGCCCAAGTGAAATTTTGCCAAGCAGAGTCTGCTCTGCAGTATTGTCACTAAAATGGATTGCCCACAGGGACTTGAAGACAGATAACCTGCTGCTGAATGATGATGCAATTATCAAACTTGCTGATTTGGGCTTAAGCAAAAAATTTACCAGTGACAAGAAGCTGGAAACCTTTGTGTTTATATCACCTCAGAAATCTTTCAGGGACAAATGTATGATGGGCTCACTGATGATGTCTGGAGCCTGGGGCTGATTCTCTACACTATGGTGGGTGGGGATCTAGCTTTCAATACACCAAGCTTCCAGGATCTGCAGGAGCAGGTACTCAGTTGGGAGTTCAATGTTCCAGTGTCCCTGTATTTGGACTGTGTAAAACTGATTTAAAAATGTCTTACGGTAGACACTTGCAAGAGAACAATGCTACAGCATTTAATGAGTGATTCCTGGGTAAATGTGGGATATGAACATCAAGAACTGAAGCCCTATGTGGAGTCCCTCCCAGATTACCAGGATCCCAACCAGACAGGAGTTATAGTTTCCATGGGATACAGCAAAGAAGAGGTAAAGGAATCAGTTACTCATGTAAGGCAGGATGAAATCATGGCAACCTATCTGTTGCTGGGCTACATTAGATGGGAGCAGGAGGCCTCCACCATCACCCTACAGGCCCAACCCTCACCTGATCAGAAACACAACCACATTCCTTCCTCACACCACATGGAACAGTGCAGTGTGTCTGCCCAGCCCATGCAGCAAAGATACAGCCAACCTGCAATTCTCCCCTGAAACCATTAAGAAATACAGGGAGAAGGACTAGAATTCAGGGAGGCCCTCAGGAGGCCCAGCCACAGTCATGGAACTTTAAATGAAAGCTGAAAATTATGAGCCCAATAGATGACATGTGAGATCTGCCAGGGGCCCGATTCAGTTGGCTGTGAGGGACCTGACTCAGCACTACAGTCTGCTGTTCATGTGTGGCATGCTGGGCAAGGAGGACTTTCTTCAGTGGAAGATGGAAGTGTGCAGACTGCCATGGCAGGGTCTCCATAGGGTGCAAGTCAAAAATATGTCTGAGGGGGAATTGTTGGACCATGATAACAGATTAAGAAGAAAAAGTGCAGGTCTTACAAAAACAATGGAGAAACAACCAAAGGCTGTCTCAGGGACCTGCTTTAGGGGTCAACAAACTAGGACACTGCTTCACAACTGCCAGGTGGGTGAGGGACAGAGAGACAAAGAAATTGAAACAACAAAATGTGAGTTACTAAAACTCCTGGCCACAGGGAAGGGCTTCCCTCCCTCACCCTCAAGATATTCAGTGGGGGTAAAACCCCCACTCATTTCAGCTGGCTGAAAAGGGAACAGAGATCTTGCTTCCTCTTGATTGGTGCAGAAAAGGCATTTGACAAAATACAGCACCCTTTCTTGATATATTAAAAAACACACACACACACTCAAGATAGGAATAGAAGGAAGCTTTCTCAATATGGTGAAGTGCATATATGAAAAACCTAAAGCTAGCATTGTACTCAATGGTGAAATACTGAAAGCTTGCCCATTGAGATGGGGAACAAGACAAGGATGCCCACTGTCACCAATTATTATTCAATATTATGCTAGAAGTTCTGGCTAGAGCAATTAGACTAGACAAAGAAAAGGCACCCAAATAGGAAAGGAAGAAGTAAAACTTACACTATTAGCTAATGACATGATCCTATATATAGAAAATCCTTAAAAATCCAAAACAAAGCTACTAGAATTAATAGATGAGTTCAACAAGGTGGTGGGATATAAGGTTAATATGCAAAAATCAAGTGTTTCTATACACTACTGATGTGCAAACTGAGGAGGAAATCAGAAAAAAATTCCATTTATAATAATAAATAAAACAATCAAATATTTAGGAATAAACTTAACCAAGGACATAAAAGATGTATATTCAGAAAACTACAAAACATTGCTAAAAGAAGCTGAAGAAGACTTAAATAAATGGAAGGACATTCCATGTTCATAGATTGGAAAACTAAATATCGTTAAGATGTCAATTCTACCCAAACTTATTTACGGATTCAATGCAATCCCAATAAAAATCCCAATAACCTTTTTTTTTTTTTTTTTTGCAGAAATCAAAAAGCCAATAAATTTATTTGGAAGGGTAAGGGGCCCCAAATAACAAAAAATATCTTTTAAAAGTAGAACAAAGTTGGAGGACTCTCACTTCCTGACATTAAAGCATATTACTTAGCTACAGTGGTTAAAAAAAAAAAAAAAACAAAAACATCATGGTACTTGCATAAGGATAGACAGATTGATCAATGGAACCAAATGGAGAACTCAGATTTGACCCTCACATCTACAGTCAAGAGATTTTTGAACAAGGCTGTTAAGCCCACCCAGCTGGGCCAGAACTATCTATTCAACAAATGGTGTTGGGAGAACTGGATAGCCATATTCAAAAGAAAGAAGACCCTTATTTCATACCTTATACAAAAAATTAACTCAAAATGGATACAAGAACTTAAATATAAAATCAACAACCATAATACTTCTAGAAGAAAATATAGAAATCATTTTCAAGATCTTGTGGTAGGTGGTGATTTCTTAAACCTTATGCTTAAAGCATGAACAACAAAAGAAAAAATAGATAAATGGAACCTCCTCAATATTCAACACTTTTGCACCTCAAAAGACTTTGTCAAAAGGGTGAAAAGGCAGCCGACTCAATGGGAGATAATATTTGGTAATCACATATCTGATAAGGGTTTAATATCCATGATATATAAGGAGATCATACAACTCAACAATAAGAAGACAAAGTACCTGATTAAAAACGGGCAAAAGACTTGAAAAGACAACTGTCCAAAGGAGAAATACAAATGGTGAAGAAACACATGAAAAAAATGCTCAGTATCACTAGCGATTAGGGAAAGGCAAATCAAAACTACAATGAGATAACATTTCACACCTATTTGACTGGCTGCTATTAAAAAGTTAGAAAAAGGTAAATGTTGGAGAGGATGTGGAGAGATAGGAATGCTTATTCACTGTTGGTGGGAATGTAGAATGGTACAGCCACTGTGAAGAACTGTTTGGCAGTTCCTAAGGAAGTTGAATATAGATTTGCCATGGGACCCAGCAATACCATTGCTAGGTATAAAACCAGAAGAAATGAGAGCACTGACATGAACAGATAGCTGCACACTGATGTTCATAGCAACATTATTCATGATAGCCAAATGTTGGAAACAACCCAGATGTCCATCAACTGAGGAATGGATAAACAAATTGTGGAGTATACACACAATGGAATATTATGCAGTGGTAAGAAGAAATGAAGTCATGAAACATATGACAACAGAATGAACCTGGAGGACATTATGTTGAGTGAAGTAAGCCAGACACCAAAGGACAAATACTGTATGATTGCCCTATTCTGAACTAAATATATCATGTGAAATATAAATATATTATGTGAAATATGAATATGGGTAGAATTGCATATATATACCATTTTTCTTTGAAGCTGAACAAATGTAAGTTAATCGCACAAAATGTTAATATCAGTCAAAAAAACACACATTATACTAAGTGAAGAAGACCAAAGTATGACATATAGTATGATTCCATTTAAATAAAATGTAATTATAAATCAATTTATAAAGATGAAAGGAGATTAGTGGTTATGTAGATCTGAGGAAGGAATGCTAAGGGATATGGAGTCTTTCTTTTTGGAGTAATGAAATTGTTCTAAAATTTTTGAGATGATGAATGTACAACATTGTGATTATACTAAAAGACATTGATTATACATTTTGGATAGACTAGCCAGCAACAGCAGCTATGTACAGTGGGGGAGGAATAGAGGGATTGAAAGGTGAGGAATTTTCTTGTTCGTTTGTTTTATGTTTATTATTGTTATTACTGAAATAATGAAAATGCTCTAATGATTAAAGTGATGAATGCACAACTATGTGATTATAGCAAATACCATTGATTGTATACTTTGGCTAAATTTTATGTTTATTAATATGTATCAATAAAACTGATTTGTTAAAAAAAAAAAAAAATGTTGTCTGGGAACTCCAGGGCCTTTAAAATCTTTGCTGCCACACTAATAAAACTGCTTCAGCTTTAAATGGCTCCCAGGAGATGAATGGGAAACCAGGGTAGGGGCCTGCAGGCCCTCACTGCCCAGACAGCCACTCCCCACATCACTCAGGCAGAACTTCAGAAACTGCACTGGTTGTGTCCCTTGGGGCCCTGCTCCCCTCTCCTGACGCTCTCCTAGCCTGGTGGTGAGGGCCAGTGACTGTCACTGTCACCCAGAAATCTCCCAGAAGCCTGAGAAAGCAGAAGCTCCTTAGTTTAGTGGTAATGATTTTGCAGACCAAGGTTGTGCTGGAATCCTCCTCAGTTGAATCCTGCTGAGACCTTGCCATGGCATCTGTACACCTCCATCCTGCCCTGTACAATGTCTTCCAGCCTAGTGTGACACATCCCAGGAGCATATATTGGCTGTTCAGGTCCCTCTCGTGGCTGTTTGTGTTTAACTGCCCATCTCCCATATCATCATGGGCTCCATGGGGCTCATGATCTTTATCCTCCATGGTAAGTCTAGTGAATGTACCTTGGCTTCCTGAGGCTTGAGTATCTCCCCTAGGTATTTGCTTTGAGATTAATTGAGGTTCCTTCTGGCAAACCTGACATGCATATATATATATATGCATTTAACCTTGTACAAGTTCCCAATTGGCTCCCTGCTGTCCCCAGCTGTTGCTAGAGCAAGAGGCTGGTATCCCAATGTAGGGAAAGTTTTCCTGGTTCCTGCTTGTGGAGCTGCCCTACAGGGACAGAGATCTCTTGGAACACAGACTGGGGGAAATGATTCTTTTTGGATTTCCATTCCTGCTGCTGATGTAGGTGAAGGGAAGGGCACATGTCCATGCTGCAGGGCTTTGCTGGTTCATGGCCTCTCCATTGCATCTCTGTGGAGCCCAGTCCAAAGAGCCTTATGGGCTGCTGTGAGCTTTGCTATGAGCTGTCTTTGATTCCTGGTACTGGTGAGTGGGTCTGGGAGATGGCAGCATAATCAGAAATCAGTTGTGAGTCTATAAACTTGCAATGAACAGCCCAAATAGGAAATTAAGAAAGCAATTCCATATACAATATCTTTGGGAAGAATAAAATCTTGGGAATAAATTTCACCAAGGAAATTAAAGATTTGCACTCTAAATACCACAAAACATTCCTGAATAAAATTAAAGACCTAAATAAGTTGAAGGACAAAGTTTGTTCTTCGGTAGGAAACTTCAAACTGATGTCCATACTACCCAAAGCAATCTACGGATTCAATACAATCTCTATCAAATTTTCAAGAGTGTTTTTTCATAATGGGAAAAGCAGATCTTGAAATTTATTGGCATAGCCAAGACAATTTTGCAGAAGAAGAACCAAGTCAGAGGACTAAAATTCTGAATTTCAAAACTTACTGCATTCAAATAGGAATATAAGTATTTTAATTAAATTTTACTGTCTGCAAACAAATCTATAGAAATTTGTTTTAAGTTGTTAAATACCTTGGAAAATAGTAGAAATTTGTACTGAAACAAAGAAATGTGTAAAAAAAAAAAAAAAAAACTTACTACAAATTTACTAATCCAAACAGTGTTATATTGGTTTAAGGACAGTAATATACACCAAAGGAATAGAATTGATGGTTGAGAAATAAATCCATACATCTATGGGTAATTGAAATTTGAACAGGGTGCCAAGTCCATTCAATGGGAAAAGAACAGCTTCTTTAAGAAACTGTTAATGGGCAACTACAATTCCAATAATAAAAATGAAGATGGATGCCTACTTCATGCAATGAACAAAAATTAATGCATAATGAATCATTGATCTAAATATAAGACCTACATTCATAAAACTCTTAGAGGAAAAGGTAGGAATAAATCTTAATGACCAAGTATTTAACAATGGATTTGATATGAAAAGCACAAGCAACAAAACAAAACCTAGATAAATGTGGTGAGGATAGAAGAACACCCCTATTTCCTCAGGGAACAGTGACTTCAACACCAGCATAAATCAAAGCAGGAAGTCTTGACTGTTGGAGAGGGCCAGCGTTGGTCTTCTTCCATAAGGACAAAGACATTCCATCCCAGCCAGTGTTCAGTGCTCCAGAGCTTCTGATTCTGAACTGAAAGTAAAAAGCACCTGGAGATGTTCCCACCTCAGGTGGTGAGCAGGAGAGGCAGTGACCAAACACAGAAAACAGATGAATAGTCCAGGCTGCTCTCACTAGGTTTTCCATGGATGACAGAGATCATGAACTATATGGAGCACAAAAAGACAATGGGAGAAATGAGCAGGTGCTGGACACAAACAGTCATAAGTTGGACCCAAACAACAGTTTTGGGCTGCTGGGCATGAGCAGCAACCAGCTGCAGGACTTGGGGTAGTGGAGGATGGAGATGTGCAGATGCTGTGGCAGGGTTTCAGCAGGGGTCACCTGTGGAGGATATCCTCACCTACAAGGCCTTCAAAAGCATTGCTTCCTAAGTATCCAAGAGGTTTCACCTTCCAAAGGTGAATGGAGCCATCTGAGAGACCAGAGGAGGGGCCTGAAGACCCTTGCTACCAGGTGGCCAATCGCTCCCACCTGTGCAGCTGCAGAGACTGGACTGGTGAGTTTCCCCTGGGACTCTGATCCCCTCTCCTGCCGTTCTCCATTTTTTCTTCTTTCTAAGAGAGTGGAGTTGATTCTGGAGAAATAAAGAGAATTCATATGAGAACAGAGCTGTTTATTCAAAGCTAGCTATAGCAAAAGGGTCAATACAACCTCTTGTTTTTGACAGAGAACCCAAAGTAGGCAAGACCATGGGAAAGCTTCATAGTCAACAGCAAGAAGACTCAGGTATGCTCCCATGGAAGGATAGTGGCAGTGAAGTTGGAGGACGGCTAACTGAAAAGCATTTCATGTGGTTGTTTGGGGAGCTTATTTGGCTTCCCCTGGTAGGTCCTCATTTGGAAGAGTGGGTGACAGCAGGAGGGCATAAACTTAGGCTGAATGTCATAGACCAAATCCCCCCAGGCCTGATGCTTATAATGATTTGGGGTCTCTCACTTCCTTCCCTATCTAGAAATTCCCTCTCCCACTCTGTGTAGGAGGGGAAGGGGCAACAGGGCTCTCCCACAAAACAGGTTGCAGAGGGAATTCCCTCTATACTAAAAAATAAAATTAAATAAAATTCCAAGGTCCCCTTTTTCTCCAGCTCCATGGAGAAAGTGGAGACTGCACCTCTTAGGTTACTGATTTGATGATGGAATTCCCTGTTCGCCTTTCCAAAGCCCACTTAGGTGTCTACCCTCTCCTCCCTCCTTCCCCTCCAAGAAAACCATCAAGGTGTCCCATCCCTGGCCTCAGGACTCTGGACCATGCCTGGGCATCTGTGGACTTGGCCCAGTGCAGCACTGAGTAAGTGGGGCTGGCAGATGGTCCAGGATGCAGAGGTGAGGGTGAGGGGCTCTGACTACCCTCCACACTGAAATCTGTGCCCTTCCTCCTTCCCCAGAGTTGGGCATGTTCTTCCCCAAGCTGCTGGGCAGGAGGTCTTTTCCTCCAGAAAGCCCATGATATTGCCTCCCACAGCCTTCCAGGGTAGAAAAAAAGGCTGATCCAGACAGGGAGTGAGCAGGGGGCTGCAAGGCTGATGGGCTCCTCCAGGCCACCAGGAGGCTGCTTTGGCTGCTCCTCTACCTGGTGATAGATTACTGAGCCTTCTCTCTTCCAGGAGATCCTCTTTCTGAAAGCACCACCACCCCTGCTGCTCCTCTTCCCTAGGGGATGCCCTTAGCTGTGATTAATCCAGCTCATGTCACACAGGACTTCCTTCCAACCCCACTGCACTGCCCCATTATTCTGCTTCCTTGCTTTCCCTTGTTGACAGAGTGGTCCTCCAATGGCTGAGGTAGAAGTGGGACCAAGAGGCTCCGGCCTTCTCTCTTCAAGGCCATTTTGGGAGTCAGTGTTTATGGGCACTTAGTTTGTAGCAGGCAGTATTTCCTCATTTATTTCTCTGCTATCTTGATATTTTTAGATATTGGGGAAGAGAGGTACTCCCACTTTCACTTGGACTGTGCATTTTTTGTAAGGGATTATTTATTTTATTAATGTATGGATTCATGATGAATCCACAACCATTCATCACTTTTCCCCTCCCCTGGTTCCAATCCAGGCTCTGAGGAAGGTTAAGACTATGGGAACATGAAGGAGGCCTAGCCAATATTATCCCTCCTGTCCTACTCCCTACCTGGAACCCCCTCCCTTCCCTCTCACCTCCTGCCTATGGAAAAATCCAGATGATCTGAGGGTTCAGAAGGGCACAGCATAGCTCGTTAAGTGGGTGAGGATCAGGAGTGTCCCAAAAAGGTAGACCCTTACTGTCCAGCTTCCCGTCCTGCATTAGCTGCTCTGAGCAATTAGACACAAAATCAGAATTTTGTGGGAGGAAAATCCATGTGGATCCTTAGGCCCAAAAGGCTTTTACCTGATAGAAATGGGGAGGTTTTCACCAATAACTGACACAATCTGATGTATGTTTTAATAAGATCACTGCTTATAGAATGTGTTAGATAGACAAGGGCAGGAGGAAGAGGATATCTGAAAACATTGCCATATCCAGGGTTTCTCTACTGGACTAGTGTCATGGAAGCAGTGGTGGAAGAGGAGTGCATCCTTGTGGCTAGCAGCTTGCACCTGATGCATTGACCATGAGCTGGCCTGATTTACAATGGACCTCCAGCAGGGCTCACTCTGCCTCCCAGGCTCAATAAGGTTATACACTCTCTTCTCCCCACCTCTTCTCCCTGACCTTGTTTCCAGCTAATACCAGAAGATTCAAGTAACAGAGGCAAAAACTATTAAAATGTTTATGATAATATGGAACTAGAGAAGAGAAAGCAGGAGGAAAGGGTCATCTGATCATGGGGCTTAGTTGCAGGTAACAGAAATCAACTCAAGTTGATTTTGACAGGAAAGGAATTTGTAATGATATCGTGTAGATTGCAAATTTATGAGAATGGATGGAGAATCAGGTTCTATGAAATTTGGATAGGAACCATGCCACAACCCCATGGCACAACTCATCTATTGAGGACATCCCCACTCCATCCCACTGAGCAAAATATTGTAAGGTTTTCCCACAACACACCCCCAGCTCTGGATACTGACACCAATCCTACCCCATTATCACAATTGCACTAGGAATTCAATCTGAATGAAGGCTCCAGGTCCTTAGCTTTCTGAGTCAATGGATTCTGCTTCCAAGGCTGAATCTGATTAGTGGAATGTTCCCCACTTGACCATGCCTTCGCTGAAAGGGGGTCTAAGAAGACAAGTGCCTGACACTTTCATCCCTGTTTAGAGGAGGCATTCTCTGCTTCCCACTGTGGCTACAAAGTGGGAAATTCCAAACCTACATGGCGTTGCCCATGTTAAGCAGACTAAATATCACAAAGAGAAGTATATCAGAGTGATACCAGTAAATGTTCTTTGAATATAAAATGAACACAACATTTTCCTTTTATGGCTGTAATCTATACTACCAGAAGGAAACTCTGAAAGAAAAATTAAAAAATATTCCATTCCTTCATTCTATGAATTAGCCTCCTGAAGGATCTATGATAAATGATAATACTTGTTTGGATGTTTGTTTAAATTTAATTGTCAAAAGCATGATAAAATTTATATGTAAACTATAATTATATGTATACACACACATACACAGAAATTCATACGTACATGCATGCATATATGTATGGAGAGAGAATTCGAAAATGATAAAACCCTAAAAATATCATTTGGCACTCTGATTTTAACCAGGTTTACCTAGAGCTGAACGTAGTCTTGGAAATCCCAGGTATTCAAAATAATTATCTTTTGGGTTAGAGTTAGTTTATGATGAGTTTCTGTCATTTGCATCTTCTAAGTCTGGAATAAATAAAAGACTATATGAGTAAAATTGGCATTTAACATCTGTTGATTCTATATTTTGTATTACAGGCATAAATGTACATAGGTGAGGGTATGTATATGTACTATAAGAAGGAAATGTGGGATAAAAACTGAAATGATTTTAGATTTAATTTTATAGTCCTCTGTCAGAGGTGAAAAAAAAATTCTACATTTAAAATTCTCCTTAGTTTTGAAGGTTTACTTTTCTTTTAGTGTGTAGGATGGGTCAAAAATACACTTGACAAAAAGAAGATAGACTTCCATTGTATTTAGAAAAAATATTTTCAAGTTCTAATTAAGACTGGTTCAATTCATTCTTTGAAAGTGCACTTGGTTTGAGAAAAAGTTGGTTTGACAAAAGAATAAGGAAATTTATATTTGGGATTAAAAATATTTTCCAAGCATAAAATTTATGCTCCACTAAGAATCTGACTCCAGTGCTCTTTCCTCAATACACAACACAGATGCACACAAATATTATCCTCTAAGCATTCTAGAATATTAGATTAAATGGAGTATGAACATTAGTATAAGAACTGTATGACTTTTCCCGAAAATCACTGAAAAATGAACATGGATGTTTACCTCTGCTTTCTCACATAACGTCACTGAAATGATATTAAAGGGATTAATATTAAAGGTTGAACCACAAGGATAAACAGAAGAGACAAAGAAGAACAGTATAATGAAATATTGAAAGAAGGGATGTGGATATATGACTAGTAACTTGTTAGCAAACATTAATTTGCTGAGGCAGCAGTGGCAGAAGCACAAGCATGCTGATTTATGCTGCTAATCCCTGCAAGGCTCTGAACTGGAGACATCAGGTACCCTGTTGTGGAACAATTGGGGTAAAAACTAGGTTGATAAACTGGAAGTCTGTGCATAGAATGATTAGAAGCTCATAGCTCCTTCCCACTGCAGAAGACTAGAAGTTTACTTTCCAGAGATGTTGTTTCAGTGAAGCCCTGGACTTAAGGAACCAATCACTCCTGTGTGCAGTAAGACTGCACCTAAAACAAGGGACTAAGTGAAAGACTACATGTCAAACAGAGACTTCTAGTTCTGGATATTGCATTGTTTCCAATGGTTATTTATTAGGAAAAAAATGGTGTGGTAAACAACCCCATAAACTTAGATTTTTTCCTTCTTTGGCATATTTTCTATACATATCCTTTCTCTATATAGAGTTTTTCACAAACTTGTTTAGTAAGGGAGTGACTTCCCAAGTGGAATAGTTTGAATTTGGTGAATACCAAAAAAACTGTTTTTTGAACCAATCCATTCCTGTTTTGATTTCATTAGATTTGTTTACAGGACCTTGATTAGATCCCTTGATTAGTTCCCTTTGATTGAACTATGTCAGTAAGGCATGACCCAAATTTGGTTTCCACTATCTTTCTGGGCCTTACATAAATGGAGACACAGAGGAGACACACAGAGAAAGGAAGTCACCATTTTGACCCTGCCATGTGAGAGAGGTCTTGAAGATAGCAAGCAGCTGAAGCACAAAGCCCCCAAGCCCCAAGAGGCTGGGCTCATGGAGCAGCTCAAGGCTGAAGAGAAAAACCATATGCCAAATTGCCCACAGGTTGACTTTGGGAGATGGTGAGCCTTGAAGGGAAGGCACGGACCTAAGCAGAGATTGGTAGGATGCCAGAATCACCAGTAATTGAGTTTGTTGTGAGAGTATCTCTGATGATGCCTTGATTCAAACATTTTCACAACTTCAGAACTGTAAGATTTTACCCTAATAAATTTCCCACAATAAAAGTCAACCAATTTCTGGTACTTTGCACTGGCAGCCCTATGTCAAACTAAAACGCCAAGATTTTCTGTTTCATTTTTCTTGAATCAACTTTTCTACTTTTTTTCATGGAAAATGATGTAATATAGTAGATTCAATATTGAAGGCTTAAGCTTTTTAAAAAAATCAAGACATTTTTAAGAATTCAATTATGAAAGTATTTAGGCTTTCTGATTTGTCAAAAGTGTTGAGAATATTGTTAAATCTGTGTGTGTCTGTGTGTGTATATTTGTGGGTGTGGTATATGTATGCACAAGTTTGTAGTAGTGGATTGAAAAGTTTGGAGGCTGTAATTGCCATCCTTCATAAACCACCGTAATGTGACTTTCATGGAGCTCAAAGGGGAGTCATCTGTTTTCTTCTTGCTTACATGAACAAGGCAGTGAATTTTGTCTAAAGTTTCTAGAAAACGAAGCTCTTTTTGAAAGATGGGCATTTGAGTATAAGTAGTCTGTGAGATGGTGATTTGAATTGAACTAACATATGCAGAGACTAGTGAAATATGTAAAACATTTTGGCATCTACTAAGCTTTAAAAATTCAAAAACGGGTTCTCCAAACAATAGAATGCCTCCTGGGATTGCTTCCAGTCAGCACCAACTTTCACTGAGACCAACAGAGGATGTCAGGAGGGAAAAAATAAATGAGTTTCTTAGTGTCTGGTCCCATCAGTTTTTAAGTACAGAGTTACCATATGATCTGGCAATCCATCTAATATGCATATACCCAATAGTATTGAAAGCAGGGATTCCAACAGATATCTGCACACTGATGTATTTACAATTGCCTGAAGATGGTTGCAACCCAAGTGTCCATCAATCAATGAAAGGATAACAAAATGTGGCATATACATATACATCCAATGCAAGGTGTTAATAATACAGTGGTATGTTGTGAAAAACACACCCTAATGTAAACTATGGACTATTGTTAATACTACAATTATAATACTCTTTCATCAATTGTACCAAAGTACCACACTAATCCAAAGTGTTAATAATAGAAAGAGTATAAGGGAAACCTGTATTTATTACATGGTTTTTCTGTAAATCCACATTTCTAAATTTAAAAAATTAACTTAACAAAAAAACTCAAAAAATATTATTGCCAATCCAGTTTCACCTAGTTTTTCTCATAGATTTTCTTGCAGAAGATTTATATGTTTTCATATTATGTTTAGTTTAGCAATCCATTTGAGTTAATTTTTGTGCAGAATTTAAGTATATATTACATCCTGTTGTGATTACTTTAAGTAATCTGTGATCTTTTCTCCTTTATTCAGGTCACTCAAGAGTTCAATGCGAATATTCTCGCTGTCCTGATTTTGTGATAATCAAGGTAAGCTAAACAGTTGCTATATTAGAAACTGTTCATATGTCCCCAGACCTAGTTTTTTTTCCCTAGGTCTGGTTTTCAGAATGCTGGTTGATAAACTAAGCCTGATTTATTATTTGACCATCCTGTATGGGAAATGACTGTAATACTAGGTATCTTTGGTCAACCTTAAGAGATATAACAGGGGGATGGATGTGGCTCAATAGTTGGACATCCATTTCCCATATGGAGGGACCTGGGTTCTACCCCTGGGACCTCCCAGTAAAAATTTAAAAACAGAAAAATATAGAAGGTGCATGGGCCACCAGGCCCCGCGTGCAGGTGCGCCCCTCAGGTCCTGTGCACAGGTGCGCTGCCATGCCCCCTGAGTGGGTGCGCCATCAGGCCCTGTGAGCAGATGCATCGCCAGGCCCTGTGTGTGGGTGTGCACCAGGCCCTGCACACAGGTGTACCCCACAAGTCCCGTGCATGGGTGTGCTGTCAGGCCCCGTGTGCAGGTACGCTGTCCCCCCACGATCCACGCAGCAAGATGATGACATAACAGGAGATTGACACAAGGGAGAGCCAAGACGAGATGCACTGAAAAACCAGGAACTAAGGTGGCACAAGTGATAGGATGCCTCTCTCCCACACTGGAGGTTCCAAGAGATTGAATCCCAGTGAAGACAGGAGAAGGATGAGAAGAGAGGGCAGGAAACAGACACAGAGAGTTGCCCAGAGAATGGACACAAAAACAGCAAAAATGGGGGAGGAATAAATGGATAAAGATAAATAAATAAATAAAGTATAGGAGAGTAAGATACGGACTATAGTTAGTAGTAATACTTTTACGATGCTCTTTCATGATTTGTTAACAAATGTTTCACAACAATGCAAATTATTTGTGGTGGAGTGATGTGTGGGAGCCCTGTATGATGTTATGCATGTTTATTTTGTAAGTTCACAATGTTTACTGAACACTTACTGTTTATGTATGTTCATGTATGAATGATATACTTCAATAAATTGCTTTACAAAATAAAAAATAAAAAGAGTTCATGACACATATATATTTTACCTATGTTTACTCTAAAACTGTGGTATTTTTCATTTACCTCTCTTTCAAATTGTACTCCTTCTCACTTCTCTTCTTGGTGTGAATGGTCTTTCAATTACTTGCACTTATTAAGTTAAATTTAGTTCCATTAGTCAATATCTCATTAACTGAAATTGTATACAATGAATTTTCTGCTTCCAAATACTGTAAATAAAAACAGACACATTCAAGTCAGAGTTACCTCATTCTGCTTGCAATGACATATATTTCTCCTGATGTAATGTTTTGCCCAACTCTTTTCTTGACTTGGAAATCTGCATCCACTAAGCCATTAACTGCAGGCCAATCTCTGCCAGGATCTTGGATCAGTCTTTTTGCTAATGAGGAAGTTGCAGCAATCTGTAGGTCAGAATCACATGAACTCAGTATCCCGATCTTCCTGCTGCTATTGCTGCTCTATTCTTAATTCTTTTGTTCCTCACTTCCTAGGTTTTACTTTGTCTTTCTCATTCTTCCAATGGCTGCAATTTTAATCTAGTGTTTCCCAACCCTGTTCATATCATGGCACAAACTGGAGTACTCTGGATTTGTAGTGCATTATTAACAAAATATACATTATCTTCAATCTCTACTCTGAAACTTTCATTAATATTGAATTCTAAAGTAGTGGTTCTGAACCAAGGGCAATTTTGCCCCCAAGGGGACATTTGGCTATTTCTGGAGGCATTTTTAGTTGATATAATTCTGGGTTGGTGGGAGGAGATGCTGCTGGTATCTAGTGGGTAGACAGAGGTCAGTGATGCTGCTAAACATCCTACAGTGCTCAACACAGCCCCACAACCCATACTTTTTAGTCCAAAGTGTCAACAGTGCTGAGAGTGAGAAAGCCTGCTCTAAGGGACTTAGACTCTTCCTGTAGTCCCACCATCCATTGCAAGTGATGGTTGCTGCTTTTCCATACACCCCTTACTTCTGGCCTAGAGTGGGGGATGTCCACCTTGCTCCTCATTATTGCTTTAAGATAATTATTCTTTCTTCTTTCCTAAACAGAGACATAAACCAATGTTTCAATATTGTGTCATCAGATGATGACATGATCACCCACTGCCCTCACTTGCTGTCAACTGCTGTAGCCCCCTGTTATGAACTTCATTTCTTGATAGTTTCCTTTGCTGGCCCTCTGTCACTCTCTCCAATATTCTTCACAGCACAAATCATGGAAGCTTCAATATACATGTGCATGAACAGCCCACATCCTGACCTCTCAGTTCAATGACTCTTCTCCTCCCGTGATCTTGTCTCTACACTCTGCAGCCATGCACTGCACGATCCTCTCTCAGATCCTATCATTATCAGTAGCTGCAATCTCTCCACAATACCAACTTCATACATCCTACTCTCAGACTACCACCTTCCATGACTTATATCACCTTAAAACTTTGACAACAAACTTCAAGTGACCTTGTGGCTGTTTACTCTCCTAACAATTCTCTAAATCTCATAACCCACTAGTAACCAAAATAGAGCTGAAGTCACTAAACTAATTGCATGTAAAATAGATTTAAAATGAAAATCCTTTAAGCAGAACAAAGTTGGTTATAATATACTGATAAATGGGACAATTCAACAAGGAGATATAACAGTTATAAATAAATATATATATGTATATGCATCAGATGGCAGTGCCCCATAATATATAAAGCAAATACTGACAGATTTGAAGTGATAAATATACATAGAAAGTTGTACCTTAATAGTATTAGATTTAATCAATAAATTCAAAATTAAAAACAAGCCACTGAATTTTCAAGTGCTCATTTGTCATGGTGTGGTGTATCAGTGGGGGGAGACCCACATAACGGGTGGGAAGGAGTTGGACTCCCATGCTGGGGAGACCCAATATGTTTCTCAAAGAGAGGGGAGGATGTCTCTCGAGAGCATGGGCATAAGAGAGGACAGACTAATGTGTCCAGTCCTCAGCATTGTTGCAAGTGTCTATGAATCTTGTCTTTCAAAGAGTGAAGCCTGGTGGTCACCATGGGAAGGGGAGGGGGGAATAGAATAGATTGGAGAAGGGATATTTAGGGGGCAATGGAAGTGTTCTGCTTGATCTTGCAATGATGGATACAGACTATGTTAAATTTCATCAAAAAATTATAAAAGTGTATGGTCTAAAGTGTAAACCATAATGTAAACCATTGACCATGGTTGGTAGCTATGTTTCAATATTTATACATCAGTTGTAACAAATGTATCATCCACATGTAAAAAGATTATTAATAGGGAAGGGGGAAAAGGGGAAAGATGTTGGGTATATGAGAGACCCCTATATTCTATATGTATTTTTACTGTGACCTAAAACTTCTCTGAAGACAATATTAAAAAAAAGTAAGACACTGGGGAAGAAATGGAGGAAAATGCCACTGTACATACAGGACAACGATATGACAGTAATGAAAGGCAAAACATCAAAAGATATTTTTTTTATTTTTGTATTTAATTTTAAAAATATTTTTCATTTTTATTAATACTCCAATTTTTAAAACTTTTTCTTTAGTTTTAGTTTCTCTAAATTACTATATATTTTATTTCTTATGTTTAAAACTATCATTATTTCATTTTCCTATTAATAAAATTTGGCAATATTCTTGGCTTCATTTTTGAAGAAGTTTTGGATCACAGAAGGGTTACAACTATGGATCAATGGGATGGGGTGTCAGTGATGGGGGATACATGGGAGGAAATTCACCTGAGCATACATATAAGGTATATAAATATGTTCAAATGTTCATGGGGCATTGCCACAGAGGGTAGAGATTCACACAACAACTGAAAGATAATTGAATTCCCATTCTGGGGAGCTTTACCACATTCTCTAATGGAAGAGCAATGACTAGTGAAGAAAGATGGTCCATTGATGGGCCCTTGATATTGATGGCTATGCTTCTGAGCCTTTTGCTAGTGTTGTAGAGTGCCTAGTGTTGTAGAGTGCCTAAAAGTTAACTCCTGGAAGCCTCCTTGTTGCTCAAATGTGACCTCTCTCTAAGCCAAACTCAGCATATAAATGCATTATATTCCCCCCAGGGAGGGACATGATTCCCACTAATGAGCTCTCCTGACACTGAGGGATTACTACCAAACACCAGCTGGTGATACAACTGGAAAAAGACCTTGAGTAAAAGGTGGAAATGTAAAGACAAATGAGTATATATGGCTCAGAAACTTCAAAGTGAGTTGGGAGATCATCAGAGCAGTAACACTTATGGATGTTTCAGCAGGATCTCATAGATGTCCAAGGTAGATACTACCCCAAATAGTGGAGCTCCTGAGGGCTCTAGAGACACCCAAGTCCTACAGTCATGGCAGATAGTCAAGAGTTTGGTGCCTTGCCAGTATGTCCTACTTTGGAGTTTGTGCTCCTGAATGTGACAGAGTTGGACTCAGATGTGACTTCTCTACACATACTTCTTCTGTCCCTTTTATTTGAACCTATATTTGGTGCTGGAGTTGGTAGGTGTATGTCCAAGAGACTTTAATCTCTGGGCTATCCATGTGCCAGCTGGGTCCTGAGCCTCAGTGGAGTTGCTACACCTACTCTCCAGTTCATTGGACTCATCCAGGACAACTAACAAGGAGGTAAGGATGGACAACCACCACACCAAGGAACTGAGAGTGTCTACAACTGCAAACAAGAGAATCCCATCCATCAGCCATATGGGGTTGAAGACCCCTCTGAATTAGAGGTGGAGTGGGCAGCACCACCTCAGAATCCTCAGGACTGGGGATTAAAATATGGACTAGAATAGACTTGCTGGTATTCTACTATAGACTTATTGAGATTCTGGCAATGGAAGAAATTATATCATTGATATGGAGACAGTGGCCACTGGGGGTGCTGAAGTCAGGGAGAGGGGAAAAGAGGTGCAATATAAAACCATTTTCAGGACTTGGAATTGAGCTGAGTGATATTACAATGACAGATACAGGCCATTATATATCTTGCCATAACCTACAGAATTGAGTAGAAGAATGTAAACTACAATGTAAACTATAATCCATGCTTAATGGCAATGCTCCAGAATGCATTTATCAATTGCAATGAATGTGCCACACTAATGAAGGATGTTGTTTATGTGGGAGGGTGTGGGAGGTGTGGGGAGTAGGACATATGGGAATCCCTATATTTTTTGTGTAACATTTACATAATCAAAGTGTCTTTTTAAAAATAAAATATAAATATATAAATAAAAACATAAATACACAGATATATGGCTACCTAGTCAGAATAATACAGCAAATGTGGCAAAATGTTAAAATTGGTGGATCTGGGTATTGGGGTGGGGTGGAGTGGTGGTGGTATGCTGGAGTTCTCTGTATGGCTTTTGTATTATTTTTGTAATTGTTCTGTAACACTGAAATTATCTCAAAATAAAAAGTTAGAAAAAACAAGCCAGTGCTTTTTAAAACATTCATTTCCAATGGTCTTAAGACATCATAGATCATTCTCTTCTGTGAGAATGGCTCATCAAAAATTTAACTTCAGCCAACAGAATTGAATTTCCATGATATAAAATGCTACAGAATCAAAGATAAACAATTCTGAATTTCTAATCAACAGTGAAAAATAATTGACTTGAAATATATTAGTAAAAAAAAAAAAAGACAAATGGACAGTGACCTGCCAGAAATGCAACTCATCTTAAGAATTTTAAACTGCCAAAAGCAAATGATCTGCCATGAAAAGGAGTTCTTTCCCCAAAACATTTACAAATGAACTTCCCAGCACAATGTACCTTGCAACCTAAATATTATATCATAATTCAATTGTAGTAGAAAAGAACATTGTTTTAGGTTCCTAATCTGCTTAAAGCCAATGCCATAAAACGGTTAGACTTGAACAATGGAAATTTATTATATATAGTTTTGAGGCTGAGACAATGTCCAAATCAAGGCATCATCAAGGCAATGCTTTCCTCCTGAAGATTGGCTATCAACAATCCTTGGCTCCTCTGTCACATGGGAAGGCATATAGCAGCATCTGCTTGTCTCTCCCTTCTATTCTAGGTTTCATTGATTTTAGCTTCTTGCTTCCATGGCTTTCTCTCTTTGAATTTCATTCTCTTTTAAAAGACTCATATAATAGGATTAAACTGATACTGAATAAGGTGGGTCACACTTTAACTAAAGTAGTCATATCAAAAGTTCCCTCTTACAATGGGTTTACATTCATATGAATGGATTTAATTAAAGAACATGCTTTTCTGGAGTACATATAGCTTCAAAACACACTGCACTCCACACTCAGGACCCTAAAAAGGCATGTTGTTTCTACATGCAAAATACACTAATTCCATCAAAATCTCCTTAAGTTATTTCTGTAACAATAATAAGTAAAAAGTCTCATCAAAATCATTATAGGTTTTGTCTGTCCTGGGACATAATTCCCCTTTGTGGACCTATGAAACCTAGAGAACAAGTTATCAGCCTCCATTATGAAGGACAGGCATAAGATATGCATTCTTATTCCCATAGGGAGAAATTGGAAGGAAAACGAGGTCATGGGTCCCAAACATTTCTGAAACAGCAAGACATACTCCATTAGATCTCAAGGTCTGAAAATCATCTATGGAATGATGTTTGATCCTCCAGGCCTGATAGATTAGTAGCCCCAACCTTTCCCATGCTCTCTGCCTACACTGGGGAGAAGGCTCCACACTCTTCAAGCATCAGGGTGATGGCCAGACATGATGCAATCCCCAGGGCACAAGACCAATACTATCAGAACACTGGAATGGTGGGTCCACTCTCCACAAAGATAATACATCATCCTACAACATTGAACTTATTCTCTTTAAAACCAGGACAAGAATAAGAATAGTATGTTCACTAACATTATATTGACAGTCCTTAGAGCAAATAAGATTAGAAAAAGAAATTAAAGGCATAAGATTTGGGAAGGAAGAAATAAAATTGCTTGTATGTTATATGTCAGTTTACATAGAAAACACCAAAGAATCCACAGGAAAAGTATTTGAATACAAGTTAGGTAAACATAAGAATAATATAGAAAGTCATGTGTATTCCTATATCCTAATGACACAACTTATAAAATACAAATGCTGGGAAGTGGATGTGGCTCCCATCATGTGATGTCCCAGGTTTGGTTCCCAGGGGCTTCTGGAGAAGGTGAGCTGGTGCAACGGACAGGTGCAGCAAGCTGATGCAAAAATATGATGCAACAAAGAGACTCAGAGAGGAAAGACAATGACAGACACAACAAACCAGGGAGCTGAGGTGGCTCAAGTGATTGAGTACCTCTCTCCCACAGGGGAGGTCCTGGGTTTGGTTCCCGGTGCCTCCTAAAGAGATGAGCAGACAGCAAGTGCAAATGAGGGGGGAAGGGAATAAATAAATAAAATAAATCTTTAAAAAAACACAAATGCTATCAGAATATAGCAAATATCTACAGCTCAGTCTACGAACAGGCATGCAATATCTAAGGTAAAAAAATGTAAAACTTTATTAAGGGAAATTAAAGACAACCACAGTAAATATAGAGATATATTGTTCCATGATTAAAAAGAAATCATATCTGCAGCCAGAGAAACTACATCTGGGTCCCAGTGCCTGAGGGGAATGATTGGTCAAAACTTGTAACCTCAGCCTAGCCACAGAGTTCTCTTCAGGTGGGAGCACCTAGACCTGGGGGCTCCTATGGTAACTTCAGGCCTGAGACAGTTGCTTCTGCTGTCCTCTTTCCATGGTCTCTACTCTCATGTACTTCTCTGCCCTATTCCGTCACCCTGGCTAGGTACCACCCAGGGCACTTCTCTTTTGTGCCCTCTTTGGGGGCCACCTGGTCACATCACATGCCTTTATACCTCAACAACACACATGCACACACATACCATCTTTATTCTCCATCTGATTCCCACAGATGTTCTCACTCAACATTTTATTACAAAAACTGTCAAATGCAGAAAAATTGAGAAGATCATACATAAAACAGCCCTAGATTCACCTCTTAGATTCTATAATGGCGTGTTTTGCCTTGTGATCTTGTCATGTAACTGTGCATCCGCCACTTCCTGTTTGGTACATTCCAAAGCCAGTGCAGATGTCAGCACACTGTGCTGATGTATCTGTGACCTGTGACTCCATCCATTTCACCCAGTTCTGTGCCCTATTTTACTCTCACACACATGCCCACAGTGGCAAATAAAGTGACTCTAATTTTATTTTTCCTCTTTTTCCCATAAAACATTGTTTAGTTTGAACACAATCCTTTGGCCTCTTGTAAATACTTAACCAGTTACTCAAGCAATTCAGATAATTGCTATAAGTTTGCACTTGGAGGGCCATAAGCCTGCTGCCAACTCACTCACTCCTGTATTTACATCACAGCAGTCCTCTTCTCACCTGCAGCCACGAGTACCTCTGATGGTACACAGTGTTGGTAGAGCTCATAATTAGGCTCCAGAGAGTGATAACTCCTTGGAATTATCTCTGCTAGCAGGAGAAAAAGTATGCATATATCAGTAAAGAAGAACTCTTGCTTTGGGAAAAGAGCTCAATAGTAGTCTTTGAAATCTGCAAAGCAACCTACAAGTAGCATTATTTTGGTTTCCCTTTTATCTGCAAAACTTCAGAAACCATCAATTCTTGGGAGCCTCTTTGGGTTCTAATTAGTTTACTGCACCACATAAAATACTTAGGCAAAAGCTTCATGTGGCTGCTGGTGTAATGAGATGCAGCAAAAAGATATCTCCCCATACCCTTACCACCACACCTCATTGCCTCCATTGGAAAATCCTGTCAGCAAGCTCATTTACAAGTGGATGGAGTGACCTGCTCTGCATTTGACAACACTCATGGAAAGAAGTAAGAGAAGACTATTCAGTGTGGTTCAAGCTGGAGTCTGCAAAAATTCTGAAGACAGGAGGCAGGAGCCAGGGAAGGAAGGAGGAGAGGGGCCTGGGAAGAGGAGCCAGGAAGCCAGTGGGGAGAAGCTTTAAGAAGTAGGGGATGACAGGTGGTGCTAGGTGCCTCCAGAGTAGGATGGCTGGGCCAAGATTGGTTCTGGATTTGACACCAAGTAGATTGTTGGGATTGCTAAGAACAGAAGTGGTGACACAGGCCATGGTGGGGTCACAGAGGTCATAGACTCTCAGTGAGTTGTGACTGGAAGGCAGGAGCCCAAAATAGCTGGTACGCAGCAGTTGTCAGTTAAACTGTTGCAGGATGATGGGGCTTTGTGTGCTCTAAAAATCTAAAGAGTAGATGGGATCCAGTGTAATAACATGAGCCTGCAAATGCAGAGAAATGAGGAAGAAGAGGATATCAGAGAAATTGGAAGCATGATAGTGGACCCCAGCCATCACTGCTACCTTGAATACAGAGGAAGATGCAGAAAGCATAAGAAAGAAACAAATTTTGCCTGTCTTCTGAATGATCTTAGAATGGACCACTCCCTAAAACTTCCAGGAAAAACAGCCCTGGAGATTCCTTGATTTCTGCCTGTAAGACAGAAATCTGAGGTTCCAGCTAAGCTTGCACAGATTTCTGATCCACAGAAACTGCTAGGTAATAAATGGGTGATGTTGGAGTCGGGCAAGATGGCGTTAGTGTAGGAGGGCGCACACTGAAAGCTCCCAGAGCAAGGCGGATTGGAGACAGGGTCCTGCCCGGGGGTCTATGCTGTGCACGCCTGGAGTGAGAAGCTTGGGACATCTATCTGCGCGGATCGGCGGCGTGGACCGAACGGTGGAGATTCGTGAGTTTTGAGGCTGCCGGTGGAGGTTGGCACAGGTGGCTGAGCCCCGCGGTTACGGAAAAATAAAATAAAACAGCCATTTGGAGCTGCGGGCGGGGCGAAAAAGTTTTATTTTCTGGGGAGCTGGCTGCCTGGCGCCCCTTGGAACTTGTGTGAACAGAGCAAACGAGCTAGTCAGCACCCTGTGAACCGGAGGGGGGATTTTGGTCGGGGAACGCAGCTGATTTCCCTAGCCACCCAGGGATAAGACCAGGGCCGCTGCGGAGCCAGGAGGAAGGGACACTTCCCAAAGAAGGGAGGGTTCGGTTGGAAGACAGGGAAGGGTATTTTATATTTTTAGACATCGATCTGGCTGCCTGCACCGCCCCATAGCTTTGGGGA
>JAKSZT010053804.1:5093438-5110217 GCA_026826555.1 Tolypeutes matacus | reverse complement strand
TATATATATATATAAATAACATTTTTGTAAGCAAATACACATATATGCATATATATTTATATATCATTTTGCAAATGTTTGTATGTATTGTGAGAATTTTGATTTTTACCCATAATAAAAAAAAAATAAATAAAAATAAAAAATAAAAAATAAAAAAAAAAGAAAGTAAACACTTAAAAAATAAATAAATAAATAAATGGGTGATGTTTAATGCAATCATGCTTTGTGGTAGAAAAAAAAACTAATACAAGCTACTTGATGGAATTTTGCTGAGTGAAACTTTAAGAAAATAGAGAGAAATCATCTTCATATATGTTATTCTATTCTCTATTCATATATTTTTTTATTAGAGAAGTTGTGCATTTACAGAACATCAGGCATAAAATACAGGATTCTTATATTCCCATATGTACCCCCTTACTGACACTTTGCATTTGTATGGAATATTTGTTAAAATTGATGATGGCACATTTTTATAATTGTACTACTGACTATAGTCCATTGTTTAACTTAGGGTACCCTGTTTGTGTAGTGCAGCTTCATGGAATTTTTGAAAAATAATTTGTTCTATTATTATCTATATAACCTAACATTTCTATTTTATACCACATTCTGTTATTATATTTCAGTGCCGTTAATTACCTTCACAATATTTTGGTTTGCTCACCACCATCTATTACCAAACCTTTACCATCAACACAAATAGGAACCTGCCAATTTAAGCCTTAACTTCCTATTCCCTATCCTCCCCCTTTTCACAGGTAACTTACATTCTAAATTCTGATTATGAGTTTGTTTATTCTAATTTTTTCATATCAGTGAGATCATACAATAATTGTCCTTTTGTGTCTTGCTTATTTCACTGAACAAGATGCCTTCAAGGTTCATCCATTTTGTCATATGTATCAGAATTATGTTCCTTTTTATGGCTCTCTTCATATTTCCATCCTAGTTGTACTGTTTGTATTCAACCATTCCACTTAATATTCCATAACAGATAAACAGGCCAAAAGATATATTCTCCATACATGAGTTGGATGAAGACCACTAGAATGAGCTATAAAGTCTAACAGAAAGTTTTCTGCTAAGATGTGCCCATGATTAGCATCATCACACCCAAAAGGGGCTTGCTGAGTGGATTTTTTGCATTGGCATTGTTTCGAGTGATCTAGACATATTCCCCAGTTTCCACAAATGGAGACTCTAACCAGCTACTGCAGGCATGGCCCAAAGAATGAGTGTTGTCTAATGCCCCCCTCTTTTTAGTTAACAATAAGCATTTATTACAATGACAATTTTAAAGAATCAGCTAGGTATTTAAGACCCCTTTCCATTCTAAAGCTGGTCTGGGGGTCTAGGCTGATGGGTTGGGGAGAATGACGGCTGCCCAGTGAATGGTGAGAAGGACACCCCAAATAGGCCTGTAAATGGTCCAGGGCCTAAGCAGCTTCCAGAGGGATGGGAGCAGTTCACAGAACACAATATGCAGGTCTCCCCTCTTTTGAGCCTGTTCCCTTCTCCTCCCTGAACTTTGTCCCTGACTCTGGCTTGTGCCTCTTGGTTCCCCTGCAGCTTGGCCATCTGGCCCCCCTATCAGCAGCATAACATTCTGCAGTCTTAATGAAGGCCCAGCAGAGCACCTTGGCCCAAAGAGCAGCCCTGGTGGGCCTCCAAACAATGAGCTTCTGGAATAAGTATTTGGAATTGGAGCACTATTTTATACATTCTATTTAATTGAATAAATAAATTATCCCTAAGAGTGAAGCACATGTGGAGCTATAAGATATAGTTTTCTTTTATAGAGTAATAATTTTTGTAACATATTTGTGTTTATAGTAGGTTATAAATTTCATTAATTATGAGGCTTTTTCTGAACATGCCAAAGAAAGTAAAAACTAAAGATTCACCATATTCATTGCTAGGTTTTGTTCTGTTTTGGTTTGGGCCCTTTAAGTCAGGTGCCATTAATTTGAGAAATGTGCTACAGATCTGTGAGCTCTTGACCATAAAAGCCGTTCTTTATGTAGAATTAGTTTCATCTGTGGTGAAGAATATCAATGGAGTACAGTTAGTAGGCTGAGGTTTTGAGTCAATATAATTTATAACTTAGATTTTACTTTGGATTTCCCTTTTTTATAACTTTAAATACATGTTTAGGTGCTCTTTTATGTAATAAACATTGATGGAGATGAACAAAGCCTTTTAGAACATTTAGTCCTTTTGCTAGCAACATGTGGCAAGTAAAGGCTTGGCAGATCAATAGGACTATGAGCCTTAAGAAACCTAACATAGTCATAAGCAAGGGAACTTATGTATAGCTGAAGATGCAAGGTGCAAACTGCCACGTAGCATATTTTAATGGTAATTAAGAGTTGGAGCAGTTAAGAGAGGGGTGATGAACAGAGGAAAAATGCTATGGGATACCCTGGGAATGATACTCTTGATATGTTTTTCATTTCTTGTTATAGGCCATCATTAGCTGATTAGTAATTTTTCAATCCTGTATGCATTCTTACAGAATTTTTGTTTTTTGTCATTGGAAACAAATTTAAAGTCCCTTTTTCAATAGAAAAGAGAAAGACTGTTGAAAAGAAGTTGTACCTACAATTGTTCAGCCAGAATATAAAAATGGTGGTGAAAGTTTAATTAGAAATCCTAGTACAGATTACTTCTTTTCTCCTTTCTTTCTTTTTTTCTTCTTTTCTTTCTACCTTCTCTCTCTTCCTCATTCCTTCTGGGACCAAGAAGACAGAAATATAGTTTGTTGGCTCCATCAAGGGCGGTATTGGAGATTGTTTTATTTACAAGACTAAGATTAGATTGGTATTTTGGATATACACTTACAGAATCAGTTTTAAGTTTGTATTAAATTGCAAACCTAAATTGGAAGTTTGCTAACAAAATGAATGATTGTCTCACGAATTATAACTCTCTGTATGTGTTCTTTAGAAATTATCTTCAGGAACAACCTTATTTCTCTGCAGAGGCTCAAACTTTATGAAGGCTTACCATACTACCACCATGATGAAATGAGATAATCTATATAAGAATATCTGAAGATGATCAATAACAATGTAGGAAGAACATGAACTCTTATTTGTTACTGATAATTTAGAGATTCTAAGTTCCTCTTAGTTGAATTGGATTTAGAAAAAGGTACATTTTACTATATTTGTTCATTAATTCATTGAATAACATTTATTGAATACTCTTTTCAAGGCTTAGTAGATATTTGGGGTATAGTTGTGAATAAGATATACTGTTCCTACCCTTTTGAAGCTTATATTTTATCAAGGGAAACAGATATAAAGCAACCAATTACCCAATAAATGATTGAAATACAGTTTTAGTAATTCCTAAGACAAATAAGGAACACTGTGAAATTACATTATTTGACCCAGTCTGGAAATTGGGGATAACTCCCTTGAAGAAGTGACATTTACCTAAATAAAAACTATTAAAAGCTTTAATAATAAACATCTTAATGTAAATTTATATTCTGTTCTATTCTTGGTCCTCCGGTTGCTCAATTCATTTGAAACTCTTGGCTTCATTTATTTTAATATTAGCATCCACAATTCCTACCTATACCTATGCATAGAGTGGAAGACTTCATAAACTCATTCATTCTTTACATTTAATGATTAATAAAAACCTCCAAGTTATAACAGATTTGAAAATTGTTAAAATTCATTAAACTTATTTTGTATGCCACCTAATTTTTACTTCCTTCAATAAACAAAGCAAAGCATTTCTATTGTCTATCTTTCAAGATAGACTGTGAGCTTCTCAATAATAGATGTCATATCTCCAGAACCTTGCAGGATATGAGCCATATAATAAGTACTAAATAAATATTGAACAAGTCCAATTATGAATAATCTGTTTTAATGAGGTGTAATAAATTTGGTGACTGACATTTGGGTTTTTTGTAAGCAACTTTTTAAGCATAGTGAGTGGTTAAGAACAGGGGGCTTTGAAATCACAAAGCCTGATTCTGAACCCCATTTGCTTAATGTAATACCTGTGCATCCTTAGGAAAGTCACTACATATCTCTAAATCTCATTTGCTTTTTCTATAGAATAAACTGAGATTAGATATGTCAAGTACTTAGTATTGTATCTAACACATAGGAACCATTCCATAAATGGTGTCTAATATTATTACAAGAGACTGTACCAAACATTTTTTTTTTATCTATTTGGGTTTTATCTGTGAAGTTTAAAGTAGATGACTATAGTGGCATACAATATTGGTATGTGTGAGAGAAGATAGATAATTGTCCCTTCCCACAATTACCCAAGTCAGAAAGTAACGAACTTTTAACTAGTACCTTATGTATTTATATACTAAACTTCATGAATTATTACTTATCATGGATAATCAAGTGGATAATTACGGCCTTACCTGTTCAGAGACTATATTCTTTCCTTTTCCAGTTTTTAAAATAAATAAAATATTCTTTATGAATGATTTTTTGTGTATTTTTAAAATCCAAATAATAATCTTCTGGTATATCTTTTACATAGATTAAAATATGTATAAGATGGGTCGGATGTGGCTCAACTGGTTGGGCGTCCATCTCCCATATGGAGGGACCCGGGTTCGATCCCTGGGACCTCCCGGTTAAAAAAAAAAAAAAAAATATGTATAAGATGTATGAGGTTTACTTGAATTGGTGAGTGTGTGGACATATTACATTTGGGGATTGAAAGAATAGAAGATACAGTCTATATTCCTAATGTTTCAGCTTCTGTAAATGAATTTAGCCATTTTAAATACTTCTCAATTACTCTCTTTTCCTTTATAGTGAAAGGTACTATCACTCTTTCCTCTTTCTCTTTTCTTTTCATTAATTAATACTGGCATTTTCTGAAGATCTTTACGAAAGTAAAGAATGTAAGAAAACTCATTGCTTAAACAAACTAATATTTTAAGGCTTAAAAATGTCTTGTAATTCATGTTATTTATAAAGTAATGATTTGCTGGGAAAAGTAAAATATTATAAATACCTCCTAAAATAAAGGGTAAAAAAAATCAGCCAACAAAAATAACCTTTAAGGCCTTTTCATTCTACATTAAAATAATGCACTTCGACTTTCTCCAGAAGCCAAATATTGACAATTTTTTTTCTCTAGTAACACTTGGGTGTTGGCTCTAGTCAAGAGATTTATGGAAAATAATTTTGGAATAGAGTTCTAAGAATATAAGATATTGATTTAAAATATGGAAATATGTGTCTACCTGAAAATTTTATTCCTGTACGTAAAATGTTTTGATTGATTTGGTGGATTTACTTGCTTCAGAAGTTATATTTAAAAGTAACAAAATTCAGCTTGAACTTAATGGGACGTCCTAGGAGTCCATTTAGAGAATTTAGCCTATAAGATAAATGGTATCTGACAGTTTTATATAAGCAACCCAACAACCTACACTCTTAAGAATATTAGTAAATGGGATTTATATAATAACAGTGTTAAATTTGTATTTCTTTTCTCAATTTTTTTTTACTTTATTAGTATTTCTCATTTGCTCCTAGAATGTCACTGAGAAATAGGAAACAGGCAATTACCATTTTTACAACTGTGTCTTGCCCAGGACACAATGCAAATCACTGTTTGTTTTTTTAATTCCATATGTTGGACTATTTTCATCAGGTTATTTTACTGGCTTCTTATTCCAAAATGAAGTTTTAAAAATCTTGTTCTGTAATTCTCAAGAAGATTTGCAAAGTATATTAAACAATATGTTCTGAAAGAGCGAAACTGAAAATAAAATTGCTGAAGTAAAATTAATTTTTTCTCTGAAATTGCTAATATGCATTTCTGGACATTGGTTTTCCTTCATGTATGTATTGCAATTCTACATTTGCTCTTTAGAAAAATTTGATCATGATGATTGAAATCTGTCTTCTCTGTAATTTTGATTTCTAACATATTAGTGACCATGGTTTTCCACTTCAAACAACTCAGCTAGGGTGTTCTAGAGAAAGCAGATATAAAAGCTTTATGTTTATTTTTTAACACATTCCAATAAATGTATTTTGTAAAACAAATACTTTTTTTTGTTTCTGATTTTTTTACAGTAAATTTTTCAACTAAAAACCTCAAATATACAAAAGATGTTCCAAGGACAAGCATAACAGGACTGATAAAACCCAAACTGATTAAAGGTGTCCTCACAATAGAAGCTGGCATAAATATATATAAAATCTCTATTATCACAATAACAACAATAATGTACACATGATGGTTTGAGGGATGAATATTAACTATTCTAACTCTAGTTCCAAAAGAAAACAAGAGTTTATTTTAAAAATCTCTATTTAAAAGTCAATGTTTTGTCTAGTTTTCCATAGGGTTGCCGCTGATTCCAGCTTTAAAATGAAAAATATCCACCTTGAGTCATTAGCTAACATTGTACTGGCCTTGGGAAAAAATGTATCATTGCTTTTATTTTCGAGTAACATAAAAAGACTCACTAACTTCACTTTTAGAAACTGAGTTTGTGTACATAGCAACATGAGTTTTCAGAAGTAAAAACTCTTACCTAGCTATTTCTAATACATAATTGATATTTTACAACATGGTTAAACTACACATGGCCTCAAAACTGAAGGACAATTTTAATTTCATCTTCAATATACCAACATTATGTATTTGGAATTAATTTCTGGGTTCTGTCACAGAGATGAAATCCCATCCTCAAATATAACGTTGAGTGATCATATTTAAAATGTTATTTTATATTTAACTGATTGTTTGGAGATGGTGGGATGAAGGTAGGAGAATGATGAGGATATCTGCCTTGATAAAAGGATCCTAGATAGGTATAAATCTGTGCAAAAATATTCATAATCCTAAGGGCAACTTCATGCAATCAAATAACATGAAATTAAATCAATAACTTTAAAAAAGGCTAAAATGTCTTTTATTTTTTGCAAACACAACAGAGGAATGTGAATAATGTACATATAAACTGGGGTTCTGTCAATGACAGCAATAACTATGTGTTGGTTCATATCAAATCCAAGAATATTAGACAGCCAAACATATTACCTTCTTGTAGTTTGTCTTAATATGCAGATACATTATGGTAGTTAGGTCCCTTCACTAGTTTTCTGCAAGTCTGAAGTTGTTTCTCGTGTCATTGCCAGCATCTCCACCCTCAGAGCTGCTTTTGTTTTCTTCTTTGCAATCCTTGTTATCTTCATCTCCTGGAGATTTCCGGAACTTTTTAGAGGATTTATTGGAAGTGTATGATTTTTTTTTTTTTTCTTCCGTTTTGGGCCTGCTTTTTCATTCTTTCTTTTGCCATTTCCATTTTCTTCTACTCTATCACCTTCTTCCTCACTGCTTGCATCTGCAGTATTTCCACCTTCTCCCTCATTTTCTGAAGAGCTCTGTTGCTGAATTGCCTGTAATCCAGTAAACTTCACTCCTGAGTTATTTTCTATTTCCCATAATCCTTCATTAAATCCTTCCCATTTGTTTGACTTTCCAAACGTCTTTGTATACTCCATATGGAAAAAGGTTTTGGGGACCTAGAAATGCAAAACTAAGTATGCCAAAAAAAAAGATAGGATATTTATTAGCTAGAGGCTTCACGGCTCCTTCTGGGAGTTCATCAATTCAGCCGGCCAGTGCCGGTAGCCCTTCAGCTTAGCGAAGACCAGGTCGCCTACCTTGTACTCTCCAAGCCGCGGAGGCGCCATCCCTGCCGCTCCCCTGCGCGGTCTTCCTAGGTCACGCCTAAAGCCAGGAGACCGGGAGCCGACGAACTGTGCCGCGCTCCCCGCCGGCCTCAAGGCAGGCGGGCAAGCGGCCGCTCCCATGAGAGAAGCAGCTAGGAGGCGGGTGGGGCGATGGGGTGGGCGGGGGACGCAGGGGCCGGCTATTCACAGCCCCAGGCCGCGTCCAGCCCCTCCAAGGTCCCCGCTACCGCTGTACACAGGCGTCCCGCCGCAGGCCTCAGGCCGCGCCTGCCGGCCTGAGCGCAGTACAAGCGCTGGGCCTCACCATAAATTATTTCTTCACGTGCTCTTTCTGGCCCTTTTCACTCCCTTTTGTCCTTTTGTGGCTAATGTGTATTTTGGTACACTTCATGTGTCACAGGTCTATCAAACTGTGTTCATAGTTTTTGGTTGTTTTTGTTTTTGTGTTTCTCTCTGCTCCTCACACTAGATAACTTCAATTATTTTGTCTTCCAGTTCACTGATCCATTTTTCTGTCTGTTCAAATCTTCTGTTGAATCCTACTAGTGAGTTTTCATTTCAATTACTATGTTTTGCAGCACCAAAATAACTCTTTGGTTGTTTTTCTGTAATTTATCTTTATTTTGTCCAGACAATGTTTTCCTAATTTCCTCTAGTCCAGTTCATATGGATTCCTTTAGTGCTTTAAATATATTTAAGATGGTTGGTTTAAAGTCTGACAACTAGTAATTTTTCTGGCAATTTTTTTCCCTGTGAATGGTCCATACTTCCCTGTTTTTCTGTTTATTTTTTACTTTTTTATTGAGAACTGTACATTCCCAGTATTATGTTATTACTCTTGAACTCTAATTTTTCCACTCCTCTGGGAATGCTAGGTTTTATTGTTAAGGGCCAGAGCCATCACCAATTTGTGACTTTTCCAAATTATTTTTACTCACAAAAGAGAATGGAAAAGGAAAATAGGAAAAAATCTACTTCCTTTTTAAGATTTATCAGCCTCTTTTCCCAGAGGGGGCCTGGAAAAATGTATTTCCTCAAAGCTGGTCCTACCTAGTGATCCGAAGTAGGTGATCAAAAGCAGTGAAAGTTGATTAGACCACATGTCCCCAGAGTTTGGAGGACTAGATCACTATACATTTCCTGGGCACTAGCAAGCTGCACTCAGATCCTTGAATGCAGTTCCCAATGTTGCCTGTCTGTCATATAGCTGGAGGATGGGGGCGAGGGTTACCACTGCACAGAGAGTAAAATTCACTAATATTTAGAGAAATTTACCATCCTCTTCCTCTAGAACTTCCCTGGATGCTGCACAGCTTTCAACTAGCTGCCAGAGTTTCAGAGTAGTTGACTCAGATTGTTTCTGCCAGTTCTTCAGTGGAAGAACTGATCCACAGAGCTTCCTCCTCTGCCATCTTCCTCCAATCCTCTATCAATTTTTGACTGTGGATTATGGAAGTCTTCAACTACTATTTTGAACTACACACTTCTCCCTTAATATCAGTGGATTTAACAGCAGTAGAATCTCATGGTTAAAGCCATGGTTCTAAAAGAAACTGACATGAGTACTAGCAATGCTATTTCCCAACTGTGAAGACTAGGCTAAACATGTGGCTTCTCTTCCCCTCAATTTCTTCATCTAGAAAACAAAGATAAGTGCGATGACATGCATGCAGTCCTAGTACATAGCAGGGACATATTAGCAACTGAGCAAGGTGGTTGTGGTGGAGTTCTAGATGGGAACTTTCAGGCCTTTTTCTGCTTGAATGGAAGTCTCCATTTGTCTTCACTACTGTCCATCTAGAGTCCAGCAGACTGTCTGACACATGGTAGTGAAATCACAAGGAGTTGTTGAATGAAGATAGTTTCTCAGACCCTGTTTAAAATAGCTCAGAAAATGTGGATCAAGTTGGAAATGAACATAATTAGCAGTTTTTATGTCAGTTTGAATCTTTAATATGCCACAGGATGCAAAACAGAGGTGACCCAAAAAGCTTCAAACTAGTTTAACAATTTTGTGGAAGTGGATTAATTTTTATAGGGCAAGAGTTGTGTAGGGGAGGTATACAGGGACTTGGAAGGGGCTAAAAGGATTCAGGAACTTTGGAACAGGGAGGAGAAGGCTCCAGAGAGGCAGACCTCAGAGTTCAAGATCAGGCCCACCTGTGAGTGGACACTGGACCAAGTTTAATGATGGATGAAGCCATCCCAATCACCTTACATCAAGTGAGGGATGTTGAGCATGTATTCTGAGCATCATCATGTTGTGAATCAGGATCTCAGAGGTGAGGTCTGCCACCTGCTCAGCTCTCAGGCTTCTCAGGGGACTGTGCAGAGATGCTGGTCATATGTGGGTCCTTTGAGAAATGCTGCTGCGTGGGCAGGGTGGGTGGCTGAAACCTGTTGGAGAGATGCATGTGAACTTAGGCACAGACCCAGGAAGAGAAGAGAGAGATGAACATCATTTTTTTTTTGTGTGTGTGTGGGTAAAAATCAAAATTTTCACAATACATACCAACATTTGCAAAATGATATATAAATATATATGCATACATGTGCATTTGCTTACAAAAATGTTATTTATGTATATATATAAATATATTTTAAGAGGTGCTTAGATACCCAAAATATTACGTGGAACCCACTGGGATTCCAAATAATTCATTGTAGACCTCGTTTACCTGGTGACAGAAATGTAATCTGGCCAATTTGGAAGATTTCTCCTGTCCCAGACAGTGACATGAGTTTCAGGTCTGACTCATGGAGATCTATCTGGTCCTAGGGGCTCCAGCCTAACTGGTGTGCATCCTCAGATGGGTGGGGCATTACAATGACAGATAGAGGCCATTTTACATCAGCATATACCATGTAGATGTGTGTGGGAGAGTGTGGTCTACAATGTGAACTATGGTCCATGCTTAGTGGCAAAGCCCCAGGATGTGTATATCCATTGCAGGTGATGTGCCACACTAATGAAAGATGTTTATGTGGGGTGTTATGGGAGGTGTGGGAGGAGGGGAACATGGGAATCCCTGTAATTTTTGTGTAACATTTATGTAATCTAAGCATTTTAAAAAATATATATGTATATAAAAATAACATTTTTGTAAGCAAATGCACATATATACATACATATTTATATATCATTTTATAAATATTGGTTTGTATTGTGAAAAATTTGATTTTTACCCACAATAAAAAATAATAATAATAAAATTAAATTAAATTAAATTAAAGGATTGGGACAGTCAAAAAATGGGAAAAAACAAAAAAATTAAAAATTAAAAAATAAAAAAACAATAAATTTATTTTTTTTTTCCTTTTATCACTGCATTATCGGGTGTCCAGTCTGTACCATGGCACCTTCCACCTCTCACTCCCCAGTGTCTCCCCCAAATTTTCATTTAATTTTCAAAGAAGTTTTAGGGGGGCTGAAGTCTCTCTTCAGACCCCTGCCATGCTGGTGGGGGAGCTAAAGTCTATTCTTCAGACCCCCTCCATTGGGAGAGCTTCCCAATAAACTTCCTGCCTGCAATCATCAGTCTCTGCATCCCAGTGAGCACCGTTTTTCTCTAACATTCGGTGTCTAAACACCCGGGTCCAGAATTGCTGATACAGACTGGTTGGTGAGGAATTCCCACCCTCCCACTGCCAAGAGAACCTATCCCACACTGGACACCAAATCATAGCTGGTCACAATTGCAAAAAGAAGCCAAAGCACAAGACAGGAACAATGAACTGTTGTGGGCTGCCCTCTGAGGGGAAGCGAGATCTGTGGAAGAACATCTGGGACACCTGCCAGCAGTGACAGATCCATACATCTTGCATGCAATAACTCAGTGTATCCAAAAAGCTGTCCAAGATGTCACCCATGATCCTGTACATGGTCTTCTGCTGCTGCAAAAATACAGTGCTAGCTGCTGAGCCAGAAACCACAATATCTCAATGCCGAAAGGAGAACAATAACTGAATCCCACAATGCCCCATAACAGCAGAAAGCAGATGAATAATCAATGCCCACCTTCCTGCTCTCCCTCTCCTCCCAACCATATCAAAAATGTTGGGAATGTTAGTCCCATTTAGCAAAATAACTCCCTGTGACCCCGGTCAGAACTGGCAGGTCTCCTCTGCCACATAGCAGATGACCCCAAACCCGCATCCCTATCCCTAATCCAACAGGAAACTTGTTGTTTTTAATATTAACAAAACTGGACAGGTAGAAGAAAATCTTAAAATTTCAAAAGAAAACATAGAGATGATTCAGAGGGCCCTAGAAAACAGCTATGGAAATCAATCCTGGTTATCCTCATTTCTCTCTTACTTTTCCTCACCCCTAAAATCAATCCTTTTACCCATTATAACACCACTACTGCTAAAAAAAAAAGTTTTAGGGCACTGCAAAGTCACACACAGAATACTAGAGACTCTCATATACCCAACCTCCTTCCCCTTTCCTCACCCCATATTAAAACCTTTTTTATGTGGATGGTAGCATTGTTATAACTGTTATACAGATAGTGAAACATAGCTACTAAACATTGTCAATGCTTTACAGTATAGTTTACAATTTAGATGGTACAGTTTAATAATTTTTGATGATATTTACCATGTCCTGTGTCCATTACTGTAAGGTAATGAAAAACATTTCCCCTGACCACTAAATACATCTTGTTCGATCTTTTCTGTTCCTTCATCCCCATCCCCCTGGGGCATATAACACTCCCCTGTCTTGACACATTGAATGACAAGATTCATAGTTACATGTAACAAGAGGTCTTGACACGCTGATTATCCTCCCCTATTAGGCACCTAGTCTCCCTCCCATCTCTCCCCCCAGTAACCTGGGTATTCTAACCTGCCCTTCTTAATCTACCCACCTGTCGACCCTGCACCACCAAACCCAGTAATATCACTACCCGCCTTTCGTATCCTTCAATATGCAACTATACTCTATCACTTTACCATAGATTATGTCCACATGGGTGATTGCTGACAACCTACTCTTCTCTTTCTCTCCCTTGTTAACCTATCTTTCAGACAGTGGGTCTCAGGGATGCACACTTTTCTCAGTTCAAATCAGTGAGGTCATATAATGTTCATCCTTCAGTGCCTGACTTGCTTCACTCAACAAAATGTCTTCAAGATTCATCCATGTTATTACATGTGTTAGCACTGTATTCCTTCTTACACCTGAGTAATATTCCATTGTATGTATGAACCACATTTTGTTTAACCATTCATCTGTTGATGGGCACTGGGGCTGATTCAAACTTTTGGCAATTGTGAATTATGAATATTGGTGTGCATACATCTGTTCGTGTCTTTGCTTTCAATTCTTCTGGGTATATACCCAGTAGTGGAATCACTGGATCATACAGAAGATCTATTGTTAGTTTTCAGAGGAACCGCCAAACAGTCCTCCACGGTGGCTGGACCATTCCACAATCCCACCAGAAGTGGATGAGGGTTCCTATTCCTCCACATCCTCTCTGACAATTATAGTCTGCTGTTTTTTTAATAGCTGCCATTCTGATGGGTGTAAGATGGTATATCATTGTAGTTTTGATTTGCATTTCCCTCATAGCTAGCGATGTCAAGCATTTTTTCATGTGCTTTTTAGCCATTTGTATTTCTTCCTTGGAGAAGTGTCTTTTCAGGTCACTTGCCCATTTTTTAAATGGGTTGTTTGTCTTTTTATTTTCAAGGTGTAGGGTTTCCTGATATATGCAGGATATTAGGCTCCTATCAGATATATGGTTGCCAAATATTTTCTCCTATTGAGTAGGCTGCCTTTTTATTTTACTAATGTCCTTTGAGATGCAGAAGTTTTTAATTTTTTTTTCCATATTTATTTTTTTATTTTTATTTTTTCTTGTGTCACCTTTTTTTTTTATTATTATTATGGGTAAAAATCAAAATTCTCACAATACATACAAACATTTGCAAAATGATATATAAATATATATGCATATATGTGTATTTGCTTAAAAAATGTTATTTATATATATATATACATATATTTTAAGAGGTACTTAGATTACCCAAAATATTACACGGAACCCACTGGGATTCCCATGTTGCCCACCTCCCACACCTCCCACCACATCCCACACAAACATCTCCCACAGTGTGGCCCACCATCCTCAATGAACTTACACATCCTGGAGACATGCCACCAACCATAGATCACACTTCACACTGTAGACCACACTCTCTCCCACTCAGTTCTGAGAGGTGTGTGCTGATTTAAAATGGCCTACATCCGTTGCCACAACAGTACTCAGGACAAAATTCAACTCCCAAAGAAGCCCCTGTATTTCAACTGCTCATCCCCTCCCTACCCCAAAAGTGTCAAGTGGCCACTGGCTCCAACTCATTGTTATAATTTCTTGCATTGCTAGAATCACCATATGTGAACAAGAGAATACGATCAAGTCCACTCTAGTCCATAGTTCTTCCCCCAATACTGAGGGGACTGGGATGGTGATGTCCACTCCAACTCCAAGTGAGAGAGGGCATATATCCCATGGATAGGGTGGGTGGGATGATTCTGCCTGCAGATGCAGGCCCTCTCCATTCCCTGGGATGGCCATTGCCAATCGTTGCCTCGTCACCAGGTGACTTGGATGAGTCCATTGAGATGTAGGGTAGGAGTTGCAGCTCCACCTAGATTTCATGCACACCTGGCACATAGGTAGGCAGGAGGCTCCAGTCTCTGGAAGTATACCTAATAACTCCAGCATCACATATAGGTTTGAATATAAGGGACTGGTGAACCATGTGCAGGGAGAACTTATTTGAGTCTAATTCTGTCACTCTCAGGAGCACAGATTCCAAAATAGAACCCACTGATAAGGCATCAGTCTCTGGGGCTATCCCCCCTTATATAGGACCAGGGTGTCTCCGGAGCTCTCAGGAACCCCACTGTGTGGGGTGATGGGCACTTAGATGTTCTATGAGCTCCTACTGAGGTGTGCATAAGAGTTACCTCTGGGATGACCTCCCGACTCTCTTTGGAGTCTCTTAGCCACTTGAACTCATTTGTCTTTACCATTTCCCCCTTGTATTCAAGGTCTTTTTCCAGTTGTGTTGCCAATTGGCACTTGGTATTAATTCCTCGTTGCCAGGGAGGCTCATCCCCGGGAGTCATGACCCACGTTGGGGGGAAGGTAATGTAATCATATGCTGAGTTTGGCTTAGAGAGGGGCCTCATTTCAGCAACAAGGAGGCTCTCAGGTGGCAACCCTTAGGCACCCCACAACTGCAAGCTAAGTCTCATTTACAAGAGCAAAGGCTCACAAGGGTAGTCATCAATAAAAATAAAAAAAAAACATCAGTGGGTCATCCTATTTTGACAGGCACTGTCCCTACACTCAGAGGACTATTGTTGCTCCCTTGGAGACTGTGACAGAGCTCTCCAGGCTAGGAATTCAGATTCCCTCATTTATTGTGTGATTATCCACCCATCGTGACCGTGCCCCATCCCCCAATCCTTTGAATGATTTTGTATATCTTTCATGTATATTCGGATGAACCAATCCCCATGAAAGCCCCCCAGACACCTCCCCCCAATAATCCCCCGCAGTACCCATTGTAATCCTTCTGTGATCCAAATCCTCCATGAACATTTAGTCCATAAAATAATCAAATACACTTACTAGGACAAAGAAACAAGTGTGATAAGCTCACATGCCAGAGACAAACATAAGGAAACTCGGGGGAAAACAAAAAGAGAAAAGGAAAAACAAACAAATAATCAAACAAAGAACAAAACAAAATAAAATATAATTAGTGGATTGGGACATTCAAAAAATGGACAAAAAAGCAAAGGAAATGCCTTTAAAATATATATATATATTCATTTTTTTTTCCTTTCTCTTTTCTTTATTCCATTTTTCCTTCCCTTTCTCACTGTGTTATCGGATGTCTGGTGTGCCATGACACCTTCCTCCTCTCAATCCCCATTGTCTCCCAATTTTTCATTTAATTTTCAAAGAAGTTTAGGTCACAACAAAGTCACAAACGGAGTGCCGGAGACTCGCAGATACAAAACCACCCCGTTCCCCACCACATATTAACTCTCACCCCTTTTTTTTTGTTGTTGTTAGCATTGTTTTAACTGTTATGCAGATAGCAAAATAAAGCAACTAAACATTGTCAGTGATTTACAGTATAGTTTACAATTTAGATGATACAGTTTAATAATTTTCATGATATTTACCATGTCCTGTGTCCATTACTGTAAGGTAATGAAAAACCTTCCCCATAACCACCAAACAACCCATTAGATCTTGACTGTTCCCTTCTCCCCAGCCCCCCAGGGCCCGTGACACCCCCCCTCCCAACCCATGGAATGTCAAGATTCACAGTTACATGCCCTGGGGATTTGAACCAGCCCTTCCTAATCCACCCACCCCCTAGTGCTGCACCACCAACCCCAGGAACACCACCACTCATCTGCCCCATCCCCCAACATGCAACCACACTCTATCCCTTTACCATAGATTATGTCCATATGGGTGATGGCTCAAAGCCTGCTCTTCTCTTACTCTCCTTTGTTAACCTATCTTTCAGACAATGGTTCTCAGAGACTGCTCACTTTCCTCAGTTCAGATCAGTGAGGTCATACACTGTTCATCCTTCAGTGCCTGGCTTGCTTCACTTAACATAAGGTCTTCAAGATTCATCCACGTTACTCCATGTGTTAGCACTTTTTTCCTTCTTACAGCTGAGTAATATTCCATTGTATGTATGTACCACATTTTGTTATCCATTAGTCTGTTGATGGGCACCAGGGCTGATTCCAACTTTTGGCAATGGTGAACAATGCCGCTATGAACATTGGTGTGCATATATCTGTTTGTATTTTTGTTTTCAGTTCTTCTGGGTATATACCCAGCAGTGGAATTGCTGGATCATACAGAAGATCTATTGCTAGTTTTCTGAGGACCCGCCAAACTGTCCTTCACAGTGGCTGGACCATACCGCAGTCCCACCAGCAGTGGATGAGGGTTCCTAACCCTCCACATCCTCTCCAACACTTAGTGTCTCCTGTTTTTTTAATAGC
>JAKSZT010053804.1:5048355-5077197 GCA_026826555.1 Tolypeutes matacus | reverse complement strand
CCCCAAGCAGGTGGGGTAAGCTGGTGGGCTTTCTGTTAGTTGGTGTGAGATGCTACAAGCTTGTCCTCAGTAAGGCCTGAGCTCCATGTTCAGTGTGCCAGAGTCCAGGCTAGGTGGAATGATAGGGCTGGTCTGCACTCACAAAGAAGGTTTGACTGAATACTGGGTTTCACATGTGTCAAGAATAGACAGATGTAGCAATTTAATAAAAATCCTTTAAAATGTGCATGACCTGTGACCCAGCAGGTTTCCTCTAGGAATGGGTCCTATGGCCACCATAAAGACTCACACTTTTCTCTCTGGAAGGATGTCCATCCTCAGGAAATTAGCCAATATTCAAGGAGAAAGGATTAAATAAATTGTGGGACAGGCATAAAATGGAAAACAATGCCTTCATTAAAAACAATGGGAATAGAGGCCTTGCACATTTCTCACCCAGATCCAGAGCAAGGCCAGCTCCAAAGGTGCACAGCTGCTGGTTGGGGGACCCCCAACATGTAGCCTCTCAGCCCACCTAAGCACTGCTGGTTCCAGAACAGCCTGCCTGCAGACAAGATCACAGTTACAGTAACTCTCATCCCTTCAGCTTGGCCACCCATGCCCCTTCCTCATGTTCACCATGAGGCATCTCCTCCATTCTGCCACCTTTGGCCCAGACATGGTCACTGGAACTTGCTGTTGCACATTTCAGCCCTATTGCGCCCAATCTGACCCTCAAGCTATGTGAGTCTGTGTGGTGGTTTGGAGCTGCATACCCCAAAAAGACATGTTCCTAAACTCAACCCATTCCTGTGGGTGTGAACCTATTATAAGTAGGACATTTTGATGAGGTTACTTTAGAAAACTTGTGGCCCAATTCAAACAAGATGGGTCTTAATCTTATTAGTGGAGGCCTTTATAAGCAGAATGAAATTCAGACAGAAAGCAAACCAGAGGAAACAAGAAGCTGAAGGTCAAGGGAATGCAAGAGAAGGGAAAGGACAGGAGAAGCTGCCATGTGCATTGCCATGTGACAGAGGAGCTCAGGACCAAGGATCACCAGCAGACAGCCCTTGTATACCAGTCTCTGGGAAGACAGCATCACTTTGATAATGTCTTGATTTGGACTTTTTCCTAGCCTCAAAACCATGAGCTAATAAGTTCCCATCATTCAAGCCATCATTAATCATCATTGTGTGGTATTTGCTTGAGCAGTCAAGGAAATTAAAACACTCTGACTAGAAGTGGATAAACAAGAGTTGGTATATTCATATGATGGAATATTATTCAGCTGTAAGAAGAAATTAGGGAAGCACATGAAAACATGGAGGAATCTTGAGGTTATTATGTTGAGTGATTTAAGCCACACATCAAAGGATGGATATTCTATGGTCTTACTGATATGAACTGAATACATGTGGACTTTTAGAGTTGGACTATGAAGTGTAGTTTGGTGGGGATGGAATGTGGGATGAGAAGGTAGAGAAGATATTGGATATTTGTAGAATGTTTAATAAGGTTAAATGTAAATATGTAGTAATGGTTGGATTTGATGGTAACACATTATAATGAATGTAACAATCACTGTTGTATTATGGATGTGTTTGTGGCTGAAATGAGTAGTCTAGAAAGAGTAGTATTAGTTGAAAGACAGCTGGAAGATAATATTGGGAATGCATAACAATGATTTTGGAAGTAGATGAGGATTGTGGTTAATAATATAAATACAGGAATGTTCTACTACAGGGGGTTAAGAATGTGGTGATACATGGGAAAAAATAACTAATGCAATTTATGCTCTATAGATAACAACAACCTTGTAATATTTTGGTAGCAAAAGCAACGTTGGTGTGCATAAGCATTTTTTCTCTTTTTTTCCATTAATATGAGCCTTGACTATGTTATTTAATTTGTGCTCATCTGTGTATCTTTCTGAACATTAGAGGAATAATTGAGTTAACAGTTGGAGTCAGATGAGATAAAAAAGCCTTAAAAAGAACTTTTTAGGAGTAATGTTTCCATAACTTTTTGTGTTGCTTTTTTCTGTTCTTTTGTTTTTATGAATTTGAAATAAAGTTGCTGGGGAAAAAAGCCTATGGAATAAATGAGTTAAGTATAGACAACCCAATATGAACAACTGACTAAGGGAAAAACACACAGGAAAACAAGAAAACACGGTGCAATGCATTCTGTAAAGGAGGCTCTCATCCTCTCACCTGTGCAACTCTGCAAGGAAAAGTGCTCAGGAGACAGAAAACATGAGGATAAAATAGTTCATTTCTTGGACACTGAATGTTAGACGACTTTTCATTTTCTTCTTGAGCCTTATCTGTACTTTGTATATATTCTAAAATAAACATGTACTACTTTTTTCAAGAGAATAATTTCAATAAATAAAAAATGTACACAGACCAGCATTGTGGGGCTCAGTACAAGTGCAAATGCTGAGCCCCTTGATAAAAGCTTATTTAGAATTTCGAGATGGCCACTGTAGAGTGTGGGCCCTTCTAAACAGGTTGATGATGAAGCTAGGTCTGGAGGTGTGGCTGAAATGTTATAGAGAGAAGCACCAGGGCCGTCATCTCGGCACAGAGATGTGGTAGGGTGGTATGCAAGTCAGAGGGAGGAAACCCAAAAGTTCCCAATAGACAGAGGACCCCAGACACAGTAGGAGATCCTTGCCAGCCCACAGCATTCCCACACCCCACCTCAGGCATGGACCACAAAGTCTCCTTTTCTAGGGTCCCAGAGTGAATTCTCCCCACTAGATGGCAAATGAATTTGTTCAAACTGCACTGATGGAGTTTTAAGGCATTTGGTAAAACTTTCTGAATGGCCACACAGGAAAGAGCTGGTGAGTTGTACTGCAGGGGTTTCAGATACTCAGAGGGAGGGGAAGAGAGAAACAGCCTGGGAAGTGAGGTTGGAGACATGCAGCCAGAAAGAGGATGGGGACACAGCCTGAAAGGCATGGCAAACAGTGGTCGGGGTGAGAACACTCTTGATCCATCTGAGGCTGCACTGGACCCTCTGCCACTAGTTTCACGGACCCTCCTAGCCTCTAGCTTTCTGATTGGGTTCTCTCCAAGTCCTAAATACTGAACACTGAGTGGATCAGTACCTGTGAGATGAGGGAAGCTGCTCCATAGGGCCAGCCATTGGTAGCATGATGAAGATGATTACCTGGACAGTCGGACTTCTGCCTCTTGCCAGAACTTTCTCCTGCTGACCCACAGGGCACATCGAGGGCTGGGAGGCAGCAGCAGCCCAGCACTGAGTGTGGATGGTCCATGTTGATCCATTCATCACCAGGCCTTGGCTCTATCTTTTGATGCAAAGCCCCCATAAGGTCAGAGGTGTTAGCCAAAAATGGGGAGAACAGCCAGCAATTGAGGAAAAGGGAGCACAGAGGGTCAGACAGGGGGGAGAGCAGAGGATCAAGTAAAGGGAGAGCAGAGAGTCAAGTAGGCAGAGGGAAGAGGGTCAGGCAGGGGGACCCTAGAGGGTAAGCTAGGGGGAGACCAGAGTTTCAGCCAAGGGGAAGGCAGAGGGTTAGGTAAGGGACAAAGAGTGGGTCATGTAGTGGCAAAGCTGAAGGTCAGTGTTGGGAGTTTAATCATGTCACTTCTGAAAGCTGGGCAGGTGTGACCCAGATGGGCCAGAGAAAAGTCAGGAGACAGGAGACAAGTGTACTGCATAGTGCAGAGGGAACAGGCTTGGGTGGTGACAGAGAGAGGATGGACAAGTGGAAGCAGCCTGATAGGGACACTGAGGGATGGTGGTGAAGGTAGTGAAATTTAGGAACCCTGGAAAGCACCTGATTCTGCTGGGTTTCCTGGGTGGGCATCCCAAACCCAAGACAGGAGAAAGTCCATTGTCTCTGGAGATGAGGTGGGTGGTGGGAAGGCCATCAGGGGCCAAAAGGAGGGGTCTTGCAGGCCCAAGTGAGGTTTTTCAACTTTATTGCAAGGGCACTGGGAAGCCAGGAAAGGCATTGAGCCTGGAGGTCATAAAACCGTATTTGTGGTTTTACAAGATTGTTCTAGCCTCAGAGTAGACATTAGATGTAGGAGCCAGAGAGCAAAAGCAAAAAATCCAATTAGGAAACAGGTGCAGAAGCCCATACATGGATTATGATGCCTCGGACTTCTCCAGGAAGTAAGACTACAATAATAGAATCTGTTTAAAGAGATGTCCAGGAGTTAGAACCACATGTTCACTGGCTCATTGAGAAAAGGGAAGAGGAAGTGTCAAGGGTAAGGACCACACCCAATGAGAATGGGAGCACCATCCACCCAGACAGGAACCAGGAGGAAGGTTTGTAGGAAGATTTGGGAATGCTCCGTGATAATTCAATACCTGGACAGAGAGATCCAGGAAGAAAGCTGATGTAGAAATAGAAATACCAAGTCAGGAACACAAATGAGACTGCCTAAAGAAAGGGAAGGGCACAGAGAGAAGAGCTCCTCATTGGAGCCCCAAGAAAACCCCTTTAGAAAAGGAGCTGAAAGGACATTGAGGAGCCCATAAGAGAGCATCTCAGGTGGGGCTGGGATACTGGGGAGCTCTTATGTCCCACTGCCAGGACCACCTCCCTCCAGTGTGTCACATGTCTCTCTGACAGAACCCCTCCCACCAGGGAGCTCACATGTTTCTATGCCCAGACCCCCTCCATCCAGGGGGCACTCTTGTTCCTCTGTCAGGACCCCCACCAGTTCACTCACATTTCCTTCACCGGGATCCCTTCCCTCCAAGGAGCTCACTTGTCCCTCTGCCAGGACCCCTCCTTCCAGGGAGCCCATACATCCCTCTGCTACAGGCCTTCTACCTCCATGCAGGGAGAGGACATGACTGGTGCTCAGTGTTGTGTGCCAAGCATTTGGGGCCCTTTGAGCAGGCAGAGGCCTCACAGAGGGAGGGGTCACCATCAGCTTCTGGAGGCTGCCAATATAGTGACTCTAAAGACCCATGCCATGCCTGGGGTGGGAAGCCAAAGACTACCCTAGGAACAATCATGAACCAGAAGACCCAGCCCTCCTGTGGCATCATCAAACTGGAACAGAGAAGTTCAGGCTTTGAACTTTGATTCACATTATTCTAGAAAATTAGTGCCACCATGTGCCTGTGAGAAGCGAAAACAAACAAACAAATCCTTTCTAGAGGAAGATAACATCAGATTAAGATGGGGCTGTGGGTGAAGGAACATTGGGAGCTTCTCTGGTTCTGGAAGAGTCTGCTTCTTGATCAGGGGTGTGATCAGTTCCTGAAAATACATGAAATTATACACTTAACAATTTGGGCACTTTCCATATATACTATGTTTCAATAAAAGTCTACATGCCAAAAAAAGATATAATTCCTTTAAAGCAGAGATTCTTTAATTGAAATTCAAAAAAAAAACATTATTCTTGTGCAGACGTGTTGGTGTAGGTATGATATATTTATTAAATAATACACAGCATAGTGCAGACTTAGTAAGGGGTCTGTGGTTTTCACCTGATTGGCAAAGGGGACTGTGGAACAAAATATTTTAAGAACCCCTGCTTTAAAGTCTAGATGTGGGAGAAGGCAGAAATAGGTGAACATTAATGCCACCACAAAATGGGGGTTAAGATCAAAGGCAGAAAAAGTACAGCCAGCCTTTCTCATGACTTGAATGTGTTTAAGTGGTAGCCTGGACCCTCTGGGGCAAAGGAAGACTGACATCCTGGCTGTAAAGTGGGGCATGTGGATGTTTAATGACTTAGCTATGTGACAAAAAAAAAGCAGACTTCAAAGTGTGGTCTGATGAAGGTACAGAATCTGCTAGGACTGAGCAGGGCAGCCAGCTCCTTGCAGGAAAATGCCACTAAGACCAGGAAATCAGACAGCTGCTGAGAAAGGGAAAGACTCAAAATGCCTCAGGCACTCAGCTTGCTCCCCTGACTCCAATTTTACACGGAGGACACCCCAGCTCATGACTCACCATTAACACTGTCTCCTTGCCTCTTGCTTCCAGCTATGACATCCCAGCCATCAGGAGACCTAATTGCTTGTTGACTCCTCCAGATGAGGCCCTTGACAAATTTGATGGCATTGTTAATTGACCCCACAAATTTCTACATGGGATCAGAGCAGGGCATCAGAAATACTCCTCTAAGGCCTTTGCCCCACATCTCACTGCTGGAAAATGAGCCAGAACCACTCAACTTTTAATGACCAGAAGTCTGGCCAGGTGGCCTGCCCAGCCTTTGCTACTCAGCCTGCCTAAGGCCCCTCTGCTTTCTTTTTAAGGATGTCCTGGGTAAAGCGGCACATAGGCCTCCTTGTGCTAAAAACTTTGCCAGCAATGTTGGCTAGAATATTGGTAAAATGTAAATTTGACTGGGTTCAAAGAGGTTTGTGATCTTTTGCCCGACAGCCTGGGGAACACAAATTTTTCCAGAAACAGGACTCAGAAAGAAATTCCTTCCTTATTCCAGGGGCAGATCATGGAAGAGGTAAGAGAAGAGGCCACCAAGCATTGCTGCGTAAGCAGCTGAGATGTGTGAAGTAACAGCCCTGAGAAAGCAGGTGGCTTTGGCCATCTCAAGCCACATCCTTGGACTCACTTTCTTCCATTTGAAAACCATCTCAAATACTGCCAAGTCTGCAGGCCATGTCAGTCAGGGAAGACCAAGCTTCTAAGGCATGAAAACAAGTTGTAGGGAAGACTGAGGCATGCTCAGGACCCTCCTTGCCTGGGGAAGAAACATCTAACTCAGGGGAAATAGAAGGCATGCAGCCAGCAGGTGAGCTGCCTCTCCATCCCCACTGGATGCTAGCCATGACCTGAGCCCTCAGTGTCTCTCTCATCTTCCAGTTGCTACCAGGCAACTCAGGAAGCAACCCTCACCAAGAAGATCACATGATTGTTCAGTGAGGACATGGCCCTCATGCTTCCATCTTTCACTGCTGTGTGAGTTCCCTGCCAGTCACTCCAACTCCCACTGCCCACATCCCCTTGGTCTCAAACCAGGAAATGCAACATTCATGTTGACAGCTGAATACACACACCCCAAATGCAGGACCCTGACCAAATAGTCCAGAGACAAATACAATCTTGAGATGGCAGAAACATGAACGATGAGACTGTGAAAGACAAATCAGAGTCACATTTGCAGATCACAGCATTTTATTCTGTACACCAAAGTTTTGCTGCAACAAAAGAAGCCAGAACCAAAGCAGCTTTGGGATTCTAGAAGGTAAAATGACTTTTATAGACTTACAAAGTTAGCTTGACTCTTATTTGTTGGATGAGGACTGTCTGTTCCATAGGAGCATGTTTAGGGCTGGTGGTCTTTGTTTGGTATTCGTCAAAGATAATGAAATAGGGGCTTGATTTGCTATCTGGGTCATCTACCTTGATGGGAATTCAAATTTCAAAAGATAAAGAGGAAGCTCAACAGGGCATATTTTTTTTTACTCTGAGGGGTCCAGAGATTTTTCTTTTCAATTTTATCAAAACTGAAGGATAGGGGGATGGATGTGGCTCAAATGGTTGGGTGTCCGTCTGCCATATGGAGGGACCTGGGTTCGATTCCCGGGACCTCCCGGTAAAATAAATAAAAAACAAAACAAACAAAAAAAAAAAACCGAGGGACAACAGTTATTTTTAGGTGTAATAATCTTGGGATTATGTTTTTAAAAGTGTCATTGTTTCTTAACTACTCTTTACAAGTATAAAATCATAATATGTATTTAATTTTCATTAAAATGAATCAGGAGGGAAGGGGGAAGGAAGAATAGAAAAATGATATTTTGTATATATATATTAATAACTTACTGAAGAATAATGTGTACAAATAGGTCTACTATACGATGCACTCTGCTTTTGCGTATATTTGAAAATTTCCATAAAAAACTGTTGTTTGAATTGAACTCATCTCCTGCCTGGACTTGCTTATCCTGGTTACTTGCACCAATGTCCAGCAGTACCCCATGTCTGGAAGGGAGGTTTCTCCTCCCTTTCCCCCACCTCTGTCAGCACCATCATGTCTAGATGGGACACCTTCTTCCAGACCCCACATATGTCATCATGTTAATCCCAGAACCTGTGAATATGTTACTTTATATGGTAAAAGGGACCTTGCAGGTATGATTTTATTAAAGACCTTGAAGTAGGGAGATTACCTGGGTTATCCAGATGGGCCCTGTGCAATCACAAAGGTCCTTATAAGAGAAAGGCAGTGGGGTCAGTGTTTGGGGGAAGGCAATGTGGGGACAGAAGACTAGTGTCTTGTGCTTTGAAGATGGAGAAAGGGGTCACAGGCCAAGGAATAGAGAAACCATGCATAGCTAGAGAAGCAAAGAAATGGATTGTTCCCTTAGAACATCAATAGGGAACCAGTTCTGCCAATACCTTGACTTTAGCCACTTAAGACTCATTGTGCACTTCTGTCTCCAGGAGTGTAAGAGAATAAACTTGTTTTTTTAAGCCAAAATTATTGTGGTATTAATAATTTGTTACAGCAGCCCTAGGAAACTAAAAGAGCAATATCTTGCAACATTAAAGAGTATACGTAACAAAATGGATACCGGTGATGGCAGCACAACATTGTGAATTTAAGTATTACCACTAAATTTTACCCTTGAAAGTGGTTAAGAGAAGAAAGTTCGAGTTGTATATATGGTACCATAATTTAAAAATTACAAAAATTACCCAAGACACATACAAGTCCATCAACAAATGGCAGAAGCCTCCCTGCAGGAGAGGCATAAGAAACACCTCCAAACAAACGTGGGCTGAACAATGAGCCTCCCTCACTGTGGCAGTTTGATATTATTTATGAACTCCAAAAAGAGATACTGATTAAATTTGTAAACTGGTATGTTCCTCTGGGGGAGGTACCCTTTGAGTGATTTGATTTCAAAGGTTTTGTTTACTTGATTAAATCAAGATTAGGGCTTTGATTCAATGATGTGAGCAGGGTGACTCAGGGTTGAGTCCCCACCGCCTTAGTGGGCTATATAAACTGGGCACTCACAGAAGAAGATACACAGAGGAATAGACAGGACTGCATAGGCAAGGCATAAGAGAGAGCTTTGATCCTGGAGCCCTCGGAAGAGATGAACTGTTCACCCGACAGTTTACAGCTGATCTTGTGACGAGACCAGAGCAGCTGGGCCTGGAAAGAAATGAGCCCTATGCCAGCCTACAGCTGAGATCAGAAAAATCTGGGACCATAGAGTCTTAAGAGGAAGAAAGAAGGCTGAACCTTCGCAAAGTTTCGCAACAGACTTTGGTGAGAAAAGTAACCTTGAGTTGGACTCTTTAGGACCTTGTAACTGTAAGCTTTTACCCCGCAATAAATACCCTATATAAAAGCCAACAGATTTCTGGTACTTTGCATCAGCATCCCTTTGGCTTACTAGTACAGAATTTGGTAACAGGAAAGAGGGGTGGTTCTTTTGCAACTACCAAAATGCTGGAATAGTTTTATAAATGGGTAAGGGGTATTTGTTGGAGGAATTGTGAGATGCTTGATAGAAAAGGCCTAGATTTCTTTGAAGAGACTGTTGGTAGGAATATGGATGCTAAAGAGACTTTTGATGAGGACTTAGAAGTAAATGATGACACTATTATTGGAAACTGGAGGAAAGGTGATCCATGTTTTCAAGTTGCAGAGAACTTAGCAAGACTGACTCCTGATGTTATATGGAAGGCAGAACTTAAAAATTACAAGCTTAGATATTTAGCAATTGAGATTTCCAAACTAAATGTGGAAAATGTAGCCTGGCTTCTCCTTGAAGCTTATAACAAAATGTTAAAGGAAAGAGATAAGCTGATAACTGAATTGTTGGGCACAAAGAAACAAGAAACTGATTCCAGAAATTTCACGCCTCTGGAAATCAAGCCCCCAGATGATAGTAACCCATTTGAGGAATTAACTAAACTTGGAATTTATAAGTCAGGATTGAAAATGCAGTTATCCAGGAAAGACTTATGGAAAGTGCTACTGTCTGATGACTTGGATCCTGATTCCTGCATGCTAAACCAACAAGCTTTTTGAGAGAATTGTATGAACTAAAACACTGTCAGCCTGGACTAAAAGGGACATGGAGGAGAGAAATGGAAGAGAAAACAGCTGTAAGAGGAAAACCATGGAAGCTGAGATCTGGAACTAAGACATTTCTTAGGGCCAAAAGAGGGACCTCACCCATATGTACAGAGAGGGTGAGTTTGCCCTGGCATTCAAGAGGGTGGATATTCCAGCCTGCTGTCCATGGAGAGTTTTACCACTGCAGGCTACAGAGAGGGTGGAGCACATTCCCCAAAGGTTGGGGAGAGTAGAGGGTGACACCCCATTGCTCTGAGAGGGATGGGCCTGTCCTCCATCAATTAGGGAAGGCCAGGTCACCAACCGACTGTTCTGAGAAGGTTGGGCCTGTATGCCAGAGATTAGGGAGAATATTGCTGCCACCTCACTGTACTAAAGGGGTTGAGATTCTACCCCAGAGACAGGGGAAGGTGTGGTCATCACCCTAATGTTCTTGGAGGATAAGTTCTGGAGCTTGGTCACCACCCAGATGCTTGATGAGGGTGGCATAAAGAAAATGGCTGTTAGTCAAGCCTGTGGAAATGGTGGGTCCCCATGAGGCCCCAAGGAAGAGAAGAAACCATCATCTTAAGAATCACTCTCAGACTTTGAAATCCAATGGAGTATGCCCTGCAGGTTTACAGAACTGTAGGGGACCTATGACTCATGTTTCCTTCCCAAATTCTCCTTATGGTAATGCAAATGTTTATCCCATGTCTGTCCCTTTGAATATTGGAAGCAGATAAATTTTTTTGTTGGTTTCACAGGTCTACAGCCAGAGGGGACTTTATCCCAAGACAAAATGTATTTCTTTAAATTGACTGTGATATGACTTTGTACTTATCCTAGCTAATCGAAAAGATTTAAGGTTTTGGTTTTTTTTAATATTGCAATGTCTCTTTGGAATTCAGAGGGAGGTGTGGGGCAGTTTGATATTATTTATGAATTCCAAAAAGAGATATTATGTTTGTAAACTGGTCTGTTACTCTGGGAAAGATACCCTTTGACTGATGTGAATTCAAAGGTTTTTTGTTTACTTGATTAAATTGAGATTAGAGCTTTGATTTGACCATGTCAGTAGGGCAACTCAGGGTTGAATCCCCACCCCCTTGGTAGGCTATATAAACTGGACACTCACAGGAGAAGACACACAGAGGAATAGAGAGCACTCCATAGACACAGCAGAGGAGAGAGCTTTGATCCTGGAGCCCTTGGGAGAGATAAGCCATTCTCCTGATAGTTTACAGCTGACCTTGTGATATGACCAGAGCAGCTGGGCCCAGAAAGAAATGAGCCCTATGCTGGCCTACAGCTGAAATCAGAAGAACCTGGGACCACATAGCCTTTAGAGGAAGAAGAAGGAAGGCTGAACCCTCACAGAGATTGGCAACAGACTTTGGTGAAAAAAGTAATCTTGAGTTGTACTCTTTAGGGCCTTGTAACTGGAAGCTTCTACCTCAAATAACTACCCTTTATAAAATCCAAAAGACTTCCGGCACTTTGCATCAGCACCCCTTTGGCTGACTAATACAGGGAGGGAAGAAAAGAAGCGGCTGTGGCTCAATCAGTAGGGCTCCCGTTTACCATATGGGAGGCCCCGGGTTCAGTTCCCGGGGCCTCCTGGTGAAGGCAAGCCCGCCCGCACGGCGTGGTTAGCTGACCCAGTGAGCACAAGCAGCAAGGGGGGATAAATGAATAAATAAATAAAATCTTAAAAAAAAAAAAAAAAGAAAAGAACAGATGGAACATGGGGCATTTTCAGGCATTGGAATTGTTCTGCATGATCTCGTAATGACTGATACAGACCATTTTAAATTTTGTCTAAACCTATAAAAGTGTATGGGCAAAATGTAAACCATAATGTAAACCACTGACTATGGTTAGTAGCAATGCTTCGACATTTGACATCAATTTTAACAAATGTACCACATACATGTAAAATGTTGTTAATGGGGCAGAGTGGTAGGGGTTTGGGTATATGGGAATCCTCTATATTTTCTCTGTCACTTTTCTCTAACCTAAAGCTTCTTTGAAGATAAAGCAAAAATATAAGACACTAGGGGAACATATGGAAGAAATTGTTACTGTGTATAAAAGAAAACAGATCTTACAGTGATAAAAGACACAATGAAATTTTTAATTATTAATTTTTATTTCTGTATAGTATTTGTTATTTTTTATTACTACTTTGTTTTCTTGGCTTTGTTTTTGGGCACATAACTGTGACAGTGAAGGATCACTAGTGTGGGGGGATGTGTGGGGAGTGCTGCACCCACACCTGGGGCACGCCTTTATGGCATATGAATATGTTCAAGTGGTCATGGGGCATTGTCTCAGTGGATGGAGACCCACACAATAACCGATTGAATATTGAATTCCCACTGGGAAGTCCTGCTACATTTTCCAATAGAGTGGCAAGAACCCCCCAAGTACATGGGCAGTACCTAGTGAAGGAGGACAGACCATTATGCCAGGCCCTTGATATTGACAGTTGTCCTTATGAACCTTTTCTAGTGAAATTGAAACTTAGCCTAGTATTATATACCGCATAAGAGTTATCTCCTGAAAGCCTCTTTGTTGCTCAAATGTAGTCTCTCTCTAAGCCAAGCTCAGCATATAAACGTACTACCTTTCCTTGCTGGATGGGATGTGACTCCCGAGGATGTGGCTCCCTGGCATCAACGGATTATTACCAAGCACCAACTAGCAATGAATCTGGAAAAAGACCCTGACCAAAAGGGGGAAATATTAAATACCAATCAGTTTTTATGGCTAAGCGACTTCAAAGGGAGTCGGGAGGTTATTCCAAAGGTTACGCTTATGCATGTCTCAGCAGGATCTCACTGACTGCCACAGTAAACAGTCACTCAAACACCAGAGCTCCTAAGGGCGCTAGAGACATCTAGACACTATAAGCAGGGCTAGAGAATCTCAGGAATTCTGTACTCTGTCAATGGGCCTTACTTAGGAATATATCCTGCCCAATGTAACAGTTAAACTTATTTATAATTTCCCTATACATGGCTCTTCTGCCTTTTATTTGAACCTATAATTAGCACTATGCTTGTTAAATATATGTCCCAGAGACTTAAATCTTCGGTCTGCTCATTTGCCAGTTGAGCCCTGAATCTCAGCAGAGTTGCAACACCTACTCACCAATTCATCAGACTCACCCAGGACAACTAACAAAAGGATGATGATAGACAATGCCCATCCCAGGAAGTAGCTAGTGTATGTAACTGCAAGCAATACAGTTCCATCCATCTGCCCCATGACATCTAAACCCTCTCTCAGTATGAGGCAGGGTAGACGTCACCATCCCCAAATCCTTGAGATTGAACAAACATAAAGGAGGAAAGCAACTATGGACTAAAGTAGACATGATTATTCTAGCAATGGAAGAATTTGTATCATTGATACAAAGGCAGTGGCCACCAGAGGTTCTGAGGGGAGAAAGAGGGAAGAATAGGTACAACATGGGGGCATTTTTGAGACATTGGAATTGTCCTGCATGACATCACAATGATGGATACAGGCCGTTATACATTTTGTCAAAACCTACAAAATTGTGCGGGGCAGTGTAAACTATAATGTAAGCTATAGTCCTTGGTTAGCACAATGCTTCAATATGTGTTCATCAATTGTAACAAATGTACCACACTAATGAAAGATGTTAATGTGGGAATGTGTGGGAGGCAGAGGGGTTGGGGTATATGGGAATCCCCTATATTTTTGATGTGACATTTATGTAATCTAAAGCTTCTTTTTAAAAAAACTTTAGAACATTATTGTGAAATTTCAGATCACGAAGATTAAAAATTAAAACAGATTTGTTAAAAATGCTGTTTGCAAATCTTTGGAAATGAATGGAAATGGTTAAAGCATTTTAAAAAATGCAAAAGTCTGGATGAAATATAAGCAAACTGAATCTTGTAATGAATAAAAACAATATACCTCAAAAAAACCCGCAAAAAAACAAAGAAAACAAAAAAGAAATATAAAAAACAAAACAGTAATATGTCAGCGTTAATTTCCTGAATTTGGTGTTTGTATTGTGGTTTATAGAAGAATGTTCTTTTGTATAGAAAATATAAAAGTATTCAGAGGTGATGGGACATCATGTTGGCAATTTACTCTCAAATGGAAAAAACTTTTTTTTACTATACTTGTAACTTTTTGGTAAGTTTGTAATTATTGCAAATTTTTTAAAATTCTTAAATCAAGGTAGAGGAAAACATATGTATTAGTTTCCGGGCTGCTCAAACAAATACATGCAATGTGTTGGCTTAATAAAAAAATTTAAAAATTAAAATTAAAAAAAAAAAGAATTTAAATGTTCTCTGAAAAAAAAAATAGGTTATCTGTGAGAGATTAAAGAGTAGAAAAATAACCCAACCATCAGCAACAATACTGCAAAATACAAAAGAGTATTACAATACCTTCAAGTGGCTGAGGGAATAGTATTTTTAACCCTGAATTCTGTTCCTGAGAAATTGCCAATCAATTTTGAGGACAGATAAGAATGCCAGAATTTTATCTCCCAGGCACCTTCCTTATCTTGCAAAGTTCACTGAAGACATTCTTTAACAAGGCAATGGAGTCCTGAGAGAGAATAAGATATAATTTAGAAAGTAGTGGAGCAAACTCAGACAAGCAGTTTAGGAACTCTCAGTAAAGAGGCTCCACCCGAGGCCTAGGGAGGATTCACTCCAGAGGGAAACAGGAAGAAGAATGGTGCCCAGCAGTGAGGTCTTCAGATGGAAAGTTCAAAATGCTGAAAGAAATTAAGGATGTGATAAAAGTAGACAATGTAAGAGAAAAGAAAGCAATGAGAAACTGCAGAAAAACCAAAGGTTGAAGAGAAAAAAATAAATACATATATAAAACCTTGGACTAATAGGGAATTTAGGATGACTTGATAGTGCCAGTATCTTCCTGACCAGGTAGGAAGCTACAAGATTTTGCTATATTTTAAGGAATTCAATATTACAATGATAAATAGGAAAGAAACTACAGTAATTATATTTCTACCATGAGATGTGGGTGCAGGAGAGCTGGGGAGTCTAAGAAGCTCACTCTTCCTCTGTGCAACAGGTGGTAACAGGTGAGGTGAGGGGGCATTGGAGGGGGGAGCAGAGGGGCAACAGCTCTTTCTTCTCGTTTTAATTCCTACACTGTCTTACTCTTTAGTAATGTGCATATTCCATAGTGCAAAATAAATTACATTTCATCAGAAATAACTTTGGGAAGAGCCTCTGTTCCAGTTACACAAGTTCTGGGTCTAATCAGACAACGCTGGATGAAAGTGAACATCCTGAACTTTCCACCCTTTTGCATCCGGAAACAAGAGGCTAGAGGGGTCATGGCATCGGCTGCAGAAGTAATTGCCCTGTCTAGAGTAAACCCACAAGTGGGGCTGGGATCATCCTAGACGGCGAGGAGCACAGCTGCACTGGCATCAGCATCACAACAGGGCATCATGAAGTCCAGCTCCTGACCCTGGACCAGCTGCCCACTCTGGAAATAAACTTCTGTGGAGGATGCCAGTGTGAGGGACATTAGTCACGATCATGAGGTGGCCAGTGTGGGGTCCATCAAGTTGCCACTGGCAGCCAGAGCGCAGAGGCCAGGCCTAGGGCAGATGGGGGGCCAGGAGGCCGTGTGAAGGCCCAAAGCTTCCACCATCTTGGTGCCCTACAGAAACCTGTGGGACAAGCAAACACCACCCCTCAGTGGGCAGAGACTCCTGCAGGCTGGCACCTGGGAAGATTATAGCCATGTTTGGGAATCTGGGTTCCCCTCTGGGATCAGGCCTAAGGGGCTATGGGCCCCACACATCAGGAATCACACTGTGCTCCCCGTTCCTCCTGCAGCATGTGAGAAGCAATGATTAGAGGCTGGGCCCTGAAAGGCTGGCCCCAGGCACACAATTAATATGATTGCTGGAAACCTGAAACTCATTAGCAGTTGTGTTTACAATGGCTACAAATGGAGCACTGGTACAAGACTGAAAACTGAGAAGGATTAGCAAGAGCCTCAAAGTGGAGTCAACAAACTATGGTGCATTAAAGGAACACCAGGCAGCAAGTAACTAATAATTTATGGAATATTCACTGAATGTTCATTGTCTCTCAGACAGAGCCCCAAGCCTTTGGTTAACCCCAGATAATCTCTGCAGCAGCTCCTCACAGCAGCCCCATTTCACATGTGGGAAAACAGAGGCACAGATAGGTTAGGTGAACCTGCCCAAGGTCACACAGCAAGATGGGCCCGGGGCCTGGAAGTGAACTAGCACGGAAGCTATGAGAGATTCCTATGTCAGAATATTTAAAGGAAAAGGAAGAACAGATGCACAACAGTGTCATGGGGAGACCAAGACAGTGTCCTCTGCCAAGGCTGGTGTCCCAACATTGCCTTGGTCAGCCACAAGGGCTGCCAGCACCCTCTTTATTGTTCCATCATCTTCGTGCTCCTTGAAAGAGGAGCAGAGGGTGTAGGTATGATTCTCAGAAAGAGTGCCTGGGGCAGAGAAGGAACTGGTAATCCATTGGTTGTAACCAACTCAATGACATTTGAAAAGAAAAAATATATTAAAAATAAACTAGAATGACAGCTGCACATTATATTTCTTTCTAAGTCTGCCTCTCCCTTTGTCAATGGAAGCTTCCCCCACCTTCAGCCACAGGGGCTTCTCCCATCCCGGGGTACAGCTGTCTCTGCTCTCAGCTGTCATGGACTACCCTCTCCCAGCCCTGCTCTCCTGCCCTCAGAGCAGAGCAGGGGCTGAACAGGTGAGATAGTCCTGCTGGCCATGGAGATGACAGTACCTGGGACCCAGAGGCTTTGAGAGGTTCTTGTCTCCAGGAAATTCTGGGGTCAGGACTAGCAGTGCCCACAGTTCTTGGGTGGTCTCCTGTGACTGCAGAGGGTTAGTTCACTTACTTTCTGCTGAAAGCATAGCAGAGTCAGAGGAAGGGGACAATAGGAGCTCTAATGCCTGGCTTCCTAGCAGGTAAGAGCACCTGCTGGTTGGCAGAGGCCATTGCCACTGCTTCAATCCACTATTCCTTATCACTCAGGCTCAGTTTGGTTTTAACCAACAATCCAAAATGGTGAATTCAGGACATCCCCAAACCGTGATACTTGGTTCAGCATCCCCCTCCCTCTGGCCACATGATGGCTCTTTTTCCTGCCCAACTCCTGGCCCTGGCTGCACATGAAGCTCTAAACACAGAGTGGCTGCCACAGTCCCACCTGGCTAACAGTCTGCCACTGAGGAGTCTCTGAGCCCACTCTCACAACAGCCTCAGCTGCAGCACTCTCATTCCCTGATGACAAATTGACCCAACAACACTTGATGGTGAACTCTAGCAACTGGGAAAACTCGTGAACTTGAAAATGGCACACTGCCCCTGGCTAACCAGACCCAGGGTGAATGTGAAGGGTGTCGGAAGCCAGCAGCCCACCCCTAAACCATGAGGAGCCTGGGCCTTCAGGCAACTCACCAGATCACAAAGGCCTGTCCCTCCACTGGATGTCAACGTGGGGTTTGCCTGATGGCCCTGGCAAGGCTTGCTCCAGGCTCAGGAGCATCACTGGAATTTGTCAAATCAGTTGCAGACCTGTTTGATCATCAAGCTTCTCTCCAATGCCAGGTACTCCTGCCCCAGGAAAACAAAACACTGCGTTAGACCAAGTCCACCCTTGTCTCTAGAACAACAGCCATGATAGGGTCTGGGAATGCCTGAGGGCTGCCACTTGCTTGTTCACCCGTTTGCTACCAAGCGTTCTTCAAGACAAGGCACAGGAAGGGTCAGCAATGAACAAGACTTGCATAGCCCCTGCTGCATGGAGCAGACACCCATGGAGAGTCCATGGAGCAGCCCCTGCTGCCCAGATACCCACTTCCCAGATGGTGGCCAGAGACTTCTTGAGGTTCCCTGGGGACCAGGCCCATCCCTGCAGCCCCCCCACACCCCATGTGGACAGAAGGTCAGGGAGGCTGTGGGTCTCTGCCAGCAAGTCCCCAGCCCTCACTCTCCATGGCAACAACCCACTGTGTGTGCTGGGGTCCTGACAGGCCTGCTGAGAACAACTCTAGCTTCACATATCCAGCAACAAGCCCTGGGTATGGCCAGGCTTCAGGCAGGTCATTTTCCTACAGAGCTGCAGATGCCATTTAAAAAATCCCAGTCTGTGGGGCCAGCAGATCTACTTTCCTGTGGATATCACAAACCATCCCTAATTGGCTACATGTCTGTCTGTGGGTCTCTCCCAGTGAGGTGAAGTCCCCAGGGGCTCCACACCTGACCTGGTGAGTTTTCTCTCTGTTTTAAAAGGACCAGAGCTCAGAAAACTGGAATGAGGCAGAATGAACAGGTGCCAAGGCCTGGGTATCCCAGCAGAGGGGTCTCCTGCTCCTCCAGTGTGAGCTGCCTGAAGGAGTTCAATTAAAGGCCATGACTACTGATAGAAAGCAGGCCGCCTTGGTATGTATGAGACAGGCGTCTCTAGTCTCAAGACACTAAGATAAGATCTGGTAGGAGCCTGGTGGAGAAGCATTCTGTGCTTCTAGGAGTGTATTTGCTATATGCCAGGTAATGATTAACAAGATCTGTTACGTGCAGGAATGTAAGGAGAACTGAACCATTAACCCTAAACACTTGCTGACTTTAGTAACATGTAGCCCGTCACATATCTATTGCCTTTGCACATGCGCACACGTATTTTCTTTGTTCTAAAGCTAAATAAAGGCCATGATGTTTTATGCAGTGGCACTCTCCTCCTTTTGGATGGAGGGTCCCTGACCCCGGCTATCTCTTGTTTCTTTCTTATCTTTTCTCATCCGTGGCACTGTTTTCATGGACCTAGTTCCAGAACATCAACAGCTGCCTGCCCTCCTGCCCCCACCCCATGCTCACTCCTGCCCCCTGCAGTGGCCACACACTGGCCCCTGATGGGTAGGACCCCTACCTGCTGGGCTCACAGTTCCCTGTGTGGGCTTCTCTCCCTGTTGATACCTTGTTTGGTATCTACCCACCCCCATGTGGTAAGTGCTCAGCACCTGCACACAGGAGATGCTTAAAGTGCATGGGTTGAAACCACATGACCAGCAATATTTTGGCTCCATGTGGCATAACAAAGCCTCTATGTGTGCAGCTTGTCCACTTGGGACAGCGATGCCCATCTGACAATGAGCCCCTGTCCTGGGACCACCAGCACAGAGTAGTTGCAGAACTCTCAGAAGACCTGGGGCAGCCCCTGCAGGGGAGACTCCTGGAAGAGCAGCCTGGGTGAGTGAGCAGCTTGAGGGAACATCCTGGGGTTAAGACTCCTGGAAGGGAGCTCCCCAGGGAAGTAACCTGGGGAATAAGCATCCTGGGGAATAAGCAGGCTCAGGAGGACATCCTGGGGGAGATGCATCTCAGGTGCAAGAGTGACATGGGGGAGATAGGAACTGTGGGGACATGGCGTCAGATTAGGCAGATAAGGCTCAGCTCTCACAAAAACAATGGAAAAAGAACCAAATCTGCCCCCAAGGGACCTGCTTTTGGGGTCAGCAGACCAGGACAGTGTTTCCATCTCCCAGGAGGGTGAGGGACAGAGATGAAGAAGCCAAAACAACAAACTGAGTTACTAAACCTCCTGGCTGCTAGGAAGGGCTCCCCTTCCCCACCCCGGGATAGTCAGTGTGGTAAAACCCCAGGCACGTTTCAGCTGACTGAAAGGGGAGCAGACATCTTCCTCCTTGCCAGTGTAACAAAGGAAAATGGAGAGGGAGTCAGGGGGCTTTTCTTCAGTGAATTCGGCCAGCAGAGCCCGCTTTGAAACTCGGCTCTGGCCAGACAAAAACAATGGAAAGGTGCATCAATGAGCGCCATCTGCTGGCCAGTCTGGAAATTACATGGACAGAGACTGCTTTTAGAGCTTTCTTTATCCCACCCCTGGGAAAAAGTATGCACCCCATTAGTGAGTCCCTGGCATGATTTTGGTACCTCAAGCTGGGAAATTTTAAAAACTTAGAATAGGTTGAACCAAATATCAAAGAGCTGTGAAAAAATAATAATAGGCAAGAGAGAGAAATTGGCCATCAGAGAGATTCAGGATTTAAGACAATTAATCAATGATAATCACACAACTCTCCTAAATCATTTTAAAGAACTGAAAGTAAATATGACTAAAGACATAAAGGATATTAAGAAGACACTGGATGAGTATAAAGAATAATTTGAAAGTCTACAAATAAAAGTAACAGAACTTATGGGAATGAAAGACACAAAGGATGAGATTAAAAATACATTAGAGGCACATAGGAGCAGATTTGAACTACTTGAAGACAGAATTAGTGATTTTGAAGACAGGAGAACTGGAAAAGACATTAGAACAGAAAGAGAAGAGAAGAGAGAAAATTGAACAGGGTCTCAGGAAACTGAATGACAACAAGAAATGCAAAACAATATGCATTACTGGCATCCCAGAAGAAGAGGGGCAAAAAGAATTTAAGGAAATAATGCCTGTAAACTTCCCTACCCTTAGGAAAGACATAAATATCAATACCAAGGAAGGACAATGAACCCCAAACAGAAAAAACACAAACAAACCTACCCTGAGACACCTACTATTCAGAATGACAAATATCAGAGATAAAGAGAAGATTTTGAAAGCAGCAAGAGAAAAGCGAAGCATCACATTCAAAGGAAACTCGGTAAGATTAAGTGCCAACCTCTCATCAGAAACTACAGAGGAGAGAAGAAAGTGGTATGATGTATTTAAGGTATTGAAAGAGAAAAACTGCCAGCCAAGAAATTAGCATCCAGGAAAGCTGTCTTTCAAAAATGAAAGGGAGTTCAAAGTCTTCACAGACAAAACTTGAGAGAATATGTTAGCAAATGACCAGAATTGCAAAAGATACTAAAGGGAATGCTGCAGCCTGAAAGAAAAGAAAAAGGGCAAGAGACTTGGAGAAGAGTTTAGAAATGAAGAATATTAGAAAGGGTAAAAACATAGACTATAGTATGAAATGACAACAGAAAGCAAAAGGTCAAAATGGATGGATTAAGTAATGCCTTTACAGTTATAACATTGAACGTTAATGCCTTGAACTCCCTAATCAAAATATACAGACTGATAAAATGGATTAAAAAATATAAGCCATCTCTATGTTGTCTACAAGAGATTCACCTCAGACTTAAGGACACAACCAGGTTAAAAGTGAAGGGCTGGGAAAAGATACTCCATATAAATAGTAAGTAAAAAAAGAGCTGGAGTAGTGATACTAATATTAGACAAAATAGATATTAAATGCAAAACTGTTATAAGGGAGGAAAGTCATTATATATTAATAAAAGGGCAATTCAACAAGAAGAAATAACTATTCTAAATATTTATGCACCTAACCTCAGTGCCCCCAAGATACATGAGGCACACACTAGCAAAGCTGAAGGGAAAAATAGATGTCTCTACAATAATAGTTGGATACTTCAATACACCACTCTCAGTATTGTATAGAACATATGGACAGAGGACAAGTAAAGAAACAAAGAACTTGAATAATATGATAAATGAACTAGAACTAACAGACATCTACAGAGCACTGCACTCCTAAACAGCAAGATATACATTCTTTTCAAGTGCTCATTGATCCTTTTCCAAAATAGACCATATGTTGGGTCACAAGACAAGTCTCAATAAATTTAAAAAGATTGAAATTATATAAAACACTTTCTCTGATTATAATGGAATGAAACAGAAAATCAATAATGGACAGAATAAGGGAAAATTCATAAATATATGGAGATTAAACAACACACTCTTAAACAATCAGTGGGTCAAAGAAGAAATTGCAAGGGAATTCAGCAAATATTTTGAGATGAATGAAAATGAGAACACAACATACCAAAACCTATGGGACACCACAAAGGCAGGGCTGAGAGGGAAATTTTATAGCCCTCAATACTTACGTTAAAAAAGAAGAAAGAACTAAAATTGATGATCTAACTGCACACCTGGAAGAACAAGAAAAATAACAGCAAAATAATCCCAAACCAAGCAGAAGGAAAGAAATAGTAAAGATCAGAACAGAAAAAAATCAAATCGAAAACAGAAAAACAATAGGGAGAATCAACAAAACCAAAAGTTGGTTCTTTGAGAAGATCAACAAAATCAACAAACCCTTAGCTAGACTGATAAAGAAAAAAAGAGAGAAGACACAAATAAATAAAATCAGAAATGAGAGGGGGGGTCATTACCACATAGAAATAAAAGAGATCATAAGAGGATACTATGAACAACTATGCCAAAAAAACTGAAAATGTAGATGAGATGGAAAAATTCCTGGAAAAACATGAACCTACACTGACATTAGAAGAAATAGAGGTCCTCAACAAACCAATCACAAGTGAAGAGATGGAAACAGACATAAAATCCTCACAAAGATGAAAAGCCCGGGACCAGATGGCTTTACAGGTGAATTCTACCAATCATTCAAAGATGAGCTAATACCAATCTTGCTCAAGCTCTTCCAAATAGAACAGGAAAGAATGCTACCAAAATCATTCTATGAAGACAACATCACCCTAATACCAAAATCAGATAAAGATACTACAAAAAAAGAAAATTGTGGACCGATATCTCTAATGAATATAGATGTGAAAATCCTCAACAAAATACTTGCAAACAGAATCCAAAAGCACATTAAAAGAATTATATACCACAATCAAGTGGGTTTTACCCCAGGTATGCAAGGGTAGTTCAACACAAGAAAATCAATCAGTGTAATAAACCACATTGATAAATTGAAGGAGAAAAAATCATATGATCCTCTCGATTGATGCAGAAAAGGCATTTGACAAAATACAGCACCCTTTCTTGATAAAAACCTTCCAAATGATAGGAATAGAAGGAAACTTTCCCAATATGGTAAAGTGCATATATGAAAAACCAACAGCTAGCATTGTACTCAATGGTGAAAGACTGAAAGCTTTCCCACTGAGATGAGGAACAAGACAAGGATTCCCACTGTCATCATTATTACTCAATGTTGTGCTGGAAGTTCTAGCTAGAGCAATTAGAAATAAAAAGAAGTAAAAGGCACCCAAATAGGAAGGGAAGAAATAAAAGGTACCCAAATAGGAAGGGAAGAAATAAAACTTGCAGTATTCGCTGATGACATGATCCTATATTTAGACAATCATGAAAAATCCAAAATAAAGCTACTAGAAGTAATAGATGAATTCAGCAAAGTGGCAGGATACAAGGTTAATATGCAAAAATCAACAGCATTTCTATACATGTTGATGTGCAATCTAAGGAGGAAATCAGAAAAAAAAAAAATTCCATTTATAAGAGCAACTAAAACAATCAAATATTTAGGAATAAACTTAACCAAGGACATAAAAGACTTGTATTCAGAAAACTACAAAACAGTGCTAAACGAAACTGAAAAAAACTTAAATAAATAGAAGGACATTCCGTGTTCATGGACTGGAAGACTAAATATCGTTAGGATGTCAATTCTACCCAATCTGATTTACAGATTCAATGCAATCCCAATGAAAATCCCACCAGCCTTTTTTGCAGAAATTGAAATATCAAAAATCAAATTTATTTGGAAGGGTAAGGGTTCCTGAATAACAAAAAAAATCTTTTAAAAAAGAACAAAGTTGGAGGACTCTCTCTTCCTGACTTTAAAGCATATTACTTAGCTACAATAGTAAAAACAGCATGGTACTGGAATAATGACAGACAGATTGATCAATGGAACCGAACTGAGAAAAAAGCAGAAACTGGCCCTCACATCTACTCTCAAGTGATTTTTGACAAGGTGTTAAGTCCACCAAGCTGAGCTATGACAGTCTACTCAACAAATGGTGCTGAGAGAACTAGACAGCCATATCCAAAAGAAAGAAAGAGGACCCCTATCTCACACCTTATACAAAAAGTAACTCAAAATTGATCAAGGATTTAAATATAAAAACAACAACCATACCCGCACGCAGGTGTGCTGCCAGGCCCCATGAGCGGGTAAGCCCTCCAGGCCCCGCACGTGGGTGTGCCTTCAGGCACCGCTGAGCCACGCAGCAACATGATGACATAACAGGAGAGTGACACAAGGGACAGCCAAGACAAAATGCACCGGAAAACCAGGAACTAAGTGGCGCAGTTGGTAGGACTCCTCTCTCCCACATCGGAAGTTCCCAGGATTGAATCCCGGTAAAGACAGGAGGAGAAGGATGAGAAGAGAGGGCAGGAAACAGACACAAAGAATTGCCCAGCGAACAGACACAAAAACAGCAAAAATGCGGGGGGGGGGCTACAAATGGATAAAAGTAAGTAAATAAATCTTTAAAAAAAAACTACCATAAAACTCCTAGAAGAAAGTGTAGGAAAACATCAAACATCTTCAAGGTCTTGTGGTAGGTGGTAGTTTCTCCTCAAAAGTCAACACTTTTTGTACCTCAAAGGACTTTGTCAAAAGGGTGAAAAGGCAGCTGACTCAATGGGATATCAATCATATATATGATAAGGGTTCAATATCCATGATCTATAAAGGGATATACAACTCAGCAATAAAAAGACAAAGTATCCAAGCAAAAAATGGGCAAAAGACTTAAAAAGACAACAGTTCAAAGAAGAAATACAAGTGGTGAAGAAACACATGAAAAAATGTTCTATATCACTAGTGATTAGGGAAATGCAAATCAAAACTACAATGAGATAGCATTTCACACCTATTAGACTGGCCACTATTAAAAAGTCGGAAAACTGTAAATGTTGGAGAGGATGTGGAAAGATAGAAACACTTATTCACTGTTGGTGGGAATGTAGAATGGTACAGCCACTGTGGAGGACTGTTTCCCAGTTCCTAAGGAAGTTGAACATTGTCTTGCCATGGGACCCATCAATACCACTGCTAGGTATATACCCAGAAGAACTGACAGCAGTGACATGAACAGATACCTACACATCAATGTTCATAGCAGCATTATTCACGAGAGCCAAAAGAAGGAAACAACCCAAGTGTGCATCAACTGATGAATGGATAAAAAAAATTGTGGAGTATACACACAATGGAGTTTTATGCAGCAGTAAGAAGAAATGAAGTTGTGAAACATATGACAACATGGATGAACCTGGAGGACATTATGTTGAGTGAAGCAAGCCAGACACAAAAGGACAAATACTATATGATTGCCCTATTATGAACTAAATATATTATTTGAAACATAAATACATTATGTGAAATATGAATGTGGGTAGAATTGCAAATATAAGACCATTTTTCTCTGAAGTTGAACAAATGTAAGTTAATAGTACAAAATGTTAATTCCAGACAAAAAAAAAAAAATTATACTAAGTGAAGGAGACCAGACACAGAGTACTACATTTTGTATGATTTCATTTAAATAAAATGTAAATATAAATCAATTTATAAAGATGAAAGATGATTAGTGGTTATGTAGGTCTGAGGAAAGAATGTTAAGGGGTCTGGAGTCTTTCTTTTTGGAATAATGAAATTGTGCTAAAATTTTTGAGATAATGAATGTACAACATTGTGATTATACTAAAAGCCATTGAACATACACTTTGGATACAACAGCCAGAAACAGTGGCTATGTACAGGAGGGTAAGCATAGAAAGAATGAGGTGAGGAATTTTGTTTGTCAGTTGTTTATTATTATTATTATTGAAATAATGAAAATGTTCTAACCATGACTGAAGTGATGAATGTACAACTATGTGATTATAGCAAATACCACTGTTTGTACTCTTTGGATAAATTGTATGTCTATTAATATGTATCAATAAAATTTATTTGTTATAATGTAAAAAAAGCAACATGGGGGAAGCTTCTTGGGTGAAAGGAGTTTCCGGGATATCTTATAGGGAACATCCTGAAGAGCAGGATTCTATTCTGGGGAGCAGCATCATGGGGTACATCCTGGAAAGCATGCTAAGTGGAGCATCCTTGAGAAGGGCAATAATGGAGGGGGAGCAGTCTGGGTGGGAACTTTCTAGGGGGAACATCCTGAGAAGGAGCAGCCCAGGGAGGGGAAGCAGCCTAGGGGAAGCAGCCCCACCCTCTGCTATCAACCTTTGGTCCTTGTTGGGGATGGTGTCCATGCCAAGGCAAAATCCTTCAGCTTCTGGTGAACCTCTCAGGAAGTTCCAGCTCTTTAGACACTCTGGGCAGAGGGAGGAGGGCAGTAGATGCCTGGACAAGGACAATGAGGAGGAAGATTATGAGAACAGGGACCCCCAAGTCTTCCTCCCCCGCACCCCCCCCCCGCAACTCTCTGTCCTCAGTCTGTGAAGAAGGTGTGACCACCTGCCTCCCATAGACTCATAGGTGCACAAGAAGAGGTGCTGGCCCACTTGCAGACCCCAGGTGAGGGCCACAGGTCTAGGGCCACAACGGTCTCCTGATGCCCCAAGGCTCACTCCTGAGCTTGGCTCCTTCATGGGATCCCAAGACCCAGCCCACCCCCCATACACAAACTTGGCATGCAGCTCTGACCTGTGCAGCTGAGTGAAGAACATTCTAGGGGCAGGAGAAAGTGGGTTGGGGGGTTTTCAGGTAGACAGTTTTGTGGAGGGGGAGTGGAAATAGAAACAACTGGGTGGAATTGAGCATTCTAAATGTAAAGCCAAAGTAAGTTATGCACAAATTGTATTATGAAGTGAAATAAAGGGGAAAAGAGGCCTCACAGCCCTCATTTGAAACCCTTTGGGCCAGGTGTATTTTGAAATTCAAAATTTTAAGAGTTTAGGAAGATATATGAGACATATACCATATAATTTGTACCACTCCAGCATCATCTGAGCTAGCATTCCATAATCAACCCACACAAATCACCATATTAAGTAGGAAATAAAGGCCTCAATAGCTTAATGCCAACACGGGTCAGATGTGCTGCCAAATGAGGTTGGGGCCTTAGGCTGCCAAATACTTTACCTGGACATATGCTGGGCACTCCCGCCTATGCTTAGGGCAGCCGCAGCTCCCTCTTACCCTCCTGCTCCAGGCCCACTAACAGGAACCTGCGGGCAGCCTGATGCTACTCCTACTGGGCTTGCCCATATACACACACCAGAACCACATCCTTGCTGTCCAGCAGGGGCAGGCGGAGCCAGGTCTCTAGCAGCGCCTCCACCAAGGGCTCCACCTGGGCGAGGCCTACCTACAGGTTCCGGCACAGCCTTCTCACAAGGACCACCAGGTCCACAGCCAGTGGGCAGGCATCCCTGCTATCCCACAGCAGGTCCAGGAAGCTCTTCATCTCACAATGCCCACATACACCCATTTTCATATCAGAAACAGAGAGCAGCACCAAATACCTCTGCCACCCTGACCCTGCCTGATATCACACCCTTAGCCTTGCCCATATACCCAGGCCTGCCACATGTTCTGTCGAGGGGGAACTAGAGTTTGCTGAAACGTGTCTCCCGATGGACACTTAGGCACATCCTAGTCCCTGCCTTTTCAAACAGAATGCCTCTGTTCACATTTGAACTCTTTTTTTCTGTAAGATAGACTTTTGGAAGTGAAGTTAAAGTGGAGTGGGATATGGACATCAAAATTATACACATATACGGCCAAACTGCATTCCAAAGGGCAGAAAGAACTTCCAAGTCCATAAAGAGCACATGGTTGGACCTGTCTGTCCCGCCGGCTCAGTGGTCTGCTCTGTCTTTCTCATTCTCTCAATCCTGCCTAACCTTTTGCAGGTTCGCTTGGAATTCCCAGGCTGGCTCCTGCCAGGCCCAACTGCTGCACCTCCTTCCCTCTGCACACTGCCCCACCAGGGTGACTTGCTTTAGTCTCCGGAAAGCGCCTCCCAGAATTTAGTGGCCCACCAGCCCCAGACCCTGACTCAGGACTTTCACCAGCAACCCAGGAGTGACCATACTGTTCTGCACACCTCACCCACTGCAGAAGGCTCTGGACCTCAGATAAGGGGCTGAAGACCCGGTACTCTCCTCAAAAGAGCAGCCTTTCCGGGACTTCCACTGAGGGAGGGCTCCTCTCACCACCACCATTTGCTTCAGCACAGACCCTTCCCCAAGGGACTCTTGGAAAAGGCTGGGAATGGGGAGGGGTAGCTGGAGGGAAGACTTCCACTGCAGGTGAGCAGTCTGACCCAGAAACAGGAACTGAAAATGGGGAAAGGATTCATTTGTGCACCCTGGTTTTTAATTGGGCCCCAAGCCTTTCCAGGCCTGGGTATTTAAGGGGAGAATGGAGAAGAGGGAACCAGCCCGGCATCTGCGCTGCAGGGGACCCTCACATACTGAGCACCCAGATATCTGTTCGAGCATGCCAGCTGCTCTGCATGGAAAGGCCTATGTATGCCCACCACATCCTACTGTGGCAGTCTTAGCATTGCTGGGCTTCCCTCGGGTCGCGCGTGTCTGGTCATTCCCCCAGCCGCAGCTTCCCGGACTCACCGGGGGGTCCTGGGCTAAGGCACTCCTCGCTGCCATTTGCACGCATTCAGGCCAAGCACGTGCTCCAGGGGCCTCTGCCCAATTCGTCTGGGAAGGCCCGGAGCGCCAAAGTGGCGCCAGAACCCACAGTCCTCCCCACTCAAGCTCACAGGCTCTAGAAATGTGAGCTGCGCCCGAGCTCCAATCCCACCCTCGAGGACCGACCCCGCCCCTCACCGGAGTTTGCATTGCTTCCACTGCTTGGGTCATAGGGACGTCCTTGGCAATTTGCAAAACCCCACAGGATTGCATTTCCCCCTGGAAGGCACTGGGCCATTCCTACTGTTGAACCCTAAATTAGCCTACCCATAGGCCTTCA
>JAKSZT010053804.1:5005842-5048345 GCA_026826555.1 Tolypeutes matacus | reverse complement strand
AAAACCTGGGGGCTGCAGTTCTCTCCTGCATGAGAGGTGCTGCAGACACCCGCGGGCTTAGCTCAATAAACTTCATAAAAGTGGTTAAAGTCTAACACTACCAGAACTTCCGGACCTCTCGGTGAAGGGCCCTGGCCCAGCCCTAGCCGCTCTGAGCTCCTGCACACTCTCTGCGGACCTACCCTGCATACTCCTACACCTCCCAGGCCAGGTCCTGCTAGTGGGAGGCATGTCCTCAGGGCCCTGAAGGAGAGACCCAGGCCCCTGGGGAGTGGATGCTGGTGGGCAGATGGGAGCAGAAGTGCACACAACACAGTAGGCTGTGAGGGGGCGCCAAACTGCCACCCCTGGAGGGGTGGGACGCGGGGGAGCAGGTGGTGGTTCAGGAAATGATGAACTTTGAACAACTCCCACTCCCTTGACCCCAAGGTACTATGCAGATGCAGGGTTGGTTCTGGAGATGCTAGGTGAAGAAGGGACTGGAATAGGCAATCCCTTGGTCCACAGCTCCATGGCGCAGGCAGCCTCTGCTGTCTGTGGCTGGCACCACCCCCTCTCGCTCCCTGGAGCTCTAAGAGAGGAGGATGACACCTTTGCAAAGTCGAACCCCAAGGAGGCGGTAGACCAGGTCTGAGCAGAGGCTCCTGTGGAAGATGCTGGTCCTTCCACCAGGGGCTTGTGCCAGGTCCCTGATGGACAAATTGGAGGGCCCGGGATGAGGTGACTTCTGGAGAAGGGCTCTGCAGGGCGACCTTGGAGACTTTGAATTTTACCCTTACCCGCTGAAGCTGGGACCTCTCCTTCACCCTGGGCATGAAGGCTCACCTGCACAATGGAGAGAAAGGACTGAGGCTTGAGGATGTCCCAGGACGTTAATGGTTCTCCAAGGACTGGTCAAGTAATTGTTGGGTAGTTAGTAAACTGCTAAAATCCTGGCTTAAGACATCTCCTATGAATATGTGAATGGTAAACCTCCTGGTGAATACCAGCCTCTCCTTGTGGAGCTTGCAGTTTGGGGAAGCAAATCAAAGGCTGGGTTTTGAGCCTGCACAAGCAAGAAAGACCTTCTCAAGGTGAGACATGGAGGCTTTGCACTGGCCAGGGCTACCTGGAAAGAAAGAGTTCTTACTTCATGGCTAAGTGTATGCAAAAGAATTAGGTAGGAAGGTAAACATTTCAGCTTTAGTTCACTCCACTGGTCTGGCAGTAGTTTGCTACATAAACACTGGGTGTGCAGAGGGTGGACTTGGGGTCAGAGGGAGATCACTTCCTGGCCTGAAAGGTGGTCATGATACATTGTACAATAAAAATGGCACATTATGAAACAGCTTTTAAGTCCAGAGCCCACCTGGAAGGCATAGAGGTAAAATTCTATGTGCCATGTTACTAAACCCTGGTTGCTTGTGAAGGGATGAAATAATAAGACATATTCACTTTCTCCTTTTGTTTTTCAATCATTTCTAGTATTTATAAAATTATAATGTCATGATTTTCTATTTTTAAGTCTATTTTTAAGGAGTGGAAAGGCAAAACAGGGATATTAACAGGATTGGGTCAGAGCCATCGTGACCAATTGGACTGAGGCTCAAGCATTGGGACAAGGTTGGAAAGTGGATGGAAATGACAGGTTTTCAGTCTGCATTTGAGCATCTCTTGCTGCAGCAGCTCTACCACTTAGAATGAAACTTTCTGGGAATGCGGTCATGGGGCCTTTCTCTAGGACATACTAGATGCTCAGTGAATACACTCCTCATCACCCATAAAGCACTAATATATTTTAACTGGCAATGTAACCTGCCAAAATGTCAAATAAAGTACCGTGCGCTATTAAATTACATTTTAAAACAATTCCACAAATTCTATTATTCTAATTTTCATTGTTTGAAAAGCAGTTAATTTTTTGGATGATGTGAACTCAGTAAGTTCCAGGTAAGATGTTTCTTTTTACAACCAGTGTCTTACTTGACATTTTGAGCTAGGCTGACTGTTCTCTATTTACTCTCAAGAAACAAGTCCAGTAAATTTTAAAAATACTTTCCAAAAGACCTCTGCCATTAAGTAGCAGCTCAGATTTTGAACCCATGATTGTCAGACTCTAAAGGCCAGGTTCTATTTATGGAGCATAAGTACCAGATGCCTTGCTCAAGCCACCTAATCTGCATAAGGACACTGTCATTACACCACTCTTTTTTTATTTTCTAGTTGTTACCCCAGGGCTTATGATACACATCCAGTCTACCTTCAAGAACAATAAACCAATCCATGTGTAGTGTGAGAACTTATCAGTCCACGTCCAATTCCTCCCTCCCATCCCTTGTGCTTTTACTGTTATACTTTTGCCTTTCACTTATGCCGTAGCACACAAGACACTGGCAAGTTTTTCTTTACACAATCAGTTATCTCTTAGAGTGGTTAAAAATGATTCTTTTTTACGTGTTCGCCTTCATTTTCACCATTTCCATGCTTTCCATTTCTTTTGTGGATCCAATTTTTGGACTGGTGTAATTCCTTTGCCTGAAGAACTATTTTAGCATGTCTTGTACAATTTGAAAATTTTTCATTTTTAAAAGGTTTTGTTTTTAGGAAAATTCTTAATTTTTCCTTCATTTTTGAAAGATATTTTGCTAGGATAAAGTGGCTTTCCTTTAGTTACTTTAAAAATCATCCTCTAATTTGCATAGTTTCTGACAAGTCTACTATATTCCTTATTTTTGTTCCCCTGTATGTCATGTTTTCAGCAGTCTGAATATATGTTTCAGTGTGTTTGTGTGTGTGTGTCCAACTGATATTTATCCTGCTTGGTAGGCTCTGAGTTTCTTAAATCTGTAGTTTGATGACTTTTATTTCTTTTAGAAAATTTCAAGTCATTTTCAAATACCTTTACTGTTCTTTTCTTGTTCTTCTTCTGAGATCCCAATTACACATTTGTTGGGTCATTTGATATGGCCCCACAGCTCTTGGATGCCCTGTTCTGTTACATTTTACAGTTTTCTCTTTCTATTTGTTTGGATAACTTCTATTGACCTGTCCTCACTGATTCTTTCCTTGGCTGAGTTGAGTTTAGAGATGAGTCCACCCATAGAAGGCATCTTTCATTTCTATCGTGTTGAGGGGGAGAGGGGAATTGTTATTTTTTCCTACATTTCTACTTGATTATTGTTGTTTCTGTCTCTCTGCAAAAAATTCCAAACTGTTCATGCTTGTAGTCCACCTTTCCCACTAAAGTCTTCAACATAATTTATAGTTATTTAAAATTCCCTGTTGGAAATAAATACTTATTTAATAAAAAGAATAAAATTCCCTGTTGGATAGTTCCAAAATTTGGGTTTGTTATCTGAGTTGTTTTGTTGATCACTTTCTCTCTTGACAATGTTTTTTATTTTCTCTTCCTTTTTATTGTGGTAATATGTGGACAAAAGCCATATCCTGTATGACAGTAAAAGTGAGATGAATAGTATTTATGTTTCATGAGGCTTACACCTCCTCTGCCAGGGCGTTGCTCTGGGAGGGTGAGTCAATCTAGTCACTAGTTGAGCTGGGTTTGGATTTTATTATTTGTTTTTTTTCAAAATTCCTAAAATTTACAAAAACCGTACCCACCAAACAACTGCACCTTCTTCCCTCTCCCCATCTCCCGGTAACCTCTCACTTGTTTTATGTCTGTGAATTTGCTATTCTAGATATGTCATATAACTGGAATCATATCTTTTATTTCCTTATGTGCCATGCCTATTTCACACAATAATGACTTCAATTGTAGAATATATCAGAACCTTATTCTTCTATACGTCTGAATGATATTCCGTAGTGTGAATGCACAAGGTGGAGAGGCAAAGAGCACACATGGGGGGTGTCGGGGCACAGGGGAAACCACCTGGTCCCTTCTGGGCAGAAACCCAACTCTGCCTGTCTTGGCAAACTTCTAAGTGTGCCCCCTCTCCTTGTATCTGGTTCAGGAAGCACTAGAAACCCAGTTGGAGAGGCCCTCCCAGAGTGGGACTGGTACATCAGTGCAGCCCACACTGTGTAGCCCACCCAGCCTGCTCTGGCTGTGGTGCTGCCTTGGCACCTGGGCCTCAACCTTAGGGAGCAGGAGGAGGCACCTGGAGCACTACTCAGCCTGAAAGCAGATTTATTAGTGGGAAGTGACTGGGCCCAGGAGACCCACATGAGTCCTTCTGTGAGCATCTGGTGTGGGGAGCAGGTGTGGGACCAAAGCAAGTCCCCACTACACAGGGAAGCGGGACCACCCAGGCAGGATGCAACAGGAAGTGCACACGACTTTCGGTGCAGAGAGGATGTCGGGACCCAAAAGGAATTGGGATGGCTGGGGTTCTGAAAATTTATGAAGGGGGAAAAGAATAAGGGGGAACATATGCTACCAGATGTTGGATAAACTGATAGTAAACAGTGTATACAGAAAACAGTGATTTTACCCCAGGGCCACTGGGAAGGCTTCAAGGCTGGCAGACTGGTCAGGGGTTCCCTCAGGGGAGCCCCTGAGGAACTTAATTTTGTGGAGTGGAGAGGTGGGCTCATTAGGACTGATCTAGGTGGTCTTTCAGCCTTCTGTTATCAGGAGTTAAAACAAATGTTTTCATCTACCTATGATGTAGCAATGTGCAGGAATTGCCAGACATTTTCTGAATAGGAAAAGGAATAAGGGGGAACTAGCCCTACCAGATGCTAAATGTGTGAAGAATCAACAGTGTATACAGGAAACAAAATGGTGATGACCTTCAGGATCCCAAAGATGTCAAATCAATGAGATAGATCCTGTCGCTATCCCTAGTTTTCAGAGAGGATTGGTAAGTTGCCAAAGGACACACAGCTATTAAGTAATTGACCTGAGAATCCACCCCAGATCTCTTCTGGGTTCAAGAGAGAATAGAAGATTGAGAAATACTGGGCAAGTATGTTTAAGATGTGCTAACAATTATATTTCACGTTCAAGAATGTGTTCAATATGTGTTCACCAATTGTAACAAATGGACCACACTCAAGGATGTTGTTAATGTGGGAAAGTATGGGAGGGAGAGGAGGGGGTTATACGGGAATCCCCTATATTTTTATGTAACATTTATATAAAGTTTCTTTAGAATAAATTTTTAAAATATGCTAATGATTACATTTCACATTAGAGAGAACAGAGAAGGAGAAAGACAACCAAGGTTTGCAATGGGCATTGGCTAAATACATATTGGCACTGCCTTTTGCTGGTATACCAAGCTGCATTAGATACAAGGGTTATAAAGAATTTGCCCTGAAGTCCTGAAGTTAGGAGTGTGGGCTTTAGAGTCTGAAAATCATGGGTTCAAAATCTGAGCTGCCACTTAATGGCAGAGGTCTTTTGGAAAGTGTTTTAAAATTTTCTGGACCTGTTTCTTGATAGTAAATAGGGAACAGTCAGTTTAGCTCAAAATGTCAAGTAAGACACTTTGTAAAAAGAAACATCTTACCTGGGACTTAATGAGTTCACAGCAACCAAAAAAAGTAACTGCTTTTCACACAATGAAAATTAGAATAATAGAATTTGTGGAATTGTTTTTAAATGTAATTTAATAGAACACAGTACTTTATTTGACATTTTGGCAAGTTACATTGCCAGTTAAAATTTATGAGTGCTTTATGGGTGATGAGGAGTATATTCACTGAGCATCTAGTATGTCCTAGAGAAAGGCCCCATGACCGCATTCCCAGAAAGTTTCATTCTAAGTGGGAGATCTGCTGCAGCAAAAGAGATGCTCAAATGCATACTGAAAACCTGTCATTTCCATCCACTTTCCAACCTTGTCCCAATGCTTGAGCCTCAGTCCAGTTGGTCACGATGGCTCTGACCCAATCCTGTTAATAGCCTTGTTTTGCTTTTCCACTCCTTAAAAGTAAACTTAAAAATAGAAAACCATTATCATTTTACAAAAATTAGAAAAGATTGATAAACAAAAGGAGAAAATGAATATGCCTTATTATTTCATCCCTCCAGGAGCAACCAGGGTTTAGTAATGTGGCACATATCATTTTACCACTATGCCTTCCAGGTAGGCTCCTGTCTTGAAAGCTGTTTCGTAGGGCGCCATTTTTATTGTACAATGTATCATGATCACCTTTCAGGCCAGGAAGTTGTCTTCCTCTGACTCTGAGTCCACCCTCCACACACCCGGTGTTTATGTAGCAAACCTACATAAACCAGATCCATGGAGTGTCCCCAGATTTCCTCTTGAACTAATGCTGAAATATTTACCTTCCTACCTAATTCTTTTGCACACACTTACACATGAAGTCAGAATTCTTTCTTTCTAGGTAACCCTGTCTCACCCTTTGAAAGCCAGTGCAAAACCTCATCTCACCTTGAGAAGATCTTCCCTGCTTGTGGAGACTCAAAACCCAGCCTTTAATTTGCTTCCCCAAACTGCAAGCTCCACAAGGAAAAGGAGGTTTACCATTCACATATTCATAGAATTTTAGCAGTTTACTAACTACCCAAGAATTACTTGACCAGTTCTTGGAGAACGATTAACTTCCCCAGGATATCCTCAGACTCACTCCCTTCTCTCCATTGTGCAGGTGAGCCTCCATGCCCAGGGTCAAGAAGAGGTCGTGGCTTCAGGGGGTAAGGGTAAAATTCAAAGGCTCCAAGATCACCCTGCAGAGCCCTTCTCCAGAAGTCGCTCCTTACCAGGCCCTCCAATTTGTCCACCAGGACCAGCATCTTCCACAGGAGCCTCTGCTCAGACCTGGTCCACTGCCTCTCTGGGGTTCGAGTTTGCAAAGGTGTGGTCTTCCTCCTGTCCCGCTTCCAGGAGCCAGATGGGGTGGTGGGGGCCACAGAGAGCAGGGGGTGCCTGCTCCATGTAGCTATGGACCAAGGGATTTCCTATCCCAGGCCCTTCTGCACCTAGCATCTCCAGAACCAACCTTGCATCTGCATAGTACCTTGGGGTCAAGGGAATGGGGGTGGTTCCAAGATCGCTTCCTCCACCCCCCACGACCACCCCCGCCTTTCCCCGCAGCAGGGGTGGCAGTCCGGTGACCCCCACCTCCCGCCCTCCTCACAGCCGGCTGTGCTGTTTGTATTTCTGCTCCCATCTGCCCACCAGCGTCCACTTCCCAGGGGCCCGGTCCGAAAGGTGGGCTATGCTTCAGGGCCCTGAAGGCACGCCTCCGACCAGCCAGACCAGGCCTGGGAGGTATAGGAGTGTCCGGGGTAGGGGCGCAGAGAGGATGCAGGAGCGCAGGGGGGCGCGTGCCCCGCCAAGGTCCTTCACCTCGGGGTCCGGAAGTTCTGGTAGGAATGGCCCAGCCCCTTCCAGGGGCAAACGCAATTCCGCGGGGCTTTGCAAACTGCCAAGGTCGCCCCCAGGTCAGTCCCACGCACAGGAAGCAATGCAGACCCGGGTCTAGGGGCGGGGTCCGTCTTCCAGCGTGGGATTGGAGCGCGGGCAAATTTCTAAAGCTAGTGACCCCGCCCGGCCCAGGGTGTGGGTTGTGGCGCCGCGTTGGCGCCCAGGCCTTCCCAGACGGCGTGGGCAGAGGCGCCTGGAGCACGTGCTTGGCCCTGAGCGTGTGGAAATGGCGGCGGGGAGCGACCTAGTCCAGGACCCCTGGGTGAGTCCGGGTGGTGGCGGCTGGGATAACAACCAGACGCGCGGGACCGAAGAGAAGCCCTGCATCGCTGAGACCACCGCAGCAGGGCGTGCCTGGGCCTTTTCATGCAGAGCAGCGGACAGGCCCCGACAGATATCGGGTGCTGGGCAGGTGGGGGTCCCCTGCAGCGCAGATACCCAGCAGGTTTCTTCTACCCTATTTGCCCGGTAAATACCCAGGTCTGAAGGCCTGGGGTCCAATTCAAAACCAGGATCTACAGATGAATCCTTTTCCCATTTTCAATTCCTGTCTCTGGGTCAGACAGCTCACTTGCAGTGGAAGCCTTGCCTCCAGCTACCCCTCTCCATTTCCTGCCTCTTCCAAGAGTCCCTTGGGGAAGGGTCTGTGCTGAAGCAAATGGTGGTGGTGAGAGGAGCCCTCCCCCAGTGGAAGCCCCGGAAAGGCTGCTCTTTTGAGGAGGGTACTGGGTCTTCTGCCCCTTATCTTAAGTCCAGAGACTCCTGCAGTTGGTGAGGTGAGCAGAACAGCATGGTCACCCCCAGGTTGCCGGTTAAAGTCCTGAGTCAGGGTCTGGGGACAGGTGGGCCACTAAATTCTGGGAGGCAGGTTCCAGACGCTTAAAGCTAGTCACCCTGGTGGGGCAGTGTGCAGAGGGCAGTAGGAGCAGCAGCTGGGCCTAGCAGGAACCAGCCTGGGAATTCCAAGGGCACCTGCAAAAGGTCAGGCAGGATTGAGAGAATGAGAAGGATAGACTGGGCCAGCAGGACAGACAGGCCCAACCATCTGCCCTTTATGGACTTGGAGGTTCTTGCTGCTCTTAAATGCAGTTTGACCATATCAGTGAATAATTTGCCATCCATATCCCACTCAACTTTAAATTCACTCCTAGAAGTTCATCTTATAGAAAAAACACTTTACATGTGAACAAAGGCATTATATTTGGAAAGGCAGACATTAGGATGTGCCTAAGTATCCATGAGGGGACATGCTTCAGCAAATTCTAGTCTTCCTTTGACGGAACATTTGGTGGGCCTGGGTAGATGGGCAGAGCCTCGGGTGTGATATCAGACAGGGTCAGGGTGGCAGAAACAGTCATTCCCTTTCTCTTTCTGATATGAGAACAGGTATATGTGCACATTGTGAGATTTGTGTAAAGCCCAGGCATCTCACCAGCCAGTGCTTGGCTCTGGAGGTTCCATGTAGGGAATACCCTTGCCTCCTGGGGGACACAGTGGCCTTCTGGGTGTAGATGGGGCAGTGCTTGGACACAGAGGCCAGACTGCTGGAGTCACCAGCCTGGTGACCCTAGGAAGTTTTCTCAACTCTCTGAGCTGGATGTCCACACCTGCCAAGTGGTGCAGCTCTAGGGACCACCTTACAAGCTCCCGTGAAGGGAAGTGAGCCAAAGCGCTCAGGCAGGACATGACCTGGCCAGGGTCAACAAGCGGCACTGCTAAGTAGGGGCTTTCCTTTCCTTGTGCACTTTTTTCATTGTTGGGCCAGGCTGGGCATGGGCCCCTCAGCTGACTGAGCCATTGTGGCCCAGGGGGGCATAGGAGAGGTTCAGAGACAGACGAGCTGTGCAGGGTGGCCATGTGCACAAGCATGACCCTCACCTAGAGTTCCTCAAGGACTGTGTTTTTTGGGGGTTTGGGAGGAAATTCTCTAGGGCATCTGGCCCCCACCCCTGCCTTTACTCCGGTGGGCTGCGTGGAGGTGGTCTGAGGATGGGGCAGGTGTGGGTGTTGCATTGTGTGGTGCCCGAGGCTGGTGCTGCAGTGACTGTTTTCTGTGTTGGCAGAGTGGACCCCCAGCCCAAGAGGCCATGCAGAGCTTCCTGGCACTGCTGCAGGAGAGTGGGGACTCCTGCCCACCAGCTGTGGACCTGGTTGCCCTTGCGGGAAGGCTGTGCCGGGACCTTCAGGATGACCTCACCCAGGCGGAGCCCTTGGTGGAGGCCCTGCTTGAGAGCCGGCTCCGCCTGCACCTGCTGGACAGCAAGGACGTGGTTCTGGTTTGTGCACGTGTGCTGGCCCAGCAGGAGCAGCACCAGGCTGCCCGCCGGCTCCTGGAGGTGGGCCTGGGTCAGAGGGGCGGGAGGGAAAGGGCAATGTCATCAGCTCAGTCAGGTGGCCAGGAAGGTCCCCTGTATTAAGGCTACCATCCCAAGAACAGGAATGGCCTATGCAGCTCAGTTGGGGCAGGTGGGGAGGTTCTGTGAAAGGTCCCTGACATTTCCAGGCAGACAAGTACATGATGAGGCTACAATTCCAGAGGCTTGGGCATCACACACCGTGTGGGGTTCCTGAAGCCATGAAGACCCCTCACTCAGTGAGACCAGGCCTTATCTAGTGTCCTGCAGAGAACACTGAACAATTCTCAGTGTCTCTAGAAGAAATTCTGGCATCTTCACCAAAACGGTCCCAAGAACACTGGTTCAGTGAGTACTTGCAGTGATAAAGGACAGCACGAGCCACAGGAAGGCTTGCTGTGGTGGCCAATGGAGTTAAATAAATGGTGGGCAGCACGCCTAAGCCAAGGCCGTGCATCCTTGGTTACCTGGGAAGTCCAGTAAGTGGAAGCAGGTCATTCCAGGGTGAGTGATCTGTACATCATGCCACAGAAGGGGTCCCTCTTCCCGCTCAGCCCAGAGTGCAGAGCCTGAGGCCAGCCTTGCTGGGGAGGTGAAGGTCCTTCACAGCAGCTGTGGGCCAAGCCTCCATGGCTGTGTGCCTCCTCTCCCTGGGCATGTGATCAGAGGCCCATCCTTCCCTTCTCCTTGTCTTGTGCTCCCCTCTGGTCGGATGAGGCTCAAAGCTGTGCTCAACTCATGGGATAGTTGAGGAGGTCCAAGGAGTGTGGCCCTCTCAGGGGAAATGTGAGCATGTCCTGTGGCCTTGTGTGGTAACCCAATTCCTACAGGACCATACTGATGGTAGATGGTAGGAATGGTGCCCTGGCCATTTTCTGCCTTGTCCACTTGGCCATTTGTGGGCTTTTGTAGTCAGCAGAAGTAGGATTCGCCCCAAAGCCCTTGCCCCTAACCCGGGCATCGTTCCTTCCTGGAGGTCAGGAGTATGGGTTCCAGTTCTCATGTACTCCAAGAGGACGAAAGGCTCAGCATGCTCTTCTCAGCAGGGTTGCCGAGCTCCACCAGGAGGTAGCCGGGAGCTGGTGCAGCTCTGGAATGACATCCACTATGAGCTGGACAGGAAGAGGCTGGGTGTGGCCACACTGACCCCTGTCCAGAGGTTCCGCTGCAGAAAGAGGTAGGCCCTCCAAGAAGAGGTAGGCGCTGGGTGTGGTTTGTTTTAACCCCACGGGGCTCCCCCAAGAAGAGATGTGTACTGGGCATTGGTTTGTGCTTACCCTATGGGGCTCCCCCAGGAAGTGGTGTGTCCTGGGCGTGGGTTTGTGCTTACCCCACGGGACTCCCCAAGGAAGAGGTGGGCTCTGGGTTTGGGTTTGTGCTTACCACAGGAGACTCCCTCATGGCCCAGGAGCTGAAATCACAGAGGTGGGGCAGGAGAACCCGATGCAGCGGGAATAGTCAGAACATATCAATAAGTATCCCCTTACCCAGCATTTCTCCAGCACCCATTGTGTACCCTCACTGAGTTACACTTGTCACCTGCTCTGTCAGTCAAGGTCTGGCTGCAAACACATGGCCCATGGAGCAGGGTGGTTGAGATCTGAGGACAGTGACGCCTTGGGCTGGTGTGGTGGGTGCAGCCAGGACAAGGCCGGGGTGCAGGAGGGGCTTGGTGTCCTGGAGGGGAGTCAGCAACTTTTTTTTTGTAGTGGGTAGACACAGTGGGGACCACATAGGGTCTGTGTGTGTGTACAGATGAGGGTGGTTTAGAACCCTTAAAAAGTGTAAGAGCTATTCTTTGCTCTTGGGCCACAGGAAAACAAGTCATGGGCCAGGTTTGGCACACAGGACCGGTTTGCCCTCCTGTCCTGGAGGAACAGCAGGAGGCTCCTGGTGTGGTGCTCCTCGCCAAGCTGTCCCCAACCCCAGGCACTGGAGGAGACTTTGAGAGGGAGGAGTGGAGTTCCATTTGGGTGTGTGATGTGCGAAATGCAGTGTAGACTTCCTTGGGATTGTTGAGTAGGCACTTGGATATCAAGTTTTCAGCAGACAGCTATTTGTACATCATTTTTTTCTTAGGGAAAATTTCCATTATAGACAGAACTAGAGAGAATAGCAGTGAGAACCATCATCCTGCTTCAACAGCTGTCAACTATATTCAGTGTTGTATCAGGTTGTGCTCAACTCTGGTACAGTGAGAGAGGAGGAAAGAGGGCTGAGGGCTGAGACCCTGCTTCTCTGACTTTCAGGGACTCATCACTGGAACTTTTCAAACAGAGCAGAGTGAGGAGGTGTTAGCAGAGTGGGCCAAGAGGGCAAGGAGGGTGAGATAAGAGGGACATCAGAAGTGCGTGGTGTTCTGGAAGCCAAGCAGATGGTGTCCATCCAGGGAGGTGTTGGATGGAGGTGGCTGGTGAGCTGGATCATGATGCTGGTGGCATGGCAGGCAGGTCGGAGTGGGCCTAGGAGAGTTAGGGGGTGTGGAGTCTGCAGCAGGAGTCTAGATCATTTTGAGACGTGCTGCAGGATTGGGGAGCAGCATCGGAGGGCAGTTGGAGGGGTGGGGGAGGCCGAAGAGGCCGATGTCCAAGATGGGAGATCTATAGACACCCCAGCTAAGGGAATGACTCAGAAAGAACGACTGATGGTGCTTAAAGGGGGTGGATGTTGGGGGAGTCCTAGGCAAGGCAGGTATGGGTGTGGGAGCCACCCAGGGTCTGGCAGGTCAGCCTGGGAGCAGGCTGGGTGTGGGATTGGGAGGTACTTCTCGCTTGGTTACTTTCCATTGCTGTGAAATTAGTGCCAAGGTCCTCAATGGTGATGAGCAGTGGGGGGGGGGGCTGAGGGGAGAGGAGGGTGAAGGCATCATCGAGGCAGATGGGCAGGGGGCCTGGGTGCTGGGCATCCACTGAGATGGTATTTGCAGGAGACTCATTGGTGGTTGTGCCTTTCCCAAATGGGAGTGGGTGGCATGGGTGCATGACCAGCTCAGGGTTGTGAAAAGGGAGCAGGGCAGAGGATTCCGTGTGGTAGGGGGATGGACTCCCCCAGGCCAGGGGGCTGTGCAGAGTAGGGCGTGGGGACAGTCAGTGAGCACGGTGACATAACTGACGGCCCAGGGGCTCCTGAACTTGCAAGTGCACGGGAGCTTACCAAGACGGGGTGCCCAGGGGGCGGGGCTGGTGTGGAGGCAGGGGCTGCCAGGCAATGAGGAGGGTACAGGACGAGGCTGGGGACCCTGCATGAGATGTACCATTTGAGGGTCATTTACATGGCGATAGTGACCACAAGAGGAGGCCCCAGCCAGGATCCCCAGGGACCGGGACAGGGGCAGCAGGGAGGCGACAAGGGGAAGGAGCTGAGGTGGCCAGAGGAGGGAGAATGCTCTGAGGTGGAGTGATGCTGCGGCCCCCAGCTCCAGCACTGCTGCAGCCAAAGCGGGGCCTGAGAGGAAAAGAGAGGAGTGTGGTAGGTGTGCAGGTGCTGCTCCCAGCAGGCAACAGGTGAGGAACGGGGCTGGTTGAGGCCATCATCTCAGGGGACTGGTCCTGGAGAGTGACTGGGAGTTCAACCCCAGGGCACAGCTCTGCACAATGTGGGAGAATCCTAGGAGCCATTGACTGGGCTGAGTAGGCAGCCCACTCCAGGTACCCCCATTCCAGATACCTCTACTCCAAGTCCCCCCCACTTTGGGTCCCCCTATTCCACTTCCTGCTTACTCCTAGTGCCACCCACTTGGGGTCCCAGCCACTCAGGGTCCCGCCAACTCGGGGTCCTACCCAGGCCAGGATCCACCCACTCTGGGTCCTGCTCACTCTAGGTTCCTCCCAATCTGGGTCCCACCCTTTCTGGTCCCACCCTTTCTGGCTCCACCCTTGGGGACTCTCAGGGTGGCTGAATAATTGACAGCTTATCCTTTGCCCATACATACAACAACTCTTCCACAGAAAGGAGCTGAGTGCCAAGCTTTGGGGGGAGGGGGTAGGTAGGGCCTGAGACCCCATGAAGGAGCCAGGCTCAGGAATGGACCTTGGGGTGTCAGGAACCCTGTTGTCACCCTAAACCTGTGGCCCTCACCTGGCGTCTACAGGTAGGCCAGCAACTCTGCCTGTGACCTCTGAGTCTGTGAGAAGCAGCTGGTCACACCTTCTCCCCAGACTGAGGGCAGAGAGGTAGAGGGAGAGGGGGAATCTCGAGGGTTGTTTCCAGGGGGGTGGGGGGGGCTTGAGTAAGTAGCAGATTTGGGGGTCCCTGTTCTCATAACCTTCCTCCTCACTGTTCTTGTCCAGGCATCCACCACCCTCCTCCCTCTGCCCAGAGGGTCTAAAGAGCCGGAACTTCCCTAGAGAGGTTCACCAGAAGCTGCAGGATTTCGTCTTGGGTGTGGGCACCAACCCCAACAAGGCCCAAAGGGTGAGTGGAGGGTGGGGCTGCTTCCCCCAGGCTCTCCCCACCCTGGGCTGCTCCTCCCTAGCATCCCTAGGATGCTCCCCCACAAGCTGCGCCCCCCCTAGAATGCTCCACACCCAGACTGCTCCCCAGGATGCTCCCCCAAACTACTTCCTCACAGGATGCTCCCCCAGGATACTCCTCATCCAGAGTACTTCTCCATTAGGCTGGCCCTCCCTGAGGAGCTCCATATGGACAGTCTGAACCCCAGGAAGTTCCCCCCAAGCTGCATCTCCTCCAGGATGCTCCCCTTAGCATGCTTCCCCCCAGACAGTTCACCAGGGGTCTCCCTCCAGGGGCTGCCTCAGTTCTCCTGAGAGTTCCTCATCTACTGTGAGCTGGTGGTCCCAGGACAGGGGCTCATGTCTGATGGGCATCCCTGCCCCAAATGAAGAGTCTGCACACATAGAGGCTTTGTTTTGTCACGTGGAGCCAAAACATTGCCAGTCAGCTGGCTTCAATCCTTGCACCTTAAGCATCTCTTGTGTGCAGGCCCTGAGCACTTAACCACATGGGGGTAGGATACCAAGCAAGAGATCACCAGGGAGAGAAACCTGTGGGGAGGTGTGAGTTCAGCAGACAGGGGTCCCATCCATCAGGGGCTATGAGTGGCCACTATGCAGGAGGCAGGAGAGAGTTGGAGGGGCAGGCAGCCCTCACTGGAGGAAGAGCAGACCTCATGACATCGTGGTTATTCTCTGAGCTCTGGTCCTTCTACCATAGAGAGAAAGGTCACTGGGTCAGGTGCAGATGTCCTGGGGGCTTATTCACATCTGAGGATTCCTGCGGATGGATGTGTGTTCCACTAGAGATGGTTTGTGCTGTCCACAAGGGAGTCGCTATGCCAAACCCATGATGGTGGGGCTTTTAAAATGGCCTCTGGGTATCATATGGGGGGAAGGACACACCTGGGCATCAGGGGCTCCCCACAGGTGTGTGTCTCACTTTGTACAGAGGGACACTTCGTAGTAAACTTGTGAATGTGTGGGCAGGCAGCCCTCCAGTTCCCCGGCATTTTGCCGTGGCTGCCCTTGGAGATACAAAAGTAGATTTGGACTGACTGGGCATCTTGTTGTCCTGGGCAGGAGCAGCTGGCGTTGGAGACGAGCTTGACGGTCGAGCAGGTCTGCAACTGGTTTGCCAACTACCGGCGGCACCAAAGATCCCTCCTCCTGAGGTCAGAACAAGGCCTGCCAGGGCCGTCAGGCAGCCCCCAGGCTCACGCTCAGTTTAGGAACAGGCCTGTGCTGCCTGGTGAGTGGCGTGAGGGCCCAGGCACTTCATGATTTGGGGGTGGGCTGCTGGCATCCGGCAAGCTTTACGGTCACCCTGTGTCCTTCTGGTTAGGCAGGGGCAGTGCACCATTTGCAGTTTCAGGGGTTTTCCTGGTGAACATCAGGTGTCATTGGGTCAATTTGCCATCAGGGAGTGAGAATGCTGCAGCCAAGGCTGTCATCAGATTGGGCGTTGAGGCTCCTGTGTGATCAAGTATTGGCTATGTGGGGCTGTGGCAGCCACTCTGTGTTTAGATCTTCATATGCAGCCAGGGCCAGGAGTTGGGTGGAGACAGGCCTGTGTTGTGGCCAGGTGGAGGGGGCTGTTAAACCCTGTATCATGGTTTGGGGGTGTCCAGGATTCATAATTCTGGTTTGTTGGTCAAAACTGAAGACAGATGGAACAATAAAGGACAGTGGATTGAAGCAGTGGTGATGCTCGTTCACAACTAGTGGATGCTCTTGCCTGCTTAGAAGACCTAACTGTGCCAGGGGAAGGAGGCAGGGCATTAGAGCTCCTAGCCTTCCCTCCCTCTTACTCTGCCATGCTTTCAGCAGGAAGTCAGGGAAATGACCCTCTGCAGACACAGGAGACCACCCAAGGATTATGGGAACCACTGGCCCTGGCCCCAGAATTTCCTGGAGATGAGACCCTCTCAAAGCCTCTGGCTCCCAGGTACTGTCGTTCTCCATGGCCATCAGGACCATCTCACCTGTTCAGCCCCTGCTCTGCTCTGAGGGTGGGACTGCAGGGCTGGGAGGGGGCGGTCTTTGGAGGCTGAGAGCAGAGACAGCTGTAACTTGGGGTGGAAGGAGCCTGCGTGGCTGCAGGTGGGGCCAGTATCCTTCTGACAATCATAGAGGCAGACTTAGAAGTATAATATGCAGCTGTCACTGTTGTATATTTCTAATATTTTGTGTCTTCAAATGTCATTGGCTTGGTCAAACCAGCCTTTTCTAAGTTCCTCCACTACCCCAGGTTCTGTTTCCAAGCACTGCCCCTGCACCCTCTGCTCCTCCTTCAATGAATTTGAAGCTGCTAGAACTATAACGAGGGTGTTGGTGGCCCATGCAGCTGGCTGGAGCAGGGCTGGGACCCAAGCCAGGGCCGAGGCCCATCCTGGCCTGCCCATGACTCTTTTGTGAATATGTTCCTCCTTTTCCTATGAATGTTCTGACATTAGAATCTCTCATGGCTTCCCAGCTGGTTTACTTCGAGGCCTGACCCCACCACGCTATGTGACCTTGGGCAGGTTCACCTGACTTCCCTGTGCCTCTGTTTTCCCACCTGTATATGGGGCTAGTGATGGGACCCGCCATGTGGAGTTGCTGCGAGATTATCTGGGGTTAATCAAAGGCTTGGGGCTCAATCTGAGAGACAGTGAACATTCGATGACTATTAATTCTCTAAATTATTATTCTTCCTTGCTGCCTGGTATTCCTTTAATGCACTGTCCTTTGTTGACTCCACTCTGAGGCTCTTGCTAATCCTTCTCAGTTTTCAGTCTTGTACCAATGCTCCATTTGCAGCCATTGTAAGCACAAATGCTACTGAGTTTCAGGTTTCCAGCAATCGTATTAAGTGTCCCTGGGGCCAGCCTCTTAGGCCCAGCCTCTGGTCATTGCTTCTCACCTGTTGCAGGAGGCTAGAGGAGCACAGTGTGACTTCTGATGTGTGGGCCCCACAGCCCATTAGGGCTGAGCCCAGATGGGAACCTAGATTCCCAAATGTGGCTGGAGTCTCTTTGCCTGCAGGAGCACCTAGGGATGGTGTTTGCTTGTCCCACAGGTCTTTGCAGGGCACCGAGATGTTGGTGGAGGGTTTGGGCCTCCACACTGCCTCCTGGCCCCCCGTCTGCCCTGGGCCTGGCCTCTGCCCTCTGACTGCTGGCAGCAACCTGGCAGACCCCACACTGGCCACCTCAGGATCGTGGCTGATGTCTCTCACACTGGCATCATCCACAGAAGTTTATTTCCAGAGTGGGCAGCTGGTCCAGGGTCAGGAACTGGACTTGATGATACCCCGTCTGGACACCACTGCAGCTCTGCCCCTTGCTGCTATGGACAATTCCAGCCACACAGGTGGGTCTGCTCTAGACAGGACAATTGCTTCTGCACCAAGTGTCGTGACCCTCTTGCCTCTTGTTTGAGGGGCAGAAAGTTGGAAGGGTCAGGATGTTCACTTTCATCCATTGTCATCTGATTAGACCCAGAACCTGTGCCACTAGAACAGAGGTGCTTCCCACAGTTATTTCTGATTCATTTTAGTTTATTTGGCACAATATAGTATACACATGGCTAAAGAGTAAGACAATGTAGAAGGTGTCAAAATGAAAGGAAAGAAAGAGCTTGTGTCCCTTTCTTCCCCCCTTCTGTACCACCTGACCTCACCTGTTACCACCTGCTGGACCAAGAAGAGTGAGCTTCTTAGACTCCCCAGCTCTCCTACACCCTCCTCCCATGGTAGAAATATCATTATTGTGGTTTCTTTTCTAGTTATCATTGTAGCCCCGAATACTTTAAAATACAGCAGAATCATGTGGCTTCCCACCTTGTGAGGAGAAGACTGACATCCTGTCACCTAAATTCCCTACTTATTCTAAGGTTTTATATATGTATTATTTTTTTCTCTTCAACCTTTTTTTCCTGGAATTTCTAATTGTCTTTCTTTTCTCTTACATTTTCTACTTTTATCACATCCTTTATTTCTTCCAGCATTTGAAGCTTTCCTTCTGAAGTCCTCCCTGCTGGGTACTATCCTTCCTGTTTCCATCTGCAGTGAGGCCTCCCTACGTGGAGCCTCCTTACTGAGAGTTCCTAAACTGCTTGTCTGGGTTTGCTCCACTGCTTTCTGAATTGCATCTTGTTTTTTCTCTCAGGATTCCCTTGTCTTGCTAGAGAATGTCTTCAGTGACGTTTGCAAGATAAGGTGCCTGGGAGATAAAGTTCTGAGTTCTTATCTGTCCTCACAATTGATTGGTGATTTGGCAGGAACAGAATTCAGACTTGGAAATACTATTCCTTCAGCCACTTGAAGGTATTGTAATACTATTTTGTTGCATCCAGTGTTGTTGCTGATGAGTCAAATATTTTTCTGGTGTTTATTCCCTTGCAGATAGCCTGTTTTCTTTCAGAGAGCTTTTAGGTTCTTTTTATTTTTAGTCTTGGTGACATTTTGAAATAATTGTCCTCAGTGTGAGCCTTTTTTAATTCATCTTGCTGTTAAGCCTTTCAGGTTAAAGAAGGTCTCCTTTAAGCTCTGGACATTTCTTGTACTATTTCTTTGATAAGTTCTTTAATAATTTCCTCCTTCTGTGTTCTCTATCCCCTGTTTAGATCACGGGTATTATTTGCACGTTAGAACTCCTCGACTATTCTCTCAGATAGGTTACCTTTTTTTTCTTATATTTTCTTCTCATTTAAAATTTTTGCATGTATTTTTCATCTCTTTTTTATTGTGCTCCTTTGGATGTTTCTTAAACTCTGTCATTCAACAATTCCATTGAATTATTTGTTTTGACAGTTTTGTATTATATTCTAAAAGCTCTTTGGTGATACCTGAATTTTCCTTCTAATTCACAATATTACCTTCAGGGATTGAATCATATCCCCCACAAAAGGCATGTTCAAGTCCTGTGGGTATGAACCCATTTGTAAGTAGAACCTTTGAAGCTGTTATTAGTTAATGTATGCCCAAATGGAATGAGGGTAGGCCTTGATCCGATATGGATGAAGTCCTTATGAACAGTGGGAAATGGAGACAGAGAAGCCATGGGGAGCAGCCAGAAGCTGGAGGTTAATAGAATCCATAAGAGAAAGGGGAAGACACAGGCATGTGCATGCTCAGTGATGGAAAAGCCAAGGAACCCCAAAGATTGCTGGCCATCCAGGAGATACTGATCATGGCAGGAAGCGAGCCTTCTAAGCCTCTGAAACCATGAGCCAGTAAATTCCTGTTAAGGCCACCCACTGTAGGGTATTTGTTTTAGCAGCTAGGAAACTAATACAGTACTTTCTTATGGATGCAATATCTTATGTTTCTCTGAGGATGCTGATTAGGATTTTTGAAAAATGTATATTCTTCATTGCCTGAAGCAGTCTTGTTGAGACTGGATTCTGGCCCTGCAGTGTACAGAGAATGATGCAGGGCCAGAAAGAGGAAGGGACTAGGGCTTGTTTCCATGTTTTCTTATTGGTCTTTCAACTGTCCCCTTTCTTTAACCATTGTAGATTCACTTTTGTCTGTCATATTTATCACTGAGGCTGACTGGGTGCTGGGGTCTGTGAGTGGGGACATCTGATCAATGCAGATTTCAGGCTAGGATGAGGGGAGCTGGTTTTCACAGCAGGGACCAGCAAACGTAAGGAGGGATTTCACTGGTAATCCGCTAACTTTCTTGTTCTTCCACTGTCGTTCTTGCCAGGTCTGTAGAATTCTCTGCCAACTGCCCGAGCATTGGGATGCATAAGGACACTTAGCCTATGATCGTTTCCAGAGCAATGAGTTGGCTTGAACAATGGGAATTTATTTACTCATGGTTTTTCTGAAAAAGAATTCCAAAATCAAGGTGTCATCAATGTGATGCTTTCTCCAGAAACTGAGGCATTCTGGAGCTGGCAGCCAGGGATCCTTGGTCCTTGGCTTTTCTGTCACATAGTAATGCACATGGCAGCCTCTGCTGGCTTCTCCTTTCTATTCCAGCTTCTGTTGACTTTCACTTTTGGCTGCTCCTTCTGGCTTTCTCTTTCAACGTGACCTTCCCTATAAAATGTTCCATAATAGGATTAAGATCCATCCTGATTCAGCTGGGCCATAACTTAACTGATGTAAGTAGACCCACATGATGGATTAAGTTTAAAGAACATGTTTTTCTGGGATACGTAGCTCCAAACTACCATAGACAATTACCCTGCTCTTGCCCCAACTCATTCCCCTGCCCTGTTCCCAAGCTCTATCTCAGACACCCATTGGCCATGGCCTTTCCATATGCTTCCTGAGCCTGCAGAACTGTGGACATCTCACACCTGCTGGTCATGTCAACCCTGATTGTACACACCTGTCTTTTCTGAACTCATGGGTATGTACGTCTCTTTCCCTTAGAGGGAGGATGTTTGAGCCAGAGATAGTCAAACATGTATAATTGATCGTCAAATTACCACTTATGATGCATTTCTTTTACCTAAGAGAGCCTTTATTTCCAGGGAAGAGAAAAGAGAGGGAAGGAACTGGCCACAAAATTTCATTTGATCGGAGTGTCCTGCACAGCTGTTCACTGGAGTTAGGTGGTCGCTTTGTGGATGTGAATGCTGGACAGGAAAGAGAGAGGGACTGCAGATCTGGCCAAGCAGCTGTCGTTTTTTTGTGTCTGAGATCAGGGTAGAAAAGAATGTAGAATCTCAACTAGCTCATCTCATAAATTTCTCTCCACCCAAAACTGTTCAAGTCCATGGAAACTTGGCTTTAGGAATGAAAGATACTCTACAAAACCTGTTAATCAGAGAGAAATTTGAGAGGTCAAGGTAAGGTAGTCACACCTTACACCTAAGTGAGACTAGGTAAAACCTAAGCTGCAAGTGTAAAAAGAAAAGGGAAAACCCAAGGTCATAGGTGAAATGAGAAGGGCAAAAGGTGGGTGGTCTATCCACCTGAGGAAGCAGCCACAAAGGAAGCCCATGATGCCTGAGCCATACATTTCTTATGGCTGATGAGTATAGCCATATACCCCCTTATGGCTGGGGGTAGGGGTGAAGAATCTGATGTTTAGTTCCTGGGACCAGGACAGGTGGGAAGCCTGGAATTTTCCCTAATCACACCTGAGACAAAACAAAATTTGAAGTCAGTAAAATCAGAATTTGTTTTGGTCTCTTGAAGCAAAGACCAGTCAATAGAGCAGAAATGCAGTGGAAATTTCTGGTGTGACCAAGCCTTTCTCAGAGATGCTGAGACCCTGCGAGTGGGTGAGGCTGGTTCCTGTGGCCACGTACCACCCACATCCGTGCTGCTGCCTGCCTCTCTACTTTCAGGTCCTGGTCAGGCCCGAAGGGTCTGTGCTCCTTCCACCTGGCAGGGGGTTGTGCAATGTCTTTGTGTGCAGGATTCACAGACTCAACCTGGGTGAACCCCTGGAGCACGTCTCTGGAAGAGGGTCCAGGCCCCAGCAGTGGACCAGCAGATGTGCAGGTGGGGGGCTACCTGGCAACACAGACCCCACTGCAGCCTCCAGATTTCGTCCTCCCCCAGAGGTAACCCCTGCAGAGCCCTGGGCCTGCAATGACTCTACAGGCCACAGAGTTGGGGAGTGAGGGCCTGAGATGCAAGTGCCTAATCCACAGACTGGGCTGGTCAAACCATTCCTTGTAGATTTCCAGAAACGATAAAGTTCTACCAGCTGCTTCGACATAAAAAGGGAATTTTGCCTCTGAGGTATCTCCATGGGCCAAAGCTCAAGGGTTTTCTCTTCCCTGCCATTACCGTGAGCCCCTGAACCTTCTTTCTGGCATTTTCTTTGAACCAAACAAATTGCTACCAGGGATTCTAAGCAGCACAACATCCTGATTTTACATACCAAATTGTAGTTTGAAAGAGCTCAGGAGTGTCTTGTACATTCCAGGTGAGAATTTGCTGTTGATGGTGTCAGAAATGGAGAGAACATAAACAAAGCTGCCAGGGCTGGGAGTAATGGCAGGAGACGAGACAGAGAGGAGAGGGGCACCAAGGGCTGAGAGTCAAGGTGGTCTGGCGACCTGGCCCCATCTCCCATTGTACTGTGGACACCACGTCCTGTGGTCATATCAGCTGCCAACAGGACCAGGTCCCCCAGGAGCTGGGTCTCCCTAATGTGGAGCCAAAGGTCCCAGTGACTGGGCAGTACCCAGGGAGGGCAGAATAATGGGACATGAAAGGAAGAGAGTGGTCCCCCAAATCACAAGCTCTCAATAAAAGCAACCACATTGTGAGACAGGCAGGACTACGTGGCCTGTACTCACCCTCACCCTGTCACTATGAGCCTCTCTGGGCCCTGGGCCCCAATGTACCCTTTCGTGTGTGCTCTGCACCGCACCCCCAGGTGGTTATTTCATCCCTTCTCTTGCTTCTCAGACTCCAATGCTTCATGCCTCCCCCCCCACTCTGACCTGATGACCTGGTTTCTTTCTGTTTAAAAACAGCTTCATTGGGCCATAATTGACATACTGTAAACTGTACAGTTTTATATGCTACAGTTGTTACAGTTTGATATGTTGACATATGTATCCACCTAAGAAGTCAAGACTAATGTAATGAATACATCCGCTCCCAGAGTTCCTACCTGCCTATTCATTGTCTCTCCTACTTCCTCTGCTCCCTTCCCCACAGACCCCTGATAGGCTCGCTCTCACTATAGATTAGCTTGCATTTTCTAAAATCTCATGTGAATAGAATTGCCCAGTATTTCTCTCTCTCTCTCTCTGCTCTCGACCCCCTTGGTCTGCCTTCTTTAACTTGAAATAATTACTTGGAGATCTCTCTCTGTGGGGCATGTATCCATAGTCCACTCCACTTTATTGCTGAATAGGAATCCACAGTGTGGATGGGCCACATTTACTTCATGCTCCTTCCTGTCAGTGGGCATCTGGGTTGGTTCCAGCTTTGGGCCTTTGCAGAAAAAGCTGCTCTGACCTTCAGGGATGCATTAGTGTTAGCACGTTTGCTTTCTATTCTCTCAGGTAAAAGCCTAGGAGTGGAATTGGGGGGTCGTGTGGCAGCCACTGGGCCTGGCCACATGGCTACACTTGTTTCCTCCCTTCCCTCCCAACAACCCAGCCCTAGTTGGTCCTTGTGGCCTCTTAACCTGTCACACTCCAGACTCCAGTCTCAGGAACCCCACTTCCTTCCCATTTCTGTATACAGGAGGTCCTCTCCCATATCCTATTTAAAATTGCTCTGCACCCCACATATGTCAGACAGTCTCCCACTCTGGGGTTGTAACAGCACCTCTTACATCCTGTTTGTCATCATCACCCTCCCACCAGCACCTCTCATGGCACAGTCCTGTGTTCCTGATCAATACCAATCATCCAGATGCTTACTGATACGTAAGAAGTACTCAATAGTGGCTGTTGTTTTCTAGGGTTCCCTTTTCCAGCCCTCCAGACCTGCTACACACCTCACCCTCCTTCCCCAGCCCTGTGTCTGCTGTGGAGCTGAGCCATGAGCACCTGCCCTCCGGTCAGGTGAGGCCTTCCTATGGGGCTTCATTTGTTTTCCTCCTACTGCCTATGTCCACTGGAGAGGAACAGAGGAAGGGCTTGACTGACGACTTTGGAGTGAATGACCTGAGCAAAGATGAACTAGCTGGAGGAGAGGACCGAGAGACAGGAGCAGGGAGGGGAGGTGGGAGTCACATGCTACAGGGAAGTCACTCCTGAGCCCAGGGCTCCAGAGGTGGCTGGGGTCCATCCTGGGTCAGGAGATTGGCAGGGAGGGTCCTGAAGCCTAGCCTCAGAGTGTGACACTGTGTTTGGTTTCCAGGAGCAGTGGCCTAATGATGAGGCCTCCAGCGACACCTTCTGGGGAGCACGGATGCTTTTTGAGTTTTCAGGGGGCATCTGGGATGAGCTTTCCCTCACCACCGGGCAGCATCCCAGGGGAAATGGAGGGCATTGGCTGGCTGTTCACGATGACGAGTTGCAGAGCTTTATCCCAAATTAAAGAAGAGGTCCCCAGAGTTCCCTGGGGCAGGCCCCTGAGTTGCTCTGATGATGTCTTTAGCCCACTGCCATGTTTAAATAGTTTAATTAGCTACTCCCTATAGTGGGAAAACATTTGAGAAATGCTCACAAGGTCAGAAGTCCAAGGAGGTCTGTTCCCACTCAGGCAACCATAGATCAGAGGTCCAACTCTGCAGACAAGTTCTGTGTGGGTCAAGCCTTTCTACAGAGAGGAGGATGTTGCACAGCTCACACCTTCCTCCTGTCCCATGGCACAGAATACAGCTCCCCTCCCATTCACCTTGGGAAGTGGGCCATCGGCCACGTCCTGCCATTTCTGTGTTCACAGGGGCTTCTCACTGGAGTCCTGAGAGGCAAACCTGGTTGGGGATGACCCACGCAGGGTGGGATATGGTGAATTTTCAGTTCAGGTTGTGATTCATTGTGTTTGCAAAACAACGTTCTATTCAGTTAAATTAAAGCTTAATGTTTTGAACTCTCTCTTTAATCCACTTAACTTTATATCCTGGACATCTCTCCATGTCAGAGTTTAGAGAATAAGGCTGACCTTTAATCCCTGCATGGCATTTCCCAATGTGTGTTAATTGAGGTTTCAGTACCCTACTGATGGACACTTGAGAGTAAGTTACTGATCTGATGCCCCATCATTCCCTTAATACTTATGTGTGTATTTCTCTGAAAGAAGGAATTGTGCGTAACCATATTATAACTCTGGTATCAGGAAATCAATAATGAAACATTACCACCTCTAATCATCAGACCCCATTAAAGTTTAATCATTTGTCCCAACAATGCCCCCCCATAGCGAAAGGAGCCAGTCCACTATCACATGTTGCCTTTAGTTGACTTATTCTAATGACCTTCAGGCTGGAACAGTTCACAGTCTTTCCTTGACTTGAATATTGCAGATCAGTTATTCTGTAGATTGTCCCCCTATATGTTTGTGCCTGATGTTTCCAGTTGTGCTTCTATGGGAGGAATATTACAGAAGTGATGCCAAGTCCTCCTGGCATCTTGGCACGTGGTTCCTGATTTTGGTCATCGTGTTACTGATAGTGTTCATTAAATCACCTGATGAGCATGGTCCATGGGCTTCTCCACTGTAAAGTTATACTTTTCCTCTTTGTATAAGTATTTTTTGGGCAGGAGTGCTTTGTAACTATGTAAATAGCCTATTTCTCATCAAACTATGTATGTAGGTACATGTTGGTTTCAACATGGACTCATGCTTTCCTATTTAATTTAATAGATTATAAACTGTTAGTATCATTACTTATTTGAATGCCCCACATTCCCTTAATTTGGCCAATGGGGGCCCCATTAGCTGATTCTTTGTCATTTTGATGGATCCCCTTGATTCATTTAGAAAAGTAAGCCTCCCTTACTTTCTAGCAATATGATGTAAGCTCATGTTTCACTTTTCCTCCTACAGCCCTGGAATCAGCTATTTCTCCTAGGAGCCCTGGTTCTTGTCAGTGGAGAATTGTGTCCAGACACCAAGGTCTGGGTTCTGGGTCTGTCCTTGCTGCTGGGTGGTAGTGGCTCCCAGGTCCTCTGAGGAGGAGGCCACTGGGGTGTGGCCAGCATGAAGGAGCAGCTTGGGGAGCCGGGGTCTGACTGGAATGTCTGAGCCTGTGGCCTGGGTGAGGGTGTACTTGAGATAGTCCTTCCAGGTGTGCACACAGTGACCCCAGGAGTGCACACAGTGACCCCAGGAGTGGAGTACTCTGAGCTTCCTTTGTATAACTTTTTATTTTGAAATCATTTCAGTCTTACCAGATAGTTGCAAAAAAATGATACAAAAACCACTTGCACACAGATACAACAACTTTTACCATTTTGCTGCAATTGTCATATCATTCATTCTGTTAATGTGTTTATCTATTTTCCAAACATTTGCAAGTAGATTGTATACATACCCAGATGATTTTGGCTTCTTGAAGGTCTGAATCCCGTAGCCTGTGGAGCTGCCTGTGTGTGGGTGTGTGTGTGTGTGTGCACATGTTTGTATGTGTGGGGAGGGGTGAGTGCACTGGGCCTGGGTCTCACCTCCACATGAGATGTCACCTTGGAGCCTCACAATCCCACTTGCAAGCGCCACCTGGATGCTCCCAACACCTGCCCAATCTCAAGCAAAAACTAAACATGCACACTAACAAAAGCAAAACAAACTGAACCATAAAGGAATCACAGCAATACATAAGAATCAGAAACCTGGCTCAAGTTCACAGAGTTCATCAGAGCCGAGAGACTGTCCGTCCTTACAGGCAACTTTTGAAAAGCAAATACACGAAAAACAAAAACATTTTTGTGGACACAATTTAGACTTAGAGATAAGTCTAAAGATAGGTAAGAGGCTACGTATTCTTCAAACTCCTCACCGCCCCTTACCCTCAAGTGAACATCTTAATCATAGTCATTATCAGTGATGGAAAATTAACATATGTACAAGTATTAACTAAACTAGAGCCCTTTTTGGAAATTGAGCAGTGTTCCCACAAATGCCCTTTCTGATCCAAGGTCTACTTAGCATAAGCTGTTATTTCACAAAATCCACTCTAGCCTTTACATTTCCTCCATCTTTCCTGTCTTTCATGACCATGATACATGTTTCTATTTTGGAACTCCTAGAATGGAAATTCTTCCAATTAACCTATGCAAGAATTCTTTACTGTTCAAGTTATTCTTTACTCATCAACACTGATTGGCACATGCTATTTTCATATACTTTTCTGCATACTAAATGAATTATTGCATCATTGACAGATCCTCATGCTGTAGGATTTCCACACCATGAGCTGCACCCATTCTTGGCTACTCTGGAACTTTCCATTCATGTTGTCCAGTAATTTCATATTTAAAATGCCAGTTTCCTTTTTTGAAGTATATCAAGTTCTGGGTCAGCTTTTTTTTTTTTTTTGGTCTACAATTTTGGAAGTTACAGTCATTGATTGGCCTTCTGCTGATTTTCTCTTCTCATCCTAGTGATGCTTTATTAGCCTCATGGAGTGCTAAGTACACCTTGAGATGTGGATTGAAGTAAGTTTTGGAATCTGCAAATACTGCCTCTTGTATTTCCTTGTAGTATGACTGCACATATGTTTGGCTGGATTATTGTACCTTTCATACTTTTTTACTTGCTCTTCACCTGTTAACATCTGTCCTCATATTTTCTTGGAGTTGATGTTCTATCATTACACCAGTTCTTTCCACGCTGTATCTCATCTGTTTTTCAACCCATCCATTGAGGTCTTTCTTTGATTTTAAAGTCTTGAAAATACTATTTGGATTATTTTCCTTCTTTAAGGGTCTCCATGCACTGCTCAAAGTAAAAGTTTCTCTTATTAACACATTATAATTATTTTGGGCTATAATACGTAGCTTTTTAATATAACATTTTTTGTTAGGTTTACAGTAAAACCATGCAGAAAATACAGAGTTCCCAAATACCCCTCTCTAACTCCAACTTGCATTAGTGTGGTACCTTTGTTAAAATTGATGAAAGAATGTTGTATATTAGTATATTTGTATTGTTAACTATAGCCCATAGTTTTTGAAGGATATCAGAATCCAATGTTGAATAACAGTAGTGACAGTGATGGATGTAGGATGATCGAATACCTGAAAGTAACTTGTTTCTCTCCCTGTTGCTAGGATACAAAGGGGAAAAAAAATATGTAAATTATAAGGTAACGAGATACAACACCCTCTTGGTGCCAATTCCAGTTCTTGTGGTCAAGAATATCCTGTTGAAGCAATGAAGTAAGAAAACCAGCTTCAACCAGTTGGCTGCACCTGTGCAGAAGAAGCCTCTTGCTGTCCTCACTTTAACTTGCTTAATTAACAGTAAAATTCCCACCCAGGCATGGAGTTATCTATCCCTTTTTTGATCATGCAATGTATGTGCAAGCATGTTTCCTGAACATACTAATCATACAATTATATAACTAGCTATGTATGTTCATCCATATGCATAAAGGCAAATGCATAATCAAAGCAAATGCTAAGTAGTAACTTAAGTATTTAAGCAACAGTAAAACCACAGTTTGGGGAGTCAGGTCTGAGTCTTTAGGTGGACCTTGGCTCCTGTCTGCAGACATAATAAATGTAAGTTCTGCCTAACTCTTGTGTAAAAGTTTTTTTCTCTACATCTCTGGTTTTCCCCAAAGGCCCAGCTTTGGGGCCTAAAAACAGTGGGCATCCTTGTTTGTCCTTGATCTTGGAAGGAAAGCTTTCAGTCTTTCACCATTAAGTATGATGTTAGCATTGAGTTTTTTATGCCCTTTATCAAGTTTCCTTCTCTTCCTAAGTTTCTAAGTCTTTTTTTTTTTTTTCAAGACAGAATACTGTATTTTGTCAAATGCCTTTTCTGGATCTATTGAATGATTATTTGTTTATTCCTTCATTCTGTTTATGTGGTGTATTACATTAATTGATTTTCTTATGTTGAATCACCCATGCATATCAGGGATAAATCCCACTTGATCATAGTTTAATGTGTTGTTGGATTTGGTTTGCTAGTATTTTGTTGAGAATTTTTACATCTGTATTCAAAAGAGATATTGATTTGTAATTTTATTTTCTTGTATCTTTATCTAGCTTTTCTATTAGGGTGATGTTGTCCTCATAGAATGAGTTGGAGAGTGTTCCCTCCTCTTCCAATTTTTGGAAGAGTTTGATCAGGATTTGTTTTAATTCTTCTTGAAGTGTTTGGTAAAATTTGCCACTGAAGCTATCTGTTCCTGGCTTATCTTTGTTGGAAGGCTTTGGTTACTGATTCTGTCTCTTTACCAGTTATCAGTCTGTTGAGGCATTCTGTTTGTGTTGAGTCAGTAGAGGTAGTTGGTATATTTCTAGAAATCTGTCCTTTTCATCTAGGTTTATTAATTTGTGTAAATTTGTTCATAGTATTCTTTTATTATCCTTTTTTATTTCTGTGAGATAAATAATAATGCACCCCTTACATTTCTGATTTTAGTTATTTGCATCCTCTCACTTTTTTTCCTTTATCAGTCTAGCTAAAGGTTTGTCCATTTCATGCAGATTTTCAAAGAACTAGCTTTTGGTTTTGTTGGTTCTCTCTATTGTTTTAAAATTTCTATTTGGGGGGCGGCTGTGGCTCGATCAGTGGGGCTCCCGTTTGCCATGTGGGGGGCCCCGGGTTCGGTTCCCGGGGCCTCCTGGTGGGGGCGGGCCCGCCCGCGCAGCGTGGTTGGCTGACCCGGCGAGCACGGGCAGCAGGGGGGGGATAAATGAATGGATAAATAAAATCTTTTAAAAAATAAATAAATAAATAAATAATAAAATTTCTATTTAATTTAACTCTGCTCTAATCTTTTTATTTCTGTCCTTCTCACTTTGGATTTTTTTTTCTTTCTTTTTTTTAATCCTCCCAGTTTTAAGGTGAGGTATCTTATCTGAGCTCTTTCTTCTTTCTAATGTAAGCATTTAGCACTATAATTTATGTTCTCAGCACTGCCTTTTCTGCATCCCATAATGCATACATTAGTAAGCTTGATGGTGTCCCACAGATCTCTTAGGCTCTATTCGCGTTCTTAATTTTTCCTTTATGTTCCTCAGCCTGAATCATTTCATGTGTCTTGCCTTTGAGTTCACTAATTCTTTCCTCTGCCAGCTCCTGTTGTTGAAACCTGTTTGGGAATTTTTTATTTCAATTATTGTTATCTTCAACTCCAGGATTACTGTTCAGTTCCTTATTAAAATTTATATCTCTTTATCAAGATAAACATATTCTTCACTCATTTTCCTGATATCTTTTTAGTTCTTTCTGTTTCCTTGATGTCCTTGAGCATATTGAGATTCTTTTAATTTTTTTTTTAAGTCTTTATCTGGTCTGTCCAAGTCCAGTCTTCATTTATGTTCTTGATTTGTTTTTGTTGTTTCTTTGGAATGGGTTATCATTCCATTTCTTTGTCTTGTAATCTTTTGTTGCACAATGTACCTTTTAATACTTTAAAGTGTTAAGTCTAGGATTTAGTTCCTGATCTGTCTGTTCCTGAAGTTTGTTCCCAGTGAGTGACATGGTAGAGATTTCCATGAGTGACAAGAGGTAACAAAATCAAGCCAATGCACTAAAAACAATCAGTCTTTGCAAATTACTCTGCTTTGGGTGGTGGTCTCCTTTGCTCTTCTATCAAGAAGATCCACCTGAGGTGAATGTGAAACACAGGGTTCTTTCTCATTTGAGCCTGTGTGCTGCCTGCTGCTAGTCCTGGGTCTGTGCTTCCCCATTTACAGGAATCCAAATGGCCCCTCTATGCCTTCTGAAATAGACATTCCTTTTCTCCTGGGTGCTCCATTGTATGACTTAATGCAGGTAATCCTTTGCCTCAGACTACTTTAAATTAATTGTTTGTTTGTTAGTTTTTACACTGTCTTAACTTTCTGAAAGCTGCTGCTTCCTGCAGGACAAGTTTTGGGAGAGTGAGCCCAAGATGAGTTTCCTGGTTCAGTCTTTCAGTTTGCCACATGAAAGACTGGCACTGGCACACAGGCACTCCAGTGTGCACATGGGGATTACTCTGCTCTTTCCAGAACTGGGCCAAGGACCCAGAGTGGGAACACAGGTGGCTCCACATCACACTACAGAGGGATGGGGAGGAACTAGCAAGGGTGCCATGAATACTGCCTGTCATTTTTAAAGCTGCATGTTCTTGATTCAGCTATTGCCCAGTTACTATTACCCTGTACCTGTTTTCTGGAGTTTTGAGGAAGATTGCTCTGCCAGTTGTTCAACAATGCTGTGAGTGAACAGCACCTTGAAGCATCTAACTCCAATATTGTTGTTGACCTGAAGCCATTGAGTAGCTTTTAAATAAATTTTCCTTTGTGATAGGACTTATGTAACAAAATGCACTGATTGGAGTATGATTATTTGTGCGTTTGCCAATGATACATGGAAATGTAGTGTTGCTTGGATCAAAAAGCCATAAACATGGGAGTGGGCATGAACTAGAAAGACTGGAGGGAGATTGTTAGTGAAAGCAAGGAAAGCCTTGACTAAACCGCTGTTTCCTTTTCATGTTCACTTATTTGATAACTATTTCAATTTCATTATCACCATTTGAAAGATGACAAAAGTATGGCCCAGAGATTTTCAATCAAGGGCCCAACAGCTCACAGGTGGTAAATGCCTGAGCTAGGATTCAGACTTAGGTAGAATCCAACTCCAGAGTTCAGGCTCTTAATCACCAAGCTAGATTGACTCTTACAAACCACATGGAGATTTAACTTAATACGAATTTTTAAACTCCTATCTCAAAGCAGACTTTCTTCTTCCTCCCATATTTGACTCTTATCTACTCTAAGCTCCCAGCCCTTGACCCAAACCTCTCTCATCCCAAACAGCCAATTGCCATGTGTGACATTATCTTGCAGCAACATTCTGGGTACTGCATGACTGAAACAAACAGCCTAGAGCTTGCCTCATTTCTAAACTCATGTCTGAGAAGATGAAAGATACCTGGTATTGCATTCCACCTAGGCCTCGTTTTTCCTCCACAGAATGCTGTCCAAAATAAAAGCATTAGAATTTCTCTCCAGAATGAGGCTAATACTCATCCACACAGAGTGGGAGACTTGCCAGATGCATATGTGCACTAGGAAGAAGGGAAAGAAGCCAGTCAGTATGGTCTTCCTTCAACAACTCTCCCACTGACAAGAAAAGCCTGAGAAAACCCCTGATCAGTTAGTCCATGTGTGATGGAAAGCACATGTCAGTGAGGAAAATATGAAAGCCCTTGGAAAATAATAGGAAGATTGTGGAGTTTCCTCTTTCTTTGCTGAGAAAAATTTTACTTATGGAGGATTTGAGGTGGGCAGCAGCCATGCTTCCCTGCTCCTAGGTCACTTCTCCTGAAGAAATGCAAAGCTGGTGAAGGAGAAGGTCCTTAGGGGTCCTTGCTAAGAAACAACCAAGTTTAACTCATGTCCCTCTCATGCAACCACAGAGATGCAGGCCAGAGGGTCTCGAACACCATCTGTGTTTCTTGGTTCTAAAAGAAATGTCACAGTCAATTTCACCTGGGGCTAGATTCTCTCAGGATTCACCCACTTGGGGAAGAGTTGTGGCTGGGAAATCTAGAAAGTGTTTTTGGCCCTGTCAAAGGAGAAAGGTTCCATCCAACCAGTGGGTACAACTCAGAAGACTGCCTGCCAAGGCCAGTCCCAGCAACATCGTGGCCTTAAATCATTTCCAGATGACAGGCTGCTGAGCTCTGTGGGACTGGGAAGTCCAAGGCCAGGCTGGCCAGGCCTGGTACAGGCCAAATACATTGCTCCTGCATTGGCCTCTGGCCTGGAGCTCAAGCCCAGACTCAGGTCTCCTGCTTCTCAGCTCCCTCCTGCCACACACTCCAACCACCTGTGGCCTGTTCATTGATTGCAGACCTGGGGCTGCTTTTTCTGCCCACACTCACCCACCACCCTGATGTCACCTGCAACCTACTGCATCACTGTGATTTCTGGCAGCCTGGATGGGGTAGTGCCCCAAGTCCTGAAGCTACTTCAGGTATCGAGAGCTCAGGTCTTCAGTACCTTAATGGGAAGTGCCACCAGTTGAAGACAGCTCAGGTGTGGGGTGTGGATGCCTGCCTGTCCCCCTGTTCCCAATCCCCACCACCTGTCAATGGACCAACTGACTTCTGTGCCCTGAGCCACAAGGAGGGCTTCCCAGCCAGCGGAGCTCTTGCCCACCACTTGCCTACAAATGGTGGAGGTTCATCTGGGCATATTTCCTTTTCAGCAGCAGAGTGGAGTCTATCCCCAAGTCATAGGGCCTGGAAGGAGATCATCCACCTCATGGCCTCCAGGGAGAGGTCTTCAGGGCAGGGACCCTTTCTGGACAGGAGCACAGGCAGGATAGGGCAGTGACCTCAGAATGCCAGGCAAATGGCCATCCCTGCTGCTTGGGTGACTCATAGGCTGGGATAAGAGGCCAGGCCTCAGCCAGACTGAGGGGACCCTAGTCCTGAGCCACTGGGAGTCTGCAGTTACCCCACCATGGGCAGCCTTGGATCTGGGGGTACAGGGTGGGCAGGGCATAGTGTACAAGGGGACTTGAGGTCAAATCCTGCCTCCACCCCATCTTGGCAGGTGGCCCAAGTTCCTTCCAGACCATGTAAGTATAGAAAGGACATCAGGGGCTTGACTCTGTTGCCTGGATTTCTCATGGAGATGAAGTGTGTTTTCCTCCTCTTCCACTTTACCTGTAAGTCCTAGATGTAGCAGTGACTCATGAGAACAGCTGTTAAGGCACCTTCTTTATTGTCTACATGGACTCTGGTTGGCCCTTCCAGAATGCTGCAGGGGTGTGGGCACCTTGCTGGGCATGGCACATGCTCAGAAGGACCCTGATCTTGGGGTTCAGTGCTCTGCAGTTCCTGCCTTGAAATTCTTAACTGTATCTTTGAAAATGTGCTTTTTAAGTGGAGTCTGATGGAGTCGTGGCATAGGCACTGAGGCCTGCAGCCTCTGCTGGGTGCAAGCCTGCCTCCCATTGCTCCATCTCCCTGGACGGGTCTCAGCTGCCTGCTTCCCTGACTCCTGGTGCCCTAGCTTCCCTCCTGGGATGTTAAGGCTGGGATTTGTGACATGGAGTGTCTGGGGGAGTCTGGTGACACCATTCCAGCCCCAGCCTGGTGGCACTATGGCAATGCCAGAACAGCTCCAAGTGGGTAAAACCCCTTGCCCACACCTGGGCCAGGTTCAGAGTACATCCCAACATGGAGGATGCAATGTCCTTGGACGTTGCTCATTTTCCCTGTGTTGCAGCAGCCAGCCTTGGTATGGGTAGATACTTGGTGTGACTTCCCTGGTCCAAACAGAGCTTGGGGTCTGGTGGCTATTGGGAGAGGGACCCCAGCAGCCAGTGGGCCATGTGCATGCTTGGAGTCAGGGGTGTGACCTCGCTGCCTGTGAAGTTCTGCACTCATCCCATGTGTATCCCTGTGCCCAAGGGAGCACCAGATTAAATAGCAAACAAAAAGTGCCATGGCACATTGAAAGAGAGACTGCATAAAAAGGGAAAATATGGCATTTTAGAAGTTTTAATGGCAATTTGCCTCCTTTTTGAGCATGAGTTCCCACACTTTGCACTGAGCCTCCCATTCTGAAGCCTGTCCTGTTGGTCTGTCCTGGATCCCTGCACCAGCTGCCTCTGCTGGATGGGGAGCTGCGGACAGTAGCAGCCCTGAGGATTGGACAAGACACCAGTTGCTTCTCTTCAGGAGCACCTACAGGCTGTCCCAGTTCTGCACAGGCTTCTCCTCTGCAGCGCTCCCTGAAACTCACATCCTCCCGTGGATGCTGGGCCTGGCCTCAGCTACTCTGAGGTGGGTACAGTGCCCTGAGGACTGTGAGCACCTTCCTCTACCCCTCCCCAGGTGCCTGTGTGGACCTATTAGTTCACCTGCAGCCAGAATGGGCAGCTTCAATACCAAGCACCTGTACCTCTTAGCTTCCCTCCCTGCTGACCTTTCCCAGCATGTCAGGTGCAAGCTCACCTGCCACCAGCACAGCCTGGCAGAGTCCAGATTTAGGGCCCTGTTCCAAGGGCTGCAGGCCTGGGACAGCCTTCACCAAGGAGGACAGTCAGTTGCCTGGACAGACTGTTCTAACTCCCTCAGGGGTGGCCTCTCACTCTTCAGTATCTATGAGCCCACGTGCCATGGTGTGACCTACTCATTATCAGGGTTCTTCTCTTCCTGTACCTTGCTTTCCTGTGCCTTCCTGTGTGCTTTCTGGTCTCCCCTCCCAAATAAACTGGTACACCAAGGTCCTCTTGTCTGAAGGTCTGCTTTTGGTGGCAAAATATCAAGACATTCCCAGAGGTGACATCCCAATGTCCTGGGACCCTTCAACACCCACTGGACTCTGCTGGGCAGGAATATCTGGCCAGAGCCACTCACTGTCAGAGAAAGCCACTGCAAGAGCCCGCATTATGTTTGCTAACTGGACACTGCAGAACTGTGACAGAGCTCCTACCCCAGGACTTAACCATTCATTGTTCAGGGCAAACCAGGGGACCAAGGGAAGGTGGAGGAAGGTCAGGGGTGGCAGCAGCATTTACATAGAAGCAGAATAAGAATTTCTCCCTTCCCGAAGCCTCCCTGCATTGACTGATTTAAACCCATGTTAGCATCCAGGGCTGCCTCTCCTGAACCACAAAAGTGAATCACCGCCTTCTGATTCTTCATGAAATGAGTCATTGTGGGACATTTTCATGGGAGTTTTACACTGTCTGCATTCAACAGACGTCTCCAAGGCCTGTCTGTGCTTGTGCTCCTGCCTTCAGCTCCTCTGTCCCTAGCAGGCTCTGCAAAGACCAGGGTTTGGACAACTGAGTTGAGTAGGTGCCTGGGTTAGTCCTCAGAGGGGCCAGAGCCAGGTTGAGCTCCATTGCTGCCAAACAACTGTGTCTCTAGGCAAACCACATTGTCCCTTAGACCTCAGTATCCTCATCTGTGAAATGGAGCTGACCCCAGGACCCTGAGGAACCCACATTCCATGAGCCTTCCTAAGGGGAGGTCTTATCATTTCAAGACAACAACAAAAGAAGACAAAGAAACCACAGTGGAAGTTGACCTTTTTCTCAGTACTAGTTACAGGCTTGAATTTGGAAAAAAAGAAAAGAAAAAAAAAACAAAAAACAAAAAACATAATAAGCACAAATGTCCATTTACCAAATTTCACTACCCCTTGGGTCCTATTATAATCCTGGGGATGCTTTCTTATTTTGATGGGCACTGTGCCAGTTTTCTCTGTCATTCTTTTCTTTTATTCATTCATTTACTAATATTTCTCATTTGTATGGTATTCTTGGTTGTGAAAATACTGCAGGAATTAGACAAAACCCTGCCTTCCTGGAGCTCACTTCCCAGTTGGGGAAGCAGACAGTAAAAAAGAAAAGTCAGCTGAAATGGAGAAAAGCATAGCAGAACAGGAAAGTGGTGGTGTGTATGTGTGGCATTGTAGCTAAGGTGGCCAGGGAGGCTGTCCTGAGAATCCAGTTTGAGCCAAGGCTGGGCCACATCTTACTGAGGTCCTTTGCACTTGCCTTTCCTCTGCCTGGGTAAGTAGGCTTCTACTACTAGGGTGTGCCTGGCAGGTTCCAAGGTGAACAAGGGGCCCCATGCCTGGAACAGGAGCTATGTCAGAACCTGGATCTGTAGGAATTTGTGGATGACAGGAGTAATCAACTTTGGCTTTAGCTCTGAGAAGGAGGGAGCATTTAGGGTGTTGTATGCAGGGGCCTAACATGATCACACTTGGGTTTAACAGGGTTATTCTAACTGTGTGGTTAGGAATGAACCTAAAGGGGCCAGGGTAAAACAGGGAACTCTGTCTACATGATCAGTTCTAGTTTAAGTTTCTACAGCATGATTCAGCACTAGATTATACCCTACCTGCATGACCCACTCTTGTTTAAGCCCTGCCTGCTTGGTCAGCACTAAATTAAATCCCACTTCCATGGTCAGCTCTAGTTTAAGCCCTGCCTGCACGCTCAGATCAAGATTCAGTCCCTCTTGCTTTATTAGCTTTAGATTAAGCCCCACCTGCACACTAAACTCTAGACAACTTTGCATGCAAGGTCAGCTCTAGGCAAATTTGTCTCCATGATTAGATCAAGTTTAATCCCCACCTGCAAAAGCAGGTCGAGTTTAGGTCTGGCATGCAAGCTCAATTCTATTTTAAGCTCCACCTGCATGGTCAGTTCTAGTTTAAGGCCTGCCTGCATGGTCAGCTTTAGTTTAAATCTAGTTAAATCCTACACCTTAGCTCTAGATTAAGCCCAACTACATACTCAGCTCAAGTTTTAGTCCCAACTATATGCTCATTTCTAGAGGAGTCCTGCCTGCAGCCTCAGATCAAGTTTCATACTTGCCTCTATGGTCAAATCTAGATTAAATCTGAACTGTATGCTCAACTCTAGTTTAGGTCCTGCCTGTACACTTTGCTCTGGTTTAAAGCCCTTGCTGGCTCAAGTGACTGATGCTTGCAGGCATATGTCATAAGCTGGCCAAATGAAGTGAAGTCAGGACTTCACTGGGGAAAGAAAAATCCAACCTCCTGCTCTAGGATGTGATGTGCAAATATGAGTGTAGGCAGCCCTTTTGCACCCTGAGAAAAGGTAGCCCATAAAAGAAACTGTCATAGATGGGTTGTTAGAAACAGGATCAAAGAAAAATGGAGCCCAAACCTTCATCAAGATGCACTTCCTTTGAGCTGTAGGGTAGGAGTTGCAGCTCCACCGAGATTCCATGCACACCTGGCACATAGGTAGGCCAGAGGCTCCAGTCTCTGGAAGTATACCTAAAAACTTCAGCATCACATATAGGTTTGAATAGAAGGGACTGATGAACCATGTGCAGGGAGGACTTATTTGAGTCCAATTCTGTCACTCTCAGGAGCACAGGCGAGGAGACAACGATGGGCAATGGCCATCCCAGGGAATGGAAAGGGCCTGCATCTGCAGGCAGGATCATCCCACCCACCATATCCATGGGATATAAGCCCTCTCTCACTTGGAGGTGGAGTGGACATCACCATCCCAGTCCCCTCAGGATTAGGGGAAGAACTATGGACTAGAGTGGACTTGATGGTATTCTGTTGTTCACATATGGTGATTCTAGCAATGCAAGAAATTATAACAATGCAGTGGAGCCAGTGGCCACTTGACACTTTTGGGGCAGGGAGGGGACGAGCAGTTGAAATACAGGGGCTTCTTTGGGATTTGGAGGTTGTCCTGAGTACCGTTGTGGCAGTGGATGTAGGCCATTTTAAATCAGCACACACCACTCAGAACTGTGTGGGAGAGAGTGTGGTCTACGGTGTGAACTGTGGTCTATGGTTGGTGGCAAGGCCCCAGGGTGTGTAAGTCCATTGAGGGTAGTGGGCCACACTTGTGGGAGATGTTTGTGTGGGATGTGGTGGGAGGTGTGGGAGGTGGGCAACGTGGGAATCCCAGTGGGTTCTGTGTAATATTTTAGGTAATCTAAGCACCTCTTAAAATATATTTATTTATATATATATATAAATAACATTTTTGTAAGCAAATGCACATATATGCATATATATTTATATATCATTTTGCAAATGTTGGTATGTATTGTGAAAATTTTGATTTTTACCCACAATAAACAAAAAAAATTTAAAAAAAGATGCACTTCCTCATGTTTTTCAAAAAATAACAATAAATACACTGTTGTCTAAGTAGGTTTTGGTTGAGTTTTTCCTTGCTGTCTACCTAACACATCATTAGCACAGATTTCAGCTCCATCTCACTCTTTCCTGCATATATATGCAGGGGACCATGTTTGACCAGCATCAGTAGGCTATTCAGATTAAATTTTTCCCCTGAATTGAACATGATGTCTCTCTATATGCCTTCCAACTCTCTTTCATGGATGTCTGCTAGGCATCAGCATAGATCCACAGGTCACAGAAGAAGCCCTTGTTGTGGAAATGGGTACCCAATTCTAGTGCGACCTTACCCACAAATTCCTGTTGGGACTTGCATGAGCCTTGGGGTCTTTCACCCCTGAGAAGGAGGCAATTATTCCTGATCTGCCTACCGCACAGAGCTGAGATGGGATCCTTGTTGGGAAAACACCCTGAAAAGAGAAGAGCCTGGACAAATGCTACATGGATTCTTTTGGGAGCTATTTGTTGAGATGTATGCTCCATCTTTCCCATGAGCCTTGAAGGAGTTACTGTGTGTCCAAAAGTTTCTACTCCCTGTAGAACTTGAGAGTTACTTTCCAGAATGGAAAGTAAAATTAACTTCAAATAGATGGAGACGCATTGATATGATACACATTTGTTCATTTGAGAAAGGGTATTTTTCTAAGATTGCTATTGCAGTTCAAGGAGGTGTTTTGCCTCATGTGCATGTACAATAGCTTGAATTTTCCTCTGTGCTCACTCCTGATAGGGCCTAAAGATGGATGTGCACACTGTCTTCAACACTGCCAAGGATTTGTGTGACTTTATCTTTCATTCTGGCTTTCTGTAAACTACCTTTGGGTGAGGGAATCTCATTGTACAGCCCGTGTTTGATTGGAGATGTTTCTTATACACCTCATGCAAGGAGGTTTCTGCCATTTGTTGATGAGTTTATATGTGTCCTGTGGATTTTTTGTAATTTTTTATTATGGTAATATATATACAAGACAAATGTTCTTTTCCTAACCATTTTCAAGGGTACAATTCAGTGGTAATACTTATATTTACAATATTGTGCTGCCATTGCCAGTATCCATTTGTATATGTATACTCCTTAATATTAAAATAAATTATTGTTTTAATTTCCTAGGGCTGCTGTAACAAATTACCACAATACTTGTGGCTTTAAAAACACAAACTTATTCTCTTACACTCTGGGAGTTAGAAGTGCACAATGAGTCTTAAGGGGAAAAGTCAAGGTGTTAGCAGAACTGGTTCCCTCTGGATGTTCTGAGGGCAAAATTCATTTCTTTGCTTCTCCAGCTAAGCGTGGTTACCTGTTCCTTGTCTTGTGACCTCTTCCTCCATTTTCAAAGCACAAGACACCAGTCTCTGCTTCTGTCACCACATTGCCTTCCTGCTGACTCTGACCCCACTGCCTCCATCTTATAAGGACCCTTGTGATTTGCACATGGCCCACCTGGATAACTCAGGTAATCTCATCACCTCAAAATCTTTAACCAAATCATACCTGAAAGGTCCCTTTACCATGTAAGGTAACATATTCACAGGTTCTGGGGATTTGAACATGGACATATGTGGGGTCTGGGAGAAGGTGCCTCATCCAGACATAAGGACAGGGTTGGTGACTGGGATGGGGGATAGGGGAGGGGAAATCTCCCATCCAGATATAGTGTACTGCTGGAGGCTGGTGCAAGCAATCTTTATAAGCAAGTTTAGGCAGGAGGTAAGAGTTCAGTGTAAAGAACCCTTTTTGGAAATGTTCAAACATACACAAAAGCAGAATAGTACAGTGGACCTCTTTGTATTCCTTACACTTCAATAAATTATTAATATATGGTCATTTTCCTTTTGTCTTTTCATCCTCCCTTACTACTGTAAGAAAATTCAATTTATACTGTGATTTTATCCATATAAAGAGTACTTAAGAAACAACGATGCTTTAGAAAACATAATCTCAAGGTTATGACAACTAAAAATAACAGTTGTCCTTCAGTATTGATAAAAATTGAATAGTCAAATCTCTGGACCCCTCAGAGCCAAAAAAATATGCCCTGTTGAGCTTCCTCTTTATCTTTTGAAATTTGAATTCCTTTCAAGGTAGATGACCCAGATAGCAAATCAAGCCCCTACTCCATTACCTTTGACCAATACCAAGCAAAGACCACTGGCCCTAAACATGCTCCTATGGGACAGACAGTCTTCATCCAACAAATAGGAGTCAAGCTAACTTTCTAAGTCTATAAAAATCATTTTACCTTCTAGAATCCCAAAGCTACTTTGGTTCTGGCTTCCTTTGTTGCAGCAAAACTTTGGTGTACAGAATAAAATGCTGTGATCTGCAAGTGTGACTCTGATTTCTCTTTCACAATCTCATCATTCATGTTTCTGCCATCTCAAGATTGTATTTGTCTCTGGACTGTTTGGTCAGGGTCCTGCATTTGGGGGGTGGGGGCAATGTTCACCTGTCAAAATGAATGTTGCATTTCCTGGTTTGAGACCAAGGGGATGTGGGCAGTGGGGGTTGGAGTGACTGGCAGGGAACTCACACAGCAGTGAAAGATGGAAACATGAGGGCCATGTCCTCACTGAACAATCATGTGGTCTTCTTGGTGAAAGGCTGCTTCCTGAGTTGCCTGGTAGCAACTGGAAGATGAAAGAGACACTGAGGGCTCAGGTCATGACTAGCATCCAGTGGTGATGGAAAGACAGCTCACCTGCTGGTTGCATGCCCTTTCTTTCCCCTGACTCAGCTGCTTCTTCCCCTGAGCATGCCTTAGTCTCCCCTACAACTTGTTTTTATGCCTTAGAAGCTTGGTCTTCCCTGACTGACACGGCCTGCAGTCTTAGCAGTGTTTGGGTTGGTTTTCAAATGGAAGAAAGTGAGTCCAAGGATGTGGCTTGAGATGGCCAAAGCCACCTGCTTTCTCAGGGCTGTTACTTAACACATCTCAGCTGCTTATGCAGCAATGCCTCTTCTCTTGCTTCTTCTATGATCTGCCCCTGGAATGAGGAAGGAATTTCTTTCTGAGTCCTGTTTCTGAGAAAAATTTGTATTCTCCAGGCTGTTGGGCAAAAGATCACAAACCTCTTTAAACCCAATCAAATTTACATTTTACCAATATTCTAGCCAACATTGCTGGGCAAAAATTTTAACACTGGAAGGCCTATGTGCTTCTTTACCCAGGGCATCCTTAAAAAAAAAGCAGAGGGGCCTTGGGCAGGCTGAGCAGCAAAGGCTGGGCAGGCCACCTGGCCAGGCTCCTGGTCATTAAAAGTTGGGTGCTTCTGGCTTATTTACCAGCAGTGAGAATTGGGGCAAAGGGTGGGTCCAGAGGTCTTGGAGAAGTATTTCTGATGCCCCTGCCCTGATTCCATGTAGGAATGTGTGGGGTCAATTAACAATGCCATCAAATTTGCCAAGGGCCTCATCTGGAGGAGTCAAATAAGCAATTAGGGCTCCTCATCTGGAGGAGTCAACAAGCAATCAAGGCTCTGATGGCTGGGGCATAATAGCTGGAAGTAAGAGGTAAGGAGGGAGTGTTAATGGTGAATCTCATGAGCTGGGGTGTCCTCCTTGTAAAATTGGACTTGGGGGAGGGGGTTGAGGGTGATGGGGCGTTTGGAGTCTTTCCAAATGCCTTAGCAGCTGCCTTAGCAGCTGCCTGATTTCCTGATCTTTGTGGCATTTTCCTGCAAGGAGCTGGCTGCCCTGCTCAGTCCTGGCAGGGTCTGCAGCTTCAGTAGAGCACACTTTGATGTCTGCTTCTTTTTGTCACATAGCTAAGGCATTAAACACCCACATGCCCCGGTTCAGGGCCAGCACATCAGTTTTCCCTGTGCTCCAGAGGGCCCCGCCTAACTCCTGAACACATTCAAGTCATGAGAATGGCTGGCTGGGCATTCTCTGCCTTTGATCTTAACCCACATTTTGTGGTGCATTAATTTCCACCCATTTCTGCTTTCTCCTAGTATCTAGACTTTAAAGGGATTAGATTATTTTTTTCATGTATAATCATTTACTGAAGCATTGCATATCGTTGTGTATAATTTGATGAATTTTCAGGAACTGAACACAGCCCTGATCAAGAAGCAGGCACCACCAGAACCCCAGAAACATCCTGTTGGGGGCCGTAAAAATAATATATCCATGTCTATTTTGCCTTAAG
>JAKSZT010053804.1:4979145-5005832 GCA_026826555.1 Tolypeutes matacus | reverse complement strand
CTGCCACCTCCCCCCAGCAACAGCACCTACCAATCCCACACCCCCAGCAACAGTACCTACCAATCCTAAACAGCCACCCGTCCTTATTAGCCACTCCCTCTTCCCTTAGAGTATATATACCCTGCTTCTTCAATAAAGTTTTGCAGCTTGATCAGAATCCTGTCTTGCTGTCATTCTTCGTGTCTCTTGTCCCATACCATTCTTCTCTCACAGGAGCTGGAGCCTCAGGTTGACTGTCCCGCGGGCTGGGACAATATCCAATGATCCTTCCACCCACAGCCCCAGGCCCTGACCACAATCTCCACCACCAAACTCCAGAGAATAGTTTAGCCTTTTTAAAAAAATCTTCATATAGGGAGGCGGCTGTGGCTCAATCAGTGGGGCTCCCGTTTGCCATGTGGGAGGCCCGGGTTCGGTTCCCGGGGCCTCCTGGTGGGGGCGGGCCCGCCCGCACAGGGCGTGGTTGGCTGACCCGGTGAGCACGGGCAGCGGGGGGGGGGGGATGAATGAATGAATGAATGAAATCTTTAAAAAAAAAAAAAAAATCTTCATATAAATGGAATCATAAAGCATGTGTTCTTTCATGTCTTCTGTTCATTCTACATTATGTTTGCAATAGAGTAACTGTTACCCAATATAATGTGTGACAATATATGAGAAAGACTAAATAGATTGTCACAGTTACAAAATGAGAGAGCAGCATTTGAACCCACTGTGTCTGGTTCCTGAACTCTGAACCTCTGTGCTACACTCTCTCTTCTCAGTACAGAAATTGCAAGGGTTGCAGAGATTTAAAAATAACACAAATATGCAAAGCACTTCATATTTAATCCTCACAAAATCCCGGCATGTCTCCAAATACTACATGAAGAAGAGTGAGTAGTAAGTGCTGTCTCTGTCACTTGGGGCCAAGACATAGCAGCCTGTTAGTTAATATCTGGAGTGAAAGCTGGGTACCCAGTGCTTCTTCCAGCAGGCAGGGGAGTCTTTGGCGCTGTACAGGTTGCTGATGCATGGCTGGGTCATTTTCTCTCTGTTCTCCTGACCAGGGTTCTGTACCCACCTGCTTTCCTTTGACCATTAAAATTGGAATTTCAAGCAAATGTTAAAAACACATAAAGAGAAACTCTGGGGTTCTGCTTTCAGTTAATCATTCAGATTAACTCTCCATTTGAGAAACTAGAAGAGCTGAATAAGAATAACCAAACCCCATCTGTCTGAAGGCACTGACAGCTGACAAGACAGTGAGTACAAGGCTGAGATCCAGGACACAGCAAAGCCCAGAAAGGTAACTCTGGCATCAGGGCCATTTTTACCCCAAAAGTACCTGATGTTTCTGGTGGAAGTAGCTGAAAAGCTGAGCATTGCATTGGGGAATTATTTGAAGGAATGATTAGAGATTAATCTGATGTTACCTTCCTCTAGAAAGGGTCTGTTTGTTTTCACTTCTTACAGGCACATGATGGCACTACTGTTCTAGAATAATTTTGAAATTTAAAACCTACACTTTTCTGTTCCAGTTTTATGATTCAAAGTCATCTTGGTCCATGGGAGGGCTAGGTCTTCTGGTTCATGCTTGTTCCTAGGGTGCAGAACTTTGGCCTTCCACCCCAGGCATGGTGTGAGTCTTCAGGGTCACTATTTTGGCAGGCTCCAGAGACTGATGGTGACCTCTCCTTCTGGGGCGTCTCTTCCTTCTCAAAGGGTCTCAAGTGCTGGGCACACAACCCTGGGCATGAGACATTTCCTGCCCCTCCAGCAAGGTAGGGGTACTGGGACAGAAGGATGAGTGGGCTCCTGGAGGAAGGGATTCCTGGCAGTGGGACAAGTGAACTCCCTGGAGTGTGGGGGTCCTGGTAGAAAGACATGTGAGCCAACTGGATCAGAGTCTTGGCAGAGGAAAAGTGAGCCTACTGAATGGAGGGGCTCTGAATAGAGAAACATGTGAGCTCTCAGGAGAGAGGAGGTCCTGTCAGAGGGACAAGCAACCCTCTGAAGGGAAGGGTCCTGGTAGAGGGACATATGAGGTCCCTAGACAGAGGGATTCCTGACAGAGGGAAAAGTGAGACCCTGGAGGGAGGGTGTCTGGAATAGGGACCTTGGAAGAAAGGTCTTCGAAGTGAGACCCTGGAGGGAGGGATTCCTGGCAGAGAGACACATGAGCTCCCCAGTGTCCAAACCCCACTTGCAGTGCACTCTCATGAGGTCCTCCATGTCTTTCAGCTCTTTACTCAGGGATTTTCTCAGGGCTCCAATAAAGAGCTCTTCTCTCCCTGCCCTTCTCCTCTCTAGACAACCTCATTTGTGTTCCTGACTTCGGCTACCCTTGGTATTTCTTTTTTTTTTTTTTTTTTTTCCTTTTCTTTTCTTTGTGAGGTACAAGGGACGGGGATTGAACCTGGGAGTGTGGGAAGCCAGCACTCAACTACTGAACCACACCAGCTCCCCTTAAGTATTTCTATTTCTAGGTCTGCTTTCTCCCTGGATCTTCCCATCCATTTATTGAATTATCTACTGAACATTTCCAAGTCTTCCTCCTAAACTTTCCTCCTGCTTCCTGTCTGGGTGGGTGGAACACCCAACCTGATGGGATATGGTCTTTACCCTCAACACTTCCCTTGCCTAATCTCAATCAGCCACAATCATGTGGTTCTATCTCCTGGACCTCTCTTTAACTAGATTTAATTATTGTATTTTACTTTTCTCGACAAATCTGAGGCATCATAATCCATACATAACCTTCTGCACCAGCTTCCTAATTGGATTTTCCGCTTCTGCTCTTGGACTTCTACATCTAGTGTCCATTTAAGGCTAGAACAGTCTTGTAAACACAAATATGGTTTTTTTACTTCAATGCTCAATGCCAAGAAAGGCTTGCCAGTGCCCTTGCAATGAAGTCCAAGAGACACCCCTGGGCCTGAAAGACCCCTATATAAGGTCTGCAATGGCCTCTCCACCTCCCACTTTGACTCCAGAGACCTTAAATTTTCTCCTGTCTTAGGTTTGGGCTGCTCATCCAGGAACCCTAGGCGGAATTGGGTGCTTTCCAGGGTTCCTAATTTTCGCTTCCTTTCACCATCCCTCAGTGTTCCTATCTAGTTGCTTCCAACTGTCACCATCCAAGCCTATTCCCTCTGGACTATGCAGTACACTTGTCCCCTGTCTTCCTACTCCTCGGGCCCATCTTGGTCACACCTGCCTAGCCTTCAGGAGTGACATGATCAAAATCCTAACACTGACCTTCAGCTCTGCCATTACCTGACCCACTGTTCACCCCTTACCTGACCTTATGCCCTTCCCTCACCTGAAACTTTGGTCTTCCCCTACCTTACCCTCTGCCTACATGTACCACTGCCTATATTACTTCTGGCTAAGTCAAATATCTCCCATTAACACCATTTCTCTTATTTTCATTGAGAGCTATGTCATTGATTATAAATTTAATTTCCTTACCAGAAACCTCTGCCTCTTGTAACAATCCATCTTATCATTTAAGTTCATTTTTGTCTCTTCCATCTTGAAACAAAAACCTCTTCTGAAGCAATTTCCTCTCAAATTCCTGATCTGTTCTTCCCTTAACAATCAAACTGAAAACATAGTTACTATGCCTTAACACCCACAAAAACCTTTGACTTACATAGATCAGCAATAATTTCCTCATAAGTGAATCTTGCTAAAATCACCAATAATCTTTCTGTAAATAAACTCTTATTTGAAACCAAAGAATTGAACCATAACTTCATTTTGATAACTTTTCTTTTTCTTAATTACTCTGATATTTTCAAAACACTTTAGTCATTTCTTCTCCTTGCCCTCTGCAAATAACTGTAGAGGTAACAATATTGCAATATCTCAAAATGATATATATAAGCCTGTCTTAATGCTCCATAAGCGATCAAAATTTTCTTCATGCCTTTCCCTGATTATGCTTTCTCACACTTCCCCTAATTTTAATAGATGGATTTAACAGATCATTTCCCCATCTTTCTCTCTCTCCTCAGGTCTTCCCATTCCCTGAGCCACAATAATATTGAAATTAGGCCAATTTATAAACTGGCAATGGCTTCTAACTGTTCAAGTGAGAGGAAGAGTCCCAAGTATCATACTTTAAATGAAAAGCTAGAAATGATTAAGCTTAGTGAAGAAGACATGTTGAAAGTTGAGCTAGGCCAAAAGCTAGGCCTCTTGCAACAAACAGCCAAGTTTGGAATGCACAGGAAAAGTTCTTGAAAGAAATTAAGGACTCCTCTTGGGACATGACTTCATTTTTTTAAAAAACAATTTATTGAAGTATATCATTCATACATGAACATACATAAAGTCTAAATGTTCAGTAAACATTGTGAACTTAAAAAACATGCATAACATCATACAAGGCTCCCACACATCACCCCACCACAAATACTTTGCATTGTTGTGTAACATTTATTAACAAATTATGAAAGAGCAACATCAAAGTATTACTACTAACTATATATGGCTTCATTTTTAAAGAAGTTTTGGATCACAGAAGGGTTACAACTGTGGCAGGGGAGGATCATTGGTGTGGGATGTCAGTGATGAGGGATACATGGGAGGAAGTTCACCTGGGTATACATATAAGACATATAAATGTGTTCAAATGTTCATGGGGCATTGTCATGGTGTCAATAACTGAAAGAATATCAAATTCCCATCCTAGGGAGCTCTTCCACATTCTCTAATGAAACAGCAAGAATCCCCCAAAGTACAGGGGCAATGACCAGTGAAGTCCTCCTTCACCATTAATGGGCCCTTGATATTGATAACTGTGCATATGGATCTTTACTCTTGAAATGGAAACTTAGCCTGTATTATAGGGTGCCTAAGAGTTACCCCATGAGACCCTTCTTGTTGCTCAAATGTGGCCTCTCTCTAAGCTGAACTCAGCATATAAATGCAATAACTTCCTCCCTGCATGGGACATGACTTCCAGGGATGAACCTCCCTGGCACTGGGGGATTACTACCAAGCACCAACTAGCAATGCAACTGGAAAAAGACCTTGACCAAAGGGGGGAAAGGTAAAGACAAATGAGTTTATATGGCTAAGAGACTTCAAAGTGAGTTGAGAGTTCATTCCAGAGGTTACCCTTATGTATGCCTCAGCAGGATCTCATTGATAGCCAAAGTAGATACCACCCCAAATAGTTGGACTCCTGAGGGCTCTGGAGACATCAAGACACTATAGCCAGGGCATACAGCTCAGGAGTTTGGTGCCCTGCTAGTGGGCCCTACTTGGGAATTTATGCTTCCCAGTGTGACAGAGTTGAACTCAGTTGTGGTTTCCCTACACATGGCTCTACTGCCTCTTCTATTTGAACCTACAATTAATACTAGAGTTGGTAAGTGTACATCCAAGAGACTTAAATCTTTGGGCTGTCCATATGCCAGCTGGGCCCTGAATCTCAACTGAGTTCATTGGACTCACCCAGGACAACTAACAAGGAAGAGATGATGGACAATCACTATACCAAGGAACCGAGAGAGTCTACAACTACAAGCAAGAGAGTCCCATCCATCAGCCATATGGGTCAAAGTCCCCTTTCAATTAGAGGTGGAGTGAGCATCACCATCCCAGAATTCTCAGGATTGGGGAATGAACTATGGACTAAAGTAGACTTACTGGTATTCTACTATAAACTTATTATGATTCTACCAATGGAAGAAATTATATCATTGATGTGGAGGCTGTGGCCACTGGAGGTTCTGAGGACAGGGAGAGGGAAAACAGGTGTAATACAGGGGCATTTTAGGAACTTGGGAATCATCCTGAATGACATTGCAATGATAGATACAGGCCATTATGTATCTTGCTATAACCTACAGAATTGTGTGGAAGAGACTGTAAACCTCAATGTAAACTATAATCCATGCTTAGTGGCAATGCTCCAAAATGTGTTCATCAATTATAATGAATGTACCACACTAAAGAATGATGTTGTTAATGTGGGAAAATGTGGGAGATGTGGGGAATGGGGCATATGGGGATCCCCTAAATTTTTTATGTAACATTTATGTAATCTAAGTATCTTTATAAAAAAGCCATATTCCAGTGAATGCATGACTGAAAAGGCAGTGAAAAAGTCTCATTGCTGATATGGAGAAACTTTTAGTGATCTGGATAGAAGCTCAAGCCAGCCACAATATTCCCTTAAGCCAAAGCTTAATCCAAGACAAGGCCCTAATTCTCCTCAATTCTATGAATGCAGAGAAAGGTGAGGAAGCTGAGGAAACATTTGAAGCTGGCAGAGGTTGTTTCATGAAGTTTAAAAAAAGAAGCCATATCCATAACAGAAAAGTGCAAGTTGAAGGAGCAAGTGCTGATGTAGATGCTGCAACAAAATGGCTACTCTTAACAACAGATTTTCATTGTAGATGACAGAGCCTTCTATTGGAAGAAGGTGCCACTTAGGACTTTCATAGCTAGAGAGGCAAAGTCAATTCCTAGCTTCAAACTTTCAAAAGATAGACTGGCTACTTAAGGGTTAATGCAGCTGGTGATTTTAAGTTAAAGCCAAGGTTCATTTACCATTCTAAAAACCCTAGGGCCCATGGGAGTTATGCTAATTCTACTCTGCTTTTGCTCTATAAATGACGGTTTACCACAGATGCACTGAATACATGCATACCTCAGAGAATATTTGCTTTATTGCAGCAGCCTGTCCAAGTCATAGGCATTTCAGAATTGTATTCTCCCTTATGGCAATCCTGACCAAGTCTTGTAGTGCATTCAAATATTTTTGTTTCTTCAGTTGCTCATTCTATTTCTCCAATTGTGGAAACATGTCTGCAATGTGATCTTTTCCATAGATACTGCTCCCAGACCTACCATTCTCTGAGTTTACTCCTGTTCTCAATGTTGCAGTACCCCTACCACCTTCTATTACTAAAAGCATCCCGTCAGGGAAGCGGCTGTGGCTCAATCAGTAGGGCTCCCGTTTACCATATGGGAGGCCCCGGGGTTCGGTTCCCGGGGCCTCCTGGTGAAGGCAAGCCCGCCCGCACGGCGTGGTTAGTTGACCCAGTGAGCACAAGCAGCAAGGGGGGGATAAATGAATAAATAAATAAAATCTTTAAAAATAATAATAATAAAATAAAATAATAAATTGAAAAATAAAAGCATCCCGTCTCACCAAAAGGGAAACCCTACTGCCATTGGACTTACAACCCCAGTCCTCCTACACACTGGTCCAAGGAAACACTACTTGAATTTGTGTCCCTAGGAGTTTATATATTTTCTGAAATTTTATTTGTCATCACCATAAGGAATCCAGGGATTCCTTAGAATTGAGTCCAAGTCACTCAAGGATGTGGTATCTGTCCAGAATAATTCACTCAGGGTGTTTCTACTTGAGTGTCCCATCTCCTTAAGTGTATTACCAACATGATTATTAGTTTTGCCATGGAGCTGGCTGCTTGTCATCACTATTAGTACTGCTTTTACTGTTTGAATTTTTGATTTTATAAAACCTTGAATGAATTTTCTATACCCATGAAGAAGGTTCAATTGACTGAACATGATGACACAGCTTCATATATATATATACATACATACACCAAACTGCTCCAGATTTCTGAGTCAACAGAAAATTTCCAACTCCCATTTCCAGGAACCTGACCATCACCCAAGCACCATGGGAAGTCTGAGGTAGTCCCCACATGGGCTGAGTGTGTTTTGTGCCCTTTTGTATGTGAATGATACACCTGAGAAGTAGTCAAGTCTCCCCTGACCCATAAACAGGCGGCACAAGCCAGGGGGCCATGAAAGAGAGCTGTCCCCTGGCAGTGGGACATGCCTGGAAGGAGGTCTTCCTAAGGGTTTTTTAAGGAACACTTTCAAGTTAGTCCACCTCCAGTGGCTGATACGAAGCATTGTCTGCTCAGAAACATCACAAAAGAAAGTTGGGATCATTCCTAGACTCCCTGTGACAGTCCCAGGCCAGGAGATGTGGACCAAGTTCCACTGGTATCAGCCTCACTTCCTCATGACTCACATCACTCTAGGAGACATATGTGTCATTTGCCTGGAGCTATCTGGAGGTCACATTCTATTATACCCCAGGATCTCCAGTTACATTTGCCTGTGAAGGGATCTGGCCACTGGACACAACTGCATTCCAAGAGGCCAGCAGCAAAGGCAGTGTCACCTGGGCAACTGCAGGGTAACAGCCTTTAATCAGCTGCCCAGCTGCCATCCCATTAGTGGCCTTGAGTTTTGCCCTACCCCAATCAACTCCATTACCTCAAGCACTTGATTGGATTAAGAGGCTTAGGGTGTGGTTGCTATAACTCCCCCACAGAGAGCTCTTAGCACCTTTCTGCCAGGGCTCTCTTTCCATCTCCAAAAGCCAGCTGAATTGTCAGGATGAAGCACCAAAAGACAGTGGAGCTGCATTTGGGTGTCAGGCACACATTTGTCCACAGCCCTCTGGACCAAACAAGACAAGGAGAATCCATGGCACTTGTCCATGCCTTTCAGTTTGTGTGATGAGGCACACAGGAATGTCTGTGTCATGAACAAAACTGTTTTTGAGGAATAAACATCATTTTCCATGGTAGACAACTCTAGGCACATTTTCCTACTGCATGATCGTAAATGCGATTTCCATACCGCCAGGATATTTCATTATTTCCCTTGACTTTGGAGCTGGCTTCAGCAACTGATGGCCACTTAAAATATTGGGAGGGATTTACTATCTCCTTTTAGAAATGGAACTCTTCAAAACTTTACAAGGTGTGTAAATAGAGTCCTACTCATATTTTATTATACTCTAATTCAGTGATATCTTTGGGTGGATGATTGAGGTTTGAGAGGACATTTTGCCCTTTCTGGAAAATGCCTGTTGATCTTTAATTTATTGCTTGTTCAAATTGTTTCGTGCTCCTCATGGCCTTTCTGACTGGATGACTTCTGTTTACTGACTTTTGGTAAATAATGCCCACAACCCATACTGATTAACTTCTCTAAGCTCATTTCTTGTGGATGAAAGAGGTAAACCCCAGTCTAAAGATGTTTCTTTTTCTCTGTTTTGCTCAAGAGATTATTTCTAAAACATTTTTATTTTGAAATAATTCCAAACTTACAGAATAGGTGAAAAACTAGCAAATCCCATAGAGAGAAAAGAAGCATATACTGACACATGTAGAGATCCACAAATCAAAATGTTTGGCAGCATTTGTGCCATCATTCTATATCTATCTATCTATCTATTTATCTATCTATCTATCTATCTATCTATCTATCTATCTATCTATCTATCTATTTTTCTATCTATTTATCTATCTATCATCTATCTATCTAATCTATCTATCTTCTGATGTTTGAAAGAAGGCTGAATACTTCATGTTCCCTGAAAATTTTGTTTCTTTGTAGATTTCCCAGGAACAAATATATTCACTTATGCAAATACCTTATGCATGCCCATCTAGATCAAGAAATTTGCATTGGTCTTAAGCATCCAGAATATATTTAAGTTTTTTTCAGATGTACCAATAATATCCTTTTAAAACCTAAAGATTCCCAAGTCAGTCACCCACAAGCTTACAGTGCCAGGAGATTAATCACATTCACAAAGTTGCACTACATTTACCATCATCCATTCCCACAATGTTGCCATTATACCATACAGAAACCTCACACACCTAATACACTAATTCCCTTTTCCCCTGTCCCCTGCCCCTGTAAGGTGCTCTCTATCTCATTCCATTCAATTTGCATAATCTAAATACCTGCCAGAAATAGAATCATGCAATATCTGATCCTTTTGGTGATTTATCTCTGAACCAATTTGTTTTCTGAACATTGAAGTTTAGGATGTATACATATTTGACCTTGAGGAATTAATACTTTTGCCAGCAGTTCCTCAAAAAATAATATTCAATTAGGCAACCACCTTCATTTCAGTTTTCAACTTCAAGCAAATTAACAGAGAGGATTACACATCTATATTCCAATTTTTTCACATATCCCAGTCCTAGGCATTTCAGTATTGTATTTTCCCCTCTGGTGATCCTGGCCAAATCTGATAGTGCATTCAAATATTCTTGTGTCTTCAGTCACTCATTCTATTTCTCCAATTGTTGAAACATATCTACATCATAAACTTTCCCATCCACACCACTCCCAAGCCTACAATTTTTGTGAGTTTACTCATATTCTCAATGTTGCAGTACCCTACCTTCCATTAAAAAACCAATTCATCTCACCATGAGGGAAACCCTACTGCCACTGGACATTAACACCCCAGTCCTCCTACTACTTGAAAAGCTACTTGAATTTATATCCCTAGGAGCTTGTATATTTTCTGGAATTTTATTTGTCATCACCATAAGGAGTCCAAGTCACCCTGGAATCAGTATCCATCCAGAATAATTCACTTTGTTAATAAAAGTACAATTTTTTTTTTTTAATGACTTTAAGAAACAAGTCTAACTGTTAGGGAATTTAATGTAATTATGAATTCCAAAAATATAATTGGATCATGCTTGTAAACTGATCTGTTAATCTGTGCATGATTAAGTTATAATTAGGGTGTTGACTGGGCCACTTCAGTAGGGCATTGAGCCCCACCCCTTGGTGGGTGGGGGAATCGAATATAAAAGGCAAGGCAAAGGACAGTTGAAGCAGTCTTTTGAGAAGCAGTTTTGATGTTGGAAAGAAGGCCCCAGGAGAAGAGAAGCAAGCCGTTCGCCTGATCCTCTACAGCTGACCTTGTGGAGGAAACAGGAGCTAAGCCCGGAGAGAAATGCAGCCCCAGGAAGAAAGGAACCCCAGAAGCCTGAACCCTGGCAAACGCCAGCAGCTGTCTTGCTCTAACACGTGGCAATGGACTGTGGTGAGAGAAGAAACTTAACAATTTATGGCCTGGTATCTGTGGACTTCTACCCCAAATAAATACCCTTTATAAAGACCAACCCATTTTTGGTATTTCACATTAGCACCCCTTTGGCTGACTAATACAATAAGTATAGACAAGGATGTGGAGAAAGGCAAAGGAATACTCATTCGCTGCTGGTGGGACTGTAAAATGTCACAGGCCAGTGCAACCACCACTGTGGAAGACAGTTTTGTGGTTCCTAAGGAAGCTGAGAATTGAGATGCACCCATGGTCCCAGCAGCATGTTTTACAATCATGACCTGATGTAAAGAGGGTTGGTTCCTAAAGAGGGAGAAGGAACTGTCAGGTCTGGTGAATCTGGTCTGAGCCAGGAACTGCCACTGGGAGGCTGTGCACTAGCCAATCCTACCCCCATCTTACCCAAACCCCAGCCTCCTGCACCTCCCACCCAAAGGTCACCACATTTTCTTTCTGATGTATGTACTGTTGTGTACAGGAATCCTGTACTGTTTCAGACCCAAAAACTGTTGTATCCTGCCATTCCTACTAGATCTGTATCCCATGGCTGAATTAAACATTTATTGTGGCCAGTGTCACTGTTAGGATGTCACATAGCTTTGTATTTTCTCCTTAAGAGAACAAAAGATAAATTATTTTCTTCACTTCACATCTGGAGATATTCAAAAGAAATAGAAAGCCACATCACACAGCTATAATGACTATCTGCTTGCTAATTTTGTTTAATTCATCTTGCTGCTTCCTTACCTGTCTGAGTTGCCAGGCAAATAGATACAAACACAAAAAAGCACTTCCTAAATTGCACATTAAGGCACCTCTTGTGCTTTCTGTGAGAAAACTGCATATGTATCTTCAATTTTAACCTGTTTTCATTTGTCATGATGCCACATAATTTTGTGGCTCTCTAATGCAGACATATACAGAAGATAAAAAATAATAATAAGTTTTTAAAAATTTATAATTGGAGGGTTGGCAGCCAATGTCTCCTTTGTGGGTTGCCACTGCTACACACTGCACATTCGAGAGAAAATGGTGGGTCAGAAAAGCAGACTTGCTGCCGGTGTATTTAGGGCCCTCTTCACTGGGTATGGTATTTAGTTCAACTATAAGAGACAGAGTGACCCCAATTTCAAAAACAGGCTGCAAGAGTGAAGAATCAGAAACTTGCCAAGCAAAAAAGCCAGGCTTTCCAGCTTACCTGATCTGAAAGGTACCTAAGATGTTCAGAAATTCTTCCTTGAAGAAAGACAGCTCAGTGAAGGAGTTACTAGACCAAGGTGAGTATGAGAATAAAATAAGATAATAAAGTAATAAAAAATAAAATAAAATAAAATAAAATATCAAAACACCTGCCACAACTCACCAAAAACTTTGTAGAAAGGAAACTACAGTTCTAGATCAGGAAATATTCCAAGGAAGGAAGAAAAATCACCTAATAACACAAATGCTCTCAGACAAGAATAAAAATGAAAGCACATTTCAGTTTCTCTCTAATGAGGCAAGGCCAACCTATCACTGAGTCTGCCATCGGACCAGAACCTTATCAGAAAAGATCATGACTCATAGCCATCTATTTTGTAAATATAGATACAAATATTTGAAGAAAGAAATAAAATCTAGCCCTCTATGGAAATATAAGTCAATCAATACCAAGTAGGACAGGCTAAAATGAATTAGAAGATAAACCTACCCTAGAAACAAAATAACTGAGCTATAATTCTGTTTTGTTGTTGTTGTTGTTCAAATATATAAATAAAATGAATAAACCATTAGTCAAACTGATGATTATGTGGGAAAAGAAATTAACCACATTAGCAATCAAACCAGACAAACATCTTCTACAGAGCTTGCAGGCACCAGCAAGACACAAAGGATTGTATGAAATACTGAGGCCTATGAAGCTGCACCACAGAGATCAAAAGGCACCAAGTCTGAAAACCCAGCTTACAAAGCCAACACACACATACCACACACACCAAACGTGACATATTGAAATTCTTTTCAGTTGAAGAAATCAAAGCCATTATTTAAAAATAAAATAAAATATCAAAACCACCCACCACAACCCACCAAAAACTTTGCAGAAGAAAACTACAGTCCTAGACTCAGGAGATATTCCAAGGAAGGAAAAAAAAGACCTCAATCACACAAACACTCTCAGTCAGGAAAAAAAAATGAGAACATGTTTCAGTTTCTCTCTGATGAGGTGATGCCAGCCGATACTGGCCATCAGACCACGATATTATAAGAAAAGGCCATGCATGACTCATGGCCATCTATTTCATAAACAGAGATACCAATATATGAAGAAAGAGATAAAATCCAGCCCTCTAAGGAAATATAACCAACTGATACAAAGTAGGATAGGCTAAAGTGAATTAGAAAATAAACCCATCCTAGAAACAAAGTAAACAGAGATGAAGTCTCCACAGAGCTTACAGGCACTGACTGATAGGACACACAGGACTGTATGACTAGTGGGGCTTACAAAGTTGGATCACAGAGATCACCAAGTCTAAAACACAGCCTGCAAAGCTCACACACAAACACATACACACAATACGCACAACAATCATGACATATCAGAAATTCCTATCAGGTAAAGAAATTGAAGCCATTATTTTTTAAAAATTGAAACAATCTGCCACAACCCCCCCAAATTTTTTTCCCTGAAAGAAACCCACAGTCCCAGACTGAGAGATATTCCCCAAATCACCTTAATCACACAAACTTTCTCAGAAAGTAGAAAGTAAAACAGAGAACATGGTTCAGTTTCTCCCTTATGAGGTAAGGCCAGCCTGGCACTGAGACCACCATCAGACCTCATAAGACAGATCTCATAAGACAAGATCATGACTCATGACATACATAGAGATACAAATATTTGAAGAGAGAGAATCCAGCCCTCTATGGAAATATAAGGCACCAATACCAAGTAGGATAGACCACAATGAATTAGAAAATAAGCACTTCTGAAAGACAAAGTAACTAAGCTACAATCCTATTTGTAAATATATAAATGCAGTGAATAAACCACTAGTAAAACTAGTGGTTATTACAGGAGTGGGATAACCACACCAGAAGTCAACACAGACACACAACCTCTACAGAGCCTCCAGGCACCAAGAGGACACAAATGACTCTGAAATACTGAGGCCTCCAAAGTTGGACCCAGAGCTCAAGAGGCACCAAGTCTGAAAACCCAGCTTGCAACATTTATTCATTAAAAATAAGGGGGAAACACACACACACACACACACACACAAATCCCTTCACTTCACACCCACTAAAGGGGCTAATATTAAAAAACAAAATATGACAAGTGTTGGGGAGGATGTGAATGCTCACGCACTGCTGGTGGGACTGCAAATTGGCATAGGTCATGGCTGTAGAAGACAGTTCAGGTGGTTCTTTGGGAAACTAAAGTATACAGTTACACCCATGGTCCCAGGGTCATGATTGACAGCTGCCACCTGATGTAAGATGGGATGGTTCCTAAAGAAAGAGAGGAAACTGGGTCAGGTCAGCCTGGTCTGACATGGGGCCTGCCCTTATTCTGCCCAACCCCCACCCCCAGCCCAGGCACATTGAAAACCTAGCTGGCACTGCCTCCCAGTCCTGCAGTCATGACTCACCCCCTTGCCCCAGCCACCTAGACCCTCCCCTAACCCTGGCAGGCCCAAGTTCCACCCACACTGAAGACAACCCCCCCCCCCGTGCTGCCCTATCTGTGCCCCACCTGTCCTAAGGGCACCCGAGAGGATTTAATGTGCAGGCCCACATAAAAGCAGCCACTGGGTGGGAGAGTGGACTTGCCCCTCTTTCAGCCTGGGGTTCCCCAGTGTGGCCCAAACAGGTCCTCTTCAGAGTGGGGTGGGGGTGGGGGGAAGAACATAGAAAATGTCTTGGGGGATCACTGGGCACCAGTGAGAATGACTGCCTGGTGCGACACAGGCTCGCCACTTGGGTCTGTTAGGGCTGGTTTCAGTTTCTGAGGTGGAGAGTGGTGGGGAGGGACTCAGTGGGGACTTGGAAAGATTTTGGACATGTGGGCTGGTGGAGGCTTGTGGAAGCCTTTGCATGGGGATAGAGGCTCAGGCAGGCCAGGGATGCTGGCATCCTTACTTTCTTGAAACTACATTGGTCAGGGGGAAAAATCATGCTCTGGTTATTTTTCCAGGGATGGGATCTGGCTTAGAAACAAAATGGGATATTTCCCTGGCAGACTTGAAAACTGGGGTCTTCCTCACACATCTGAAAATAAATCTGGTATCCACTTAGACATATTCTAGTGTGGAACCTACACAGATGAGCACAAACGCTTACTCGTGGATCCCATCTTACCCATGGATCACACCCATACCAAGCAAAATGGACTAAAGTAGACAAGGGTAGTTTAACATTCCCAATTACAAGAGGCAGATGATCTCATAAATGGAAAGGAAAAGAAACATAGCATCTAGGAGAGGTCCAAGAAAAAGCATTTGATAAAATTCAATACATATTCATTAAAAGTAAAACAAAACAAATTAAAAAAAACCCACCATCTCATACCCTCTAGAATGGCTAAGATGAAAACCACAGAGCAATGACAAGTGAGACCCTCCATTGTTTTCAGAGAGAGAGCTGCTGCCTCACAAGCCCAGCTCCTTGAATGGATGGATCCTGTGCAAAAAGCAGTCCTCAACTATCCATTTGGAGTGTACATTCCCCAAGAGAAGAAACAATTTATTTCTTGTCATGTCCATCAGCTTCGCTTTAACTCAGATAGCCACGCCAAGGCCCACCACAAAGGAAGTGAATATGCTAAGCTAGAGGCAATGCAAAATAAGCCAAAATGGTTTCTTCCCAGGAAAGCATAAAAGCTAGTCCCACCTGCACCATCACATCGATCACAGGCAACACCTCTGACAAATCAGAGAATAAAGGGAAGTTAAAAGCCATCAGCACCAATAGTCAACCATCAAGCTCAGAAAGTAGCCAGTTTCTCCTCAAATCTGGCACAACAACCCTGCCACCACTGAGAAAAGCCACTTCTCCCTCCAAGAGCACAAATGGAGCTCCTGGTGCTGTTTTGAATCAGAAAAAAATGCACCCTATCCCACACACAAAAATCACTTTATTGTTCACTTTGCAAACTGGCTGTGAACTTCCCATCACAGCTAGAGGCACAAAACAGAGGATCCAAACACAAGACCATGGTTGAAGCTCAGTCATGGGGTTGGTACAATGAAATTCTATCCTAGACCTGGATCAAGATTGAAAATGAAGAATGGCCTTAAGAGTTCAGGACTATAGAACCAGACATTTCATTGTGAAATCTGCAATGTCCACTTTAATTCAGAAATTCAACTCAAGTGGCACATTTCTAGCTGAAGGCATAAGGATCCAGTTGCAGGGCAACCACTGAGGCCAAAATACAGCCCTCACAACAAACATTCAATTTGTGCATCTTAGATACTTGCTTTCTTGAAAATGTGTCAATTGGGGGAATTCCTTCTCTGATTATTTTTCAAGGAGTGTGACTGGGCTTAGAAACAGGATGGGATATTTTCCTGACTGACTTGAAAACCAGGGTCTTCTTCACATGTCTTTGAAAGATCTCTGGAATCCACTCAGACATATTCTAGTGTGGAACCATCACAGATGAGCACATGCACTAACTCATGGATACCATCTTCTATTGTTGACAGGGACCATGTAGTGTTTCAGACCCAAGGACCATTGTATCCTGTGGTTTCTACTAGATCTGTATCGCTTGGCTAAATTAAACATTTGTGTGTCTGTATCAGTGTTGGGAAGCCATATAGCTTTCATTTTCTCTTTAAGGGAATAAAGAACTAAAAGATAAATTCTTTTCTTCATTTCACATTTTACCTGGAACTATTCAAAAGAAATTGAAAGCCATATCATATATAGAAAGACCACCTGTTTGCTAATTTTGTTTAACTCATCTTGTAGCTTCCTCACCAGTCAGAGTTGTTAAGTAAAATATCTTCAAACTGAAAAAGAGCTCTCTAAATCACCCATGTTGGCACCTCTCATGCATTCTGTGAGAAGACAAGAAACCCATGTATGTCTACATAATCATCTTCTTCATTTTAAATCTCTTTTCATTTGTCATGATGCTACATCATTTGGTGGGTCCCTAATGCAAAAATGTACAGAAGATTTTAAAAAATTACCAACCAACCCTGTATCTTTCTGTTCACTGACTATTTTGCTGGTCATGTTACAGGTTGTACCCCCATGCCTGTTTTTTAAGCTGATGGTATCCACAAGACTGGAATATTTTTGATACCAGGGCCAAGAGGTATCCTAAAACAACAAAATAAATAGAGGAACTTTTTTTGGAGCATCTTTATGTGCAATCTGATAAAATGTCTTTTTGATTGTTTGTTTCTTTTTAATGTACCTTGTCAATAAATGTACAAATGATAAAAATAAAAAATTAATTTAAAAAAACCGACAAGTGTTGGAAAGGATATGGAGAAAGGCAGAGGAACATTCATTCACTGCTGGTGGGATTGTAAAATGGCACAGGCCACCACTGCCACTGCTGTGGAAGACAGTTTGGTGGTTCCTCAGGAAGCTAAGTATCAAGTTGCACCCATGGTCACAGTGACATGATTTACAACAACCACTGATATAAAGAAGGATGGTTCCAAAAGAGCAAGAGGGAACTGGGCCAGGACAGTGGGCCTGGTCTGACCTTGGGCCTGCCACTGGGAGGCCAGGTGCTGGCCCTTCCTGCCCTTGTCCTGCCCAACTCTCAGCCCTCTGCCCCTCCTACCCTGCAGATCACCAGTTTTCTTTCTGGTATATGTACTCTTGTCAACAGGGATCCTGAACTGTTTAACCACTGCTGTGCCCTGTGGTTCCTACTAGAGCTGTATCAATCAGCTAAATTAAACATTTTCAGTGGTCAGTACCAATGTTAGGAAGCCACGTAGCTTTGCATTTTCTCATTTTTTTTTCAGTTAGGCTAGTAAACAGAATTTATTGGGAAATGGGGGAAAGAACAGAGCTTGATCATGGTGTATAATTCATTTGATGTGCTGTTGGATTCGATCAGCAAGAATTTTGTTGAGGATATTTGCATCTAAGTTTATTGTAAAAATTGGTCTGTAATTTTCTTTTCTTTTCTTTTCTTTTTTTTTTTTTTTTTTTGTAGTGGCTTTGGTATAAGGATGATGTTGGCATCATAGAATGAATTAGTTAATGTTCCTTCCTCTGAGATTTTTTGGAAGAGTTTGCAAAAGATTGATGTTAGCTCTTTTTGGAATGATTTGTAGAATTCACCTGTGAAGCCATCTGGTCCTGGGAAGGTTTTTGATGACTGATTCAATCTCATTACTTGTGATTGGTCTTTTGAGGTCTTCTATTTATTATTTCAACAGTGGAGGTTGTTTGTGTGTTTCTAGAAATTCGCCCATTTAATCTAATTTGCCCTACCTGTTTGCATACAATTTTTCACAGTATCCTCTTATGATACTCCTTGTTTCTATGAGGTTAGTAATGATGTACTCACTCTCATTTATACTTTGATTTGCATCTTCTGTCTTTTTGCTTTGTTAGTCTTGCTAAGAGTTTGTCAATTTTATTCTTCTCAAAAAATTAGTTTCTGATTTTTTTAATTCTCTCTGTTTTTCATTCTCAATTTCATTTAATTCTACTATAATCTTTGTTATTTCTTTCCTTATGTTTTTTGGGGGGGATTAGATTGCTGTTCTTTTTCTAGTTCCTCCAAATGTGAAATTATGTTTTTTTATTTTAGCTCTCTCTTCTTTTTTTGCATTTAAAAATTTATTGAGATATATCACTCATACAAAAACATACATAAACAATAAGTGTATACTAAAAGTTGTGAACTTACAAAGTAAATATGCATAACATCATACAGGGCTCTCATACCTCACCACACCACCCATCGCTTGCATTGTTGTGAAATATTTTTAACAAATGATGAAGGAGCATCCTCAAAATACTACTAGTAACCAAAGTATCTTATACATATGATCAAGTGGGTTTTATCCCGGTTATTCAAGGGTGGTTCAACACAAGAAAATCAATCAATGTAATATATCATATTACTAAGTTGAGGAAGAAAAATCACATTATCAACTCAATTGATGAGGAAAAGGCATTTAACAAAATCTAATATACTTTCTTGATGAAAACTCTTTGAATGGTGGGAATAGAAGGAAACTTTCTCAACATGATAAAGTGCATATATGAAAACCCACAGGTAATATTTTTTTGTTTTTGTTTTTTAAATTTATTGATGTATATCACTCATACATAAACATGCATAAACAACAAATATATAGTAATAGTTGTGAACTTACAAAATAAACATACACACATAACATCATACAGGGCTCTCATACCTCACCCTACCACCAATATCTTGCATTATTGTGAAAGATTTTTAACTGATGATTAAAGAGCATCCTCAAAATATTACTACTAACCAAAGTATCTTACATTTGGTGTGTTTTCCCCCAACCACCTTATTATTATTATTATTATATCATTTATACATGAATATACATAAACAATAAGTGTATAGTAAAAGTTGTGAACTTACAAAACAAACATGCATAACATCATACAGAGGTCTCATCAGCCAACCACCAGCACCTTGCATTGTTGTGAGACATTTGTTACAAATTATGAATGAATATCATCAAAATCTTACTACTAACTATAGTCCATATCTTACATTTGGTGTATTTTCTCCCGAACCCACACTATTATTATTTTTTAAATATATTTTTATTACAGAAGTTGTGAACTTACAAAACAATCATGCACATGCACATGTAGAATTCCCATACAACATCCCTTCATCAACACACCACACTGTGGTGGGGCATTTGTTACAGATTATGAGATAATATCATCCTGCAATTACCACCAACCATGGTCCATAGAGTATATTTGGCACACTTTTTTCATATTCCCCCATTGTCAACACAGTACATCTTTGGCAGAGATGCACGAATATTACAGTATTGCTGTTACCCACAGTCCATAGGTGACTCCAGTTGTATTTTCCCATGCTTCTCCACATTTACTCCACCCTACAATAGTGATATAGCTCACAGAAAGACACTTGCATCTGTACACATCAACCACTATTCTCATCCACTTCTGGGTTCACTGTATTATTCAGTCCCTAGATTATTCTCTAGCTTTCTTTCAATTGACATTTACATCCCTAGACTACCCTTTCCAGCCACATTCCCATTTATAAACCAGCTGTTACTCACTAGAATGTGTTACCATCAACTCTATACATTTCCACACTTTTACAGTAAAGTTAATTAAAACTTCTACATACATTAATCATCAGTAGTCCTTCTCAGCCCTCCCCTTATCTCCTTTAAGAATCCATCACCTACCACCAGGTCTTAAAGATGTTTTCCTATATTTTCTTCTAGAAGCTTTATGGTTCTTGCTTTTATATTTAGGTCTTTGATCCATTTTGAGTTAATTTTTGTATAAGGTGTGAGATAAGGGCCATCTTTCTTTCATTTGTTTATGGATATCCAGCTCTCCCTGCACCATTTGTTGAATGGACTGTTCTGCCTGAGCTGGGTGGGTTTGACAGGCTTGTCAAAAATCACTTTGACCATAGATTTGAGGGTCTGTTTCTGAACCATCAATTTGGTTCCATTGTCTGATATGTCTATTTTTACGCTAGTACCATGCTGTTTTTTACCACTGTAGCTAGGTAATATGATTTAAAATCCAGAAATAAGAGTCTTCCAACTTTGCTTTTCTTTTTTAAGATGTTTCTGCTATTCAGGACCCCTTACCCTTACAAATAAATTTGATAATTGTGTTTTCCATTTGTTTAAAAAATGCTGGTGGAATTTTTATCGGGAATGTATTGAATCTGTATATCTATTTTGGTAAAATTGACATCTTAATGATATTTAGTCTTCCAATCCATGAGCATGGAATGTTCTTCCAATTATTTAGGTATTTTTTATTTCTTTTAACAATGCATTGCAGTTTTCTGATACAAGTGCTTTAAATCCTTGGTTAAGTTTATTCCTAAATATTTGATTCTTTTAGTTGCTGTTGTAAATGGAATATTTATCCTGACTTCTTCAGATTGAGCATTACTAGTGTCTTTTAAAGTCTATTTCACCTGATATAAGTGTAGCTACTCCGGCTTTTTGTTGTTGTTACTATATGCACAGAATAACTTTTTCCAGCCTTTTCAATCTATTGGTACCCTTTGGTCTAAGCTGAGTTTTTTGCAGATAGCATATAGAATGCTCATATTTTCTTATCATTCTGCCAGTCTGTGTCTTTTGATTGGGGAGTTTAATCCATTAACATCCAATGTTATTACAGTTAAGGCAGTTCTTATTTCACTCATTTTGATCTTTGGGTTTTATCTGTCATATTTTACTTTCACCACTCTTTTGAGAATTTTAGTTACTTTAGTGATATAATCTTCATTTCTAGACTCTCTTCCAAGCCTCTCTCTCCAGTCTTTTCTTTTCAGACTTTAGCACATCCTTTAGTATTTCCTGCAAGGCCAGTCTCTTTGTTATAAACTGTGAATATTCTAAACTCACCCTCATTTTGGAAAGACAATCTTGCCAAATAAAAGATTCTTGTCTGGCAGTCTTTTTCTTGCAGTATCTTACATACAGCATACAACTACCTTCTTGCTTCTGTGGGTTCTTATGAGAAATTGGGAGCTATTCTTATTGGGTGTCCCTTATGTGTGATGCATTGCTTTTCTCTTGCTGCTCTCAGAATTCTCTCTTTATATTTGGCATTTTGATTAGTATGTCTTGGAGTTTGTCTATTCAGATTTATTTGGATGGGAGTATGTTGTGTTTCTTGGATACAGATATCTATTCCTTCAATAAGGTTGGGAAATTTTCTACCATTTTTCTTCAAATATTCCTTCTGCCCTTTTTCCTTTCTCTTCTCCTTCTAGGACACCCAAGACATGTATGCTTACACGTCTCTTATTGTTTAGTTCCCTGAGACCTTGTTCAATTTTTTCTATTCTTTTCTTCACCTGTTCTTTTGTATGTTCACTTTCAGAGACCGTGTCTTCAAGCTCACCAATCTTTTCTTCTGCCTCCTCAAATCTGCTGTTATATGACTCCAGTGTATTTTTAATTTCATTTATTTCACCTTTCATTCCCATAAGATCTCTTTTTCTATGTATGCTTTCAAATTCTTCTTTGTGCTCATCCAATGTTTTCTTAATATCCTTAATCTCTTTAGCCATCTCATTGAATTCATTGAGATTTGTTTGAACATCTATGATTAGTTGTCTAAACTCCTTTATGTCATCTTGAGGCTTATCTCTTTCCTTTAACTGGGCCATAACTTCCTGTTTCTTGGTGTGGATTGTAATTTTTTGTTGGTGTCTTGGCATCTGGCTTACTAAATGTATTTATTCTGGGTGCATTTTCTGTCTTTAGTTTAGGGCTTTCCTGCCCTTTCTCCCTTGCTGGTTGTGTAGTAGGAGCCAAGGATGTAGTTGGTGCTATATGCCAAGGAGGCTCAAGCTGCCCACATTGCCCCAGGGATGAATGAAGCTTCTCCCAACTTTCTTCTTTGCCAGGGGTAGGGATAGAGCCACAGCCATGTGTAATACTCCAAGTCATGCAGGCTAAGACCATCTGTAGTTGTCCAGAGAGACTGATGAAGCTTCATGGCCCTTCCTCCCCTGCCTGGGGCAGGGATTTAGCTGCGTGCGTGGGCAGCAATCTATGCCATGTGGGTCCAAAATGACCACAGTTGCCCAAGTAGACTTCCAACTATTCAGTCTGTGCCAGCTGAATATACCTGCAATTACCCAGAGTGGATGGTGCAGGTCCTGCCAACTTCCTCCCTGCTGGAGATGGGCCTGGGGTTTAGGCTAGAGCTGCAATCAGATCTGGATGGAAAGAAGCTGGTCCATACCAGGACTGTGATTTTCAGTCCACCCCACTTTCCCTCATGGCAAAATGGCAGCTATCAGCCTCTTCTGACTTGGACAGTTTCAAACTTTAGCTGTTCTTAGGATAATACTTTAGCCATCTGCATTTACTAATCAGTAGCTGAAGCTGGTGCCCAGCCATCTCTTTCCACCCCATTTTTGGGAAATGGATCTTCCAATTTCAGCCATAGAATAGCTCTTGAGGTGGCTTTCACCACCAGTGAAATATAGGCACTGGCCTCCATTGCGTGGAGTGCTCTACTTACAAATGTTCTCTGCAAATGGGCAGTCTCCTCCTTCCATTCTTTCAAGGATGTTGCAGGATACTCTTCTGGTCTCCTAGCCCCAATTAGGTGCTTAAGATACCTCTGGGTGGTTACTAACTATAGTGTAGCACAAGCTGACTTGGAGCTCCTTACTCTGCTGCCATCTTGCTGGTTGTTCTCTCTCTTCTTTTTTAATGTAGACATTTACGGCCATAAATTTTGCTCTTGGCATTGCCTTTTCTGCATCCTATAAGTTTTAATATGTTGTGTTCTCATTTTCATTTGCTTCAAGATATTTACAGATTTCTCTTGCAATTTCCTCCTTGACATAGTGAATATTTAAGAGTGTGTTACTTAACTCCCATATATTTGTGAATTTTCCAATTCTCCAGCCATTATTGGTTTTCGGATTCATTCTATTGTAGGCAGAGATAATGCTTCTTTCTAAAATTGTTGAGAATTGTTCTATGATCTAACATGTGATCTATCCTGGAGAATGATCCATGAGCACTTGAAAAGAATGTATATCTTGCTGTTTTGGGGTGTAATGTTCTGTATATTTCTATTTGGCCTACTCCCTGTAATGTATTATTCAAGATCTCTCTTTCTTAACTGATCCTCTCTTGCAATATTTTGTCTGTTGCTAAGAGTAGTGTGCTGACATCCTCCAATATGATTGTGAAGGCATCTATGTCTCCCCTTAGTTTTGTATTTGCCTCATGTATCATGGCACCCTGGTTAGGTGCATACATATTTATGATTGTTATTTCTTTTTGGTAGGTTGCACCTTTTATTAATATATAATGTCCTTCTTTGTCTCTAACAACAGTTTTGCATTTAATGTCTATTTTGTCTGATATTTTGTCTGTATACTTTTTGGTTTTCCAAACTTTCACTTGCAACCTATTTGTGTCCTTGGGTCTAAGGTTAAGTCTCTTGTAGAAAGTATATAGATGGATTATATATTTTTAATCCATTCTGCCAATCTCTGCCTCTTAATTGGGGAGTTTAATCCATTAACATTCAATGTTGGTACTGTAAAAGCAGTACTTACATTAGCTATATTTTCTTTTGGTTTATATATGTCACTTTATTTTTGTTTCTCTTTTACCCTTTTATTTACTCTAATCGTTTTCCTTTCCACATTCTCCTCCAACCCTCTTCCTCCTGTTTTTTCCTTTAAACCTACAAAACTCCCTTTAGTATTTCCTGAAGGACAGAACTCTTGCTAACAAATTCTCTTAATTTCTGTTTATCTGTGAATATTTTTAACTCTCCCTCATTTTTGAATGACAATTTTGTTGGATACAGAATTCTTCACTGGAAGATATTTTCTTTCATCACCTTAATTATGTCATACTACTACCTTCTCACCTCCATGAGTTCAGGTTAGAAATCAGCACTTAATCTTCTCTTAATCAACACTTATTATGATGGATCTCTTCTTGCTGCTTTCAGGAGTCTCTTTGGCATTCGGCAATTTGATTAATATGTGTCTTGGCATAGATCTGCTAGGATTTTTCTGTTTGAAATATGCTGTATTTTCTGGACTTATATATCCATGTCCCTCATAAAAGTTGGGAAATTTTTTGCTGTTATTCAATTCCATGAGCGTTTGCTGAGTTCTTCTTCTTCTTTTTTTTTTTTTTTTTTTTTTTTTTTGGTGTATCTGTTCTACTGTCAGTATGGTTTTGAATGTCTTATCATCCACTTTGCTAATTCATCCCTCTGCCTATTGAAATCTGCTTTTGTGTGATTCTAGTGTATTTTTTATTTCTTCCATTGTGCCTTTCATTACCATAAGATGAGTTATTTTTTTATGTGCTTAAAATTTCTTCTATATGTTCACCCAATGTCTTCTTAATATCCTTTATATTTTCCCCATCTCATTGAATTGATTTAGGGTATTTGGACATCTTTGATTTGTTGTTTTATATTCTGGGTCTCCTCCTGCTTTTTAGTTTGTTCATTTGACTGGGCAATATCTTCCTGTTCCTTAGTATGGCTTGTAAGTTTTTGCTGATGTTTTGACATCTGTTTATCTTGATGGGTTTATTGTTGGTCAGTTTCTCTTTTTGCTTATGTTTTTTTTTTGGTCTGGCTTCACGTTAAGGTTCTTCTTTGACACTTGGTTCTTATTATTCTAAATCTTTAGTATTAACATGTTTAACTAAAAAAAATAAAAGAACAAAAAGAAATGAGAGAGAAAAAGAAAGAAAACATATATAAGAATTAAAAAATTAAAAGAAAGAAAATAAAAGATAAAAACATACAAAAATCTATGGTTGGTGGCAAGGCTCCAGGATGTGTAAGTTCATTGAGGTTGGTGGGCCACACTGAGGGAGATGTTTGTGTGGGATGTGGTGGGAGGTGTGGGAGGTGGGCAACATGGGAATCCCAGTGGGTTCCGTGTAATATTTTAGGTAATCTAAGCAACTCTTAAAATATATGTATATATATATATATATATAAATAACATTTTTGTAAGCAAATACACATATATGCATATATGTTTATATATCATTTTACAAATGTTTGTATGTATTGTGAGAATTTTGATTTTTACCCATAAAAAAAAACATACAAAAATGAAATATAAATGAAATAAAAAGGAGAAAAGAAAAAATAGGAAAAGATAAAAAGGAAGAAAGGGAAAAAGTAAGAGAAGAGAAAGAAAAGAACAACAAAAAAAGAGCCTACCTCTCAAGCCACAAGCATCTGGCTAGGCTCTTCCCTGTCATCTGCCATGCCCACTAATCAATGACCCCACAGTTCACCTCTCCATGGGTGCCTGGATGAGGAGTGCAGAAAGAAGAAAGACAGAAAGAAGAATGAAAGAAAAGAAGAGAAAAGAAAAGAAAAGGAAGGAAGGAAGGAAGGAAGGAAGGAAGGAAGGAAGGAAGGAAGGAAGGAAGGAAGGAAGGAAGGAAGGAAGGAAGGAAGGAAAGAGAAAGAAAAGAGAAAGAAAAGAAAACAATTGGGCCTTGCTCTCAGGCCACCAGCAACAAACTAATCTCCTCATTGGCTACCTGTGCCCTTCAATCAATCACCCCACATCCTGCATCTCTGTAGGTATCCAGATGTGGAAAAAGAGAGAGAAAATGAGGAGGGACTCCACCTCAGAACACAGCCTGAGAAATAGGTTCCTTCCTGTAGGCCATCCATGCCCACCAGTCAATCACCCTGTATCATGCTTCTCCGTGAGTAACTGGATGATGAGGGAGGAAAGAAGAAAGAAAGAGAAAGGAAGGAAGGAGGGAAGGAAGGAAGGAAGGAAGGAAGGAAGGAAGGAAGGAAGGAAGGAAGGAAGGAAGGAAGGAAGGAAGGAAGGAAGGAAGGAAAGAAGGAAGGAAGGTAAGAAAAGAAAAAAGAAAATTTCCTCTCATATCACCAGTGACCAGCTAGGCTCCTCCTGACTGGTGTCCATGACTGCCAATCATTTCTTTGCCCACTTCTCTGCATGTACCTGGGTGAGGAAAGAGAGAAGTAAAGACATGACAAGACAAGACAAGACAAGAAAAGAAAAGAAAAGAAAAGAAAAGAAAAGAAAAGAAAAGAAAAGAAAAGAAAAGAAAAGAAA
>JAKSZT010053804.1:4927498-4949931 GCA_026826555.1 Tolypeutes matacus | reverse complement strand
CAGTCCCACCAGCAGTGGATGAGGGTTCCTATTCCTCCACATCCTCTCCAACATTTAGTGTCTCCTGTTTTTTTAATAGCTGCCATTCTGATGGGTGTAAGATGGTATCTCATTGTAGTTTTGATTTGCATTTCCCTGATAGCAAGTGATGTTGAGCATTTTCTCATGTGCTTTTTAGCCTTTTGTATTTCTTCCTTGGAGAAGTGTCTTTTCAGGTCACTTGCCCATTTTTTATATGGGTTGTTTGTCCTTTTATTTTCAAGGTGAAGGATTTCTTTATATATGCAGGATATTAGGCTCCTATCAGATATATGGTTGCCGAATATTTTTTCCCATTGGGTAGGTTGCCTTTTTATTTTCTTAATAACATCCTTAGAGGTGCAGAAGTTTTTAATTTTGAGGAGATCACATTTATTAATTTTTTCACTTGCTGCTCGTGCTTTGGCTGTGAAGTTCATGAAACCATTTTCTATTACAAGGTCCTGTAGATGTTTCCCTACATTATCTTCCAAGGTTTTTATGGTTTTGGCTCTTATATTTAGATCTTTGATCCATCTTGAGTTGATTTTTGTATAAGGTGTGAGATGGTATTCTTCTCTCATTCTTTTGGATATGGATATCCAGTTCTCCAAGCACCACTTGTTAAAGAGGCCACTCTCTCCCAACTGAATGAGTTTCGTGGCTTTGTCAAATATCAGATGACTTATATGCAAGGATCTATATCAGAACTCTCAATCCGGTTCCATTGGTCAGTAGGTCTATCCTTGTGCCAATACCACGCAGTTTTGACAACTGTAGCTTTGTAGTATGTTTTTAAATCAGGTAGTGAGATACCTCCAACTTCATTTTTCTTATTCAATATGTCTTTGGCAATTTGGGGCCTCTTACCCTTCCAAAAATTTTTGTGGTTAGTTTTTCCAATTCCTTAAAAAATACAGTTTGATTTTTATTGCGGTTGCATTAAATCTGTAAATTAGTTTGGGTAGGATAGATATCTTGATGATGTTTAGTCTTCCTATCCATGAACAGGGAATATTCTTCCATTTATTTAAGTCTTCTGTGATTTCCTTTAACAGTATTGTGTAGTTTTCTGTTTATAAGTTCCTTACATCTTTAAAGTTATTCCTAAGTATTTGATTTTTTAAGTTAGCATTGTAAATGGTATTTTTTTCTTGATTTCCTCTTTAGATTGCTTATTATTGGTGTACAGAAATGCTACTGATTTTTGAGCATTGGTCTTATAGCCTGCGACTTTACTGAATTCCTTAATAAGTTTTAGCAACTTTGTTGTAGATTTCTCAAGGCTTTCTACGTATCGGATCATGTGGTCTGGAAATAATGAAATTTTTACTTCTTTTCCAGTTTGGATGCCTTTTATATTTTTTCCTTGCCTCAGTGCTCCAGCAAGTACTTCTAAGACAATGTTAAATAGAAGTGGTGATAGTGGACATCCTTGTCTTGTTCCCAATCTCAGAGGAAAGGATTTTAGGATTTCATGATTTAAGATGCTGTTAGCTTTGGGGTTCTCATATATACTCTTTGTCATGTTTAGAAAGCTTCCTTCTATTCCTATCTTCTGCAGTGTTTTTATCAGGAATGGGTGCTGTATTTTGTTGAGTGCTTTTTCTGCATCTATAGAGATGATCATGTGATTTTTTTCTTTCAGTCTGTTTATGTGGTGTATTACATTGATTGATTTTCTTATGTTGAACCATCCTTCCATACCCGGGATGCAACCCACTTGGTCATGGTGTATAATTCTTTTGATATGTTGTTGAATGCAATTAACAAGTATTTTGATGAGGATTTTAGCATCTAGGTTCATTAGAGAAATTGGTCTATAATTTTCCTTTCTTGTAGTATCTTTGCTTGGCTTTGGTATTAGGGTAATGTTGGCATCATAGAATGAATTATAAAGTGTTCCTACCTCTTCTATTTGTTGGAAGAGCTTAAGCAGGATTGGTGTTAGCTCCTTCCAGAATGTTTGGTAGGATTCACCCATGAAGCCATCTGGTCCTGGGTTCTTCTTAGTTGTGAGGTTTTTTATTACTGAGTCTATCTCTTTACTTGTAATTGGACTGTTGAGTTCATCAATTTTCTTCCATCAATGTAGGCTGTTTGTGAGTTTCTAGAAATTTGTCCATTTCCTCTAAATTATCATTCTTGTTGGCATATAATTTCTCAAAGTATTCTCTTATGATACTCTTTATTTCTGTGGTGTCAGTAGTGATATCCTCTTGCTCATTCCTTATTTTGTGTATTTGCATCTGCTCTCTCCTTTTCTATGTTAGTCTGGCTAAGGGTTTGTCAATTTTATTGATCTTCTTGAATAACCAGCTTTTGGTTTTGTTTATTTTTTTCTAGTGCTTTCTTATTTTCTATTTCATTTAGTTCTGCTCTAATCTTCATTGTTTCCTTTTTTCTACTTCCTTTGGGGTTAGTTTGTTGTTTTTTTTCCAATTCCTCCAGGTGTGCAGTTAGGTCTTCAATTTTAGCTCTTTCTTCTTTTTTAATAAATGCATTCATGGGTATGAATTTCCCTTTCAGTACAGCTTTGACTATATCACATAGGTTTTGATATGTTGTGTTGTCATTTTCATTCGTTTCAAGGTAGTTACTGATTTCTTTTGAGATTTCCTCCTTGACCCACTGTTTGTCTAAGACTGTGTTGTTTAACTTCCATATCTTTGTGCCTAATCTGTTTCTCTGGCCCTTAGTGATTTCCAATTTCATTCCATTGTTGTCAGAGAAATTACGTTGTATAATTTCAATCTTTCTGAATTCATTGGGACTTGTTCTGTGGCCTAGCATGTCATCTATATTGGAGTATGATTCACGTGCACTCGAGAAGAATGTATATCTCACTGTTTTGGGATGTAGTGTTCTGTATATATCTATTAGGTCCAGGTCCTATAATGGAGTCCTTGTTTCTTTATTGATTCTTTGTCTAGATGTTCTGTCTAATGGTGATAGTGGTGTATTAAAGTCCCCCACTATAATTGTAGAGGCATTTCTGTCTCCACTTAGTTTTTCCAGTGTTTCCCTCTTGTATTTCGAGGCACCCTGATTAGGTGCATAAATGGTTATGATTGTTCTCTCTTCTTGAAAGATTGCCCCTTTTACTAATATATAGTGTCCATCTTTGTCTCCTACAATAGTTTTGCATTTAAAGTCTATTTTGTCTAATATTAGGATAGCTACTCCTGCCCTTTTTGGTTATTGTTTGCTTGTAAAATTGTTTTCCAGCCATTCCCTTTCAGCCTCCTTGAATCCCTGGGTCGAAGGTGGGTTTCTTGTAGACAGCATATAGACGGATCATATTTCCTCATCCATTCTGCCATTCTGTGTCTCTTGAATGGTGAGTTAATACACTAATATTCAGTGTTATTACTCTCAACGAATTTCTTACATCAGCCATATTTCATTTGGGTTTATGTATGTCATATGTTGTTTTTATTACTCTTTTTTGTCTTTTTAGTTTTTCTTACACTCTCTCTCTACTGTTTTTTTCCTTTCAACCTGTAGAACTTCCTTTACTATTTCTTGAAGTGCAGGTTTCTTATTGGCATACTCTCTTAATTTCTGTTCATCTGTGAATATTTTGAACTCTCCATCATTTTTGAATACCAAATTTTCTGGATAGAGAATTAATGGCTGTAAGTTTTTTTCTTTGAGTTCTTGACCATGTCATACCATTGTCTTCTTACCTCCTTGGTTTCAGATGAGAAATCAGCACTTAATCTTATTGTGTTTCCCTTGTATGTGACAGTCTCTTTTCTCTTGCTGCCTTGAGTATTTTCTCTTTGTCTTGAGCATTGGACATTTTGATAATTATATGTCTTGGAGTAGGCATGTTGGGATTTATACGTTTGGGGTGTGCTGTGCTTCCTGAGCATGTACATCCATCTCCCTCAATAAGTTTGGGAATTTTTCAGCCATTATTTCCTTCAACATTCCTTCTGTTCCCTTTCTCTTCTCTTCTCCTTCTGGGTTACCTATAATATGTAGGTTTGTGTGTTTTGTGTTGTCAGTTAAATCCCTAAGTCCTTGCTGGATTTTTTCTATCTTTTTATCTATTTGTTCTACTATCTTTTTTTTTTTTCCAGATGTACTACTGTCTTCCACATCACTAATTCTTTCTTCTGTCTGTTCAAATCTCTTATGTGAATCCAGCATATTTTTTATTTCTTGTATTGTGCCATTCATCACCATGATATCCTTTATCTTTTTATGTATGTTTACAAAATCTTCAGTATGTTCTTCCAGTGTCTTCTTAATATCCTTCATATCTTCCTTCACTTCATTAAGTTGGTCCATGATATTTGGTTGGACAGCTTTGATTAGTTGTTCAATGTTCTGCAACTCTTCCTGGTTTTTAGTTTGTTCATTGGACTGGGCCATGTCTTCCTGTTTCTCAGTATGGTTTGTAACTTTTTGTTGCCCTCTGGTCATCATTTTATCTTGATGGGTTTATTCGGTTGATTAGTTTCTCTCTCTGCTGTAGAGTTTTATTTAGCAGGTGGTTCTATGTGTGTGTTAAGTTTTCTCTTTGACACTCTGTTCTTCTTGTTCTATTTCCTTGTTTTTTTTTTCTATGTTCCCTTGAAGGAAAAAGACCAGGGCCAGAGGAATCAAAAGAGGTAAGAAAGGAAAAAGGATAACAGTAGTATTGAAAAAAGTTAAAAGAGGTGCCTTATAAGACTGAGTAAAAAGAATATTTAACTCATGTAGGCAGTGCAGAGTAATAGGGGAAAAAGTGGAATACCTACAATGGAATGGGAAACCAAATAGAGAATAAGATATAGAATGAATTAAAAGGCCAAAATGATGAAGATAGAAAGAGTAAAGAAAGGGCTGAAAGGAAAAAGTTAATTAAAAAAAAAAAAAAAAAACAGAATAGACAGTATAGAAATCAACACCTGTGAAGTTGAGGACTAATGAAAAAAGGTGGAATGTAAGAACCACAACAGAAAGCAGAAGGTAGAAAGATGAAGGAAAGAAAAGAGATAACATTGGTAGACAAAATCAATATACACAGAGAATGGGAAATCAAGGAAGAAGAAGCACAGCAAAGAAGAAACAAGCTAGCAGCACCTAATTTTTAAAAACGGGTGGGGGGAAGAAAGAGGAAAGAAGAGCAAGAAGCAAACAAACAAACAAAAACCAAAGAAACACACAAGCAAGCAGTTAAACAAAGCTAAGGAAGAACAGTGTTCCTTCTTGGGCCCTTGTGGAGTCTCTCAGCCTGCCTTGTGTTCATCAATCAATTACCCTGCAGGCTTCTCTCTGCAGGTTTTGAGGCAGATTTTAGCGATCAACTAAGTTAAATTTTTTTTTCAGTAACCTTTTTTTTTTTTTTGGAGAAATAAGTGATCCAAAGGAAGGCCTCTTCTAGATCACACCCTCCACCGAGGGGACCCTAAATAGGCTCGTGGAAACTTATCAAACACTTCTCACTGCCTGACGCCCCCAGGGGATCTGAAACTCTGATACTCTTCAGCAAGGAACTATAAAATTGGCTGACTCCACCGCCTCCCGAGCCAAGCCTCAGTATCACAGGGTGGCTAGGTAAATCAAGCTTCCTCAGCAGATTTGCCTCTCCTCTCAGCCTGGCACCACTTCAAGCCAGCTTGTTTGCTCCCCAAAGGTGCAAGGGGGTCCAGGCAGCCAAACTCACAAAAAGGAAACCACTCTTCACCCTCTGCCAGAACCCTCCCACTCTCAGAGAATGCTCCCTCTCACCAGGTTGCTGGCGAGAGTCGAGAGTCAGGGCTTGCCCTAACCCTTTGTCCTGAGGGTGGGGCTTAGCTGTCTGAGTCCACGATTTCCAGCTGGGGAAAAACTCATGATTTTATCTTGAGCCATCCATCTCGCTGTCCAACTCCCTCCAGATCGATGTCCCTAAGGTTCTCGCTCTATGGGCTCCCAGAAGAGACCACTTGGGCAGGATCCTGTCCCCAGTCAGACATCCTCTGCAAGAGAGATGGTGAGTGCCCACCTAAACCGATGTCTTCTTGCCTTATCTCCCAAAAAAACTATTTTAATATTTTTCATTATTTTAATATCTCAATTTAAAATTTTTAATTTATTTTTAATTTTTCTAAATTATTACGTATTTTATTTTTATGTTTAAACCTTTCATTATTATTTCATTTTCCTATAAATTGTTTTTGGTGATATTCTTAGCTTCATTTTTGTGGAATTTTTGGACCGCAGTAGGGTTAAAACTGTGGCAGGGGAGAATCATTGGTGTGCGGTTTCAGTGATTGGGGATACCTGGGCAGAAGTTCATCTGGACAAACATATAAGGCATATGAATGTGTTCAAATGTTCATGGGGCATTGTCACAGTGGGTAGAGATTCCACAATGAACCAAAAGAGTATTGAATTTCCATCCTGGGGAGCTCTACCACATTCTCTAATGGAACAGCAACAATCCCCCAAGTACAGGGGCAATGACCAGTGAAGAATGGTCTATTGATGAGCCTTTGATATTGACAACTATGCTTATAAGCCTTTGCTCTTGAAATTGCAACTTAGCCTAGTGCTGTAGGGTGCCTAAGAGTTACCTCATGAGAGCCTCCATGTTGCTCCAATGTGGCCTTTCTCTAAGTCAAACACAGCAAATAAATGCATTGCCTTCCACCTAGCATGGGACAGGACCCCAGGGATGAACCTCCCTGGCAGAAAGGGATTACTACCAAGCATCAACTAGCAATACAACTATAAAAAGACCTTGAATAAAAGGGGGAAAAGTAAAGACAAATGAGTTTATATGACTAAGAGACTTCAAAGTGAGTCAGGAGGTAATTCCAGAGGTAATGCTTATGCATGTCTCAGCAGGATCTCATAGACTGCCAAAGTAGATACTAACCCAAACTGGGGCTCCTGAGGGCTCTGGAGACACCCAAGTCCTATGGTCATGGTAGATAGTTTGGTGCCTTGCCAGTGGGCCTTACTTTGGAGTTTGTGCTCCCAAGTGTGACAGAGTTAGACTCAGTTGTGACATCTCTACACATGCTTCTTTTGTCCCTACTATTTGAATGTATAGTTAGTGCTGGAGTTCGTATGTGTATGCCCAAGAGACTTGAATCTTTGGGCTGTCCAGGTGCCAGCTTGGCCCTGAGCCTTAGTGGAGTTGCAAAACCTATTCTCCAGTTCATTGGACTCACCCAGGACAACTAACAAGGAGTTGAGAATGGACATCCAACATACCAAGGAACTGAGAGAGTCTACAACTGCAAGCAAGAGATTCCCATCCATCAGCCATATAGTATTGAAGACCCGTCTCAATTAGAGGTGGAGTGGGCAGCACCATTCCAGAATCCTCAGGATTAGGGAATGAAATATGGACTATAGTGGACTTACTGGTATTCTACTATATACTTATTGTGATTCTAGCAATGGAAGAAATTATATCATTGATGTGGAGACAGTGGCCACTGGAGGTGCTGAGGGCAGGGAGAGGGAAAAAAAGGTGTAATATGAGAGCACTTTTAGGATTTGGAGTTGTAGTGAATGACATTGCAATGACAGATACAGGCCATTCTATATCCTTCCATAACCTACGGAATTGAGTGGAAGAGAGTGTGGACTACAATGTAAACTATAATCTGTCCTTAGTGACAATGCTCCAAAATCTATTCATCAATTGCAATAAATGTACCACACTAATGAAAGAAGTAGTTTATGTGAGGAAAAGGGGGAGATGTGGGAACTGGGACATATGGGAACCCCTTATATTTTTTTATGTAACATTTTATGTAATCTAAGTGCCTTTTAGAAAAAATAAAAAATATGTTTTAAAAATATTTAAATGACTTACATGCAGAAAATTACACAATGTTAAAGAAAATCAGACATGACCTAAATAAATGGAAAAATATTCCCTGTTTATGGATAGAAAGATGAAACATCATTAATATGTCTATCCTACTCAAAATGATTTACAATTTTAATGTGATCACAATAAAAATTACCACAGGGTTTTTTGTTTTTTTTTTTTTTACTGAATTAGAAAAGCTAACTATGAAATTTATTTGGAAGGGCAAGGGGCCCTGAATAGCCAAAGATATATTGAAAAAGAAAGATGAAATTGGAGGAATCACACTACTCGACTTTAAAACATACTATAAGTCTACAGTAGTCAAAACTGCATGGTATTGGCACAATTATAGACATACTGACCAATGTAACTGAATTGAGATTTCTGATACATAGATTCCCCACATATACAGTCACCTGATATTTGACAAGGTCACCAAGCCCACTCAACTGGGAGAGAATGGCCTCTTCAACAAATGGTGCTTAGAAAACTGGATATCCATATCCAAAAGAACGAGAGAGCCATACTACCTCACACCTTAGACAAAAATTAACTCAAGATGCATCAGAGATATTAATATAAGAACCAAGACCATAAAGCTCCTAGAAATAATGTAGGGAAGCATCTACAGGATCTTGTATTAGGACATGGTTTCATGAACTTTACACCTAAAGCACAAATAAGTAAAAGAAAAAATACATAAATGGGACCACATCAAAATTAAAAACTTTTGCACCTCAAAGCAGTTTGACAAGAAAATGAAAAGGCAGCCTACTCAATGGGAGAAAATATTTGGTACCCATATACCTGATAAGGGCCTAGTAACTAGCATATATAAAGAAATCCTACACCTCAAAAATAAAAAGACAAACAACCCATTTTAAAAATGAGCAAATGATTTGAATAGACACTTCTCCAGAGAAGAAATACAAATAGCTAGAAAGCACATGAAAAGATGTTTAACATCACTAGCTATTAGGGAAATGCAAATCAAAACTACAATGAGCTATTTACTTACACCCATTAGACTGGCGGCTATTAAAAGCATAGAGGACTGCAATTGTTGGGGATGACATGGAAGAATAGGAACACTTATACATTGCTGGTGGGAATGTAGAATGATGCATTGTGGAGGACAGTTTGGCACTTCCTCAGAAAGCTAACTATAAAACTGTCATATGATCCAGCAATTCCACCCTTGAAATTGAAAGCAGGGACATGAACAGATATGTGCACACCAATGTTCATAGTGGCATTATTAAATATTGCCAAAGGTTGAAAACAACCCCAATGTCTATCAACAAATGAAAGGATAAACAAATTGTGGTACATACATACAATAGAATATTACTTAGCTGTAAGAAGGAATGCAGTATTAACACACAGAATAACATGGATGAATTTGAAGACCTTATGTTGATTGAAGCAAGCCAGGCACTGAAGGACAAATATTACATCACCTCACTGATATGAATTAAGCAAATCAAGCAGGCTCACAGAGCTAGAGTCTGGAAGATAGGTTTACAGGAGACAGAAAGGGAGAAGAAGGTTGTGAGTCAATGCACATATGGATAAAATCTATGATAAGGTGGAAGTGTGTAATTGTGCAGTGGATGTGCATAACAGTGGTGCAGTGATGCTATTGAGCTGGACAGTGCTGGTCTGTGAGTAGGGTAGAGTGGGAAGTGTGGGTTAGACTGTCCATGGAATTGGGGGGAGGGTTAGGGGAGGGAAGAAGTGAATTCTGGGGATTTGCAGGTATGTGGATGAAACTACAATGTTCGAAATATTCTTTTGACAATATGGCAGGGAAGGGTTACTGATTTAAGGTGTTGGATGTTGGGGGCACACAGGACAGGTCGTACCTGAACCAGGCTTCTAGGGAGTGTGTAGGATGCATCTTGTCATAGTGCAGGGAGTGGAGACTCACATGATGAGTGAGAAGGTGTTGGACTCCTATCCTGGGGTATCTTGCTAAGATCTCAGATTAAGGGGTGGGAGGCTCTTGAGAGCATAGGCAGTGGCTAATAGGGCAGGACAGGCCAGTATATCAAGCCCTCAGTGTTGTTGCAAGTAACTATGAATCTGGTCCTTCAAGGAGTGAAGCTTGGTGGTTACTGAGGATCCCAAGGGGAGAGGGAGGGAGGAATAGAATAGATGGAACAAAGGACATTTTTGGGGTGATGGAATTGTTCTACATGATCTTCCAAGGATGGATACAAACCAATCAAACTTCATCAAAATCTATAACAATGTACAGTCCAAAATGTAAACCACAATGTAAATCATTGACCATGGTTAGTAGCAATGTTTCAATATTTGTACATCAATTGTAATAAATGTACCATCCACATGTAAAATGTTATTATTAGGAGAAAGGGGAAAAGGGAGAAGTTGGGTATATGGGATTCACCTATATTCTGTATGTGACTTTCCTGTAACCTAAAGCTTCTTTGAGCAAAATGAAAAATATAAGACAGTGGATGAATAAATGGAAATAAATATCACTGTACATAAAAGACAACAGAACTTAGATTGGTGAAAGACATAATGTTAAAATTTTCTTTAAATTTTTTATTTTTTCATTATTTCAAACTTTACCCTTTTTTTGTATTTTAGTTGCTATTTTTAAAACCATTATTATATCATTTTCCTATTAACTGTATTTGTTTATTTAATTGGCTTCAATTTTGGAAAATGTTTTGGATCACAGAAGGGCTATAATGGTGGCAGGGGAGGATTATTGGTGTGGGGTGTCAGACATGGGGAATGCCTGAGATGAAATTCACCTGGGCATACCTATAAGGCATATGAATGTGTTCAAATGTTCATGGGGCATTGTCACACTGGGTGGAAATCCATACAATAACTGAAGAAATATTGAATTCTCATCCTGGGGAACATCCTAAATTCTCTAATGGGATAGCAAGAATCCACTAAGCACAGGGGCAGATACTAGTGAAGGAGCATGGATCACTGATGGGCCCTTGATTGTGATGACTTTACTTACGAGACTTTACTTTTGAAATTGAAACTTAGCCTAGTGTTGTGGGGTGCCTTAGAGTTGCCTCCTGAGAGCCTCCTCGTTGCTCAAATGTGGCCTCTCTCAAAGCCAAGCAGCATATAATTGCATTACTTTCCCCCCAGCATGGGACATGGCTCCCGGGGATGAGCCTCCCTGACACCAAGGGATTACTACCAAGCACCAACTAGCAATGCAGCTGGAAAAAGACCTTGACCAAAAGGGTGACAGGGTAAGGAAAAATGAGTTTGCATGGCTAAGAGACTTCAAAGTGAGTCAGGAGGTCATTTCAAAGGTTATGTTTATGCAGGAACTCATAGACTGCCAAAGTAAATATTACCTTAAATGGCAGGGCTCCTGAGGGTTCTAGAGACATCCAGACACCATAGGCAGGGCAGATAGCTCAGGAGTTTAGCACCTTGCCAATGGGCCCTACTTTGGAATTTACACTCCTCAATGTAAAAGAGTTGGACTCAGTTGTGTTTTCCTTACACATGGCTCTGCTGTCCCTCTATTTGAACCTATAGTTGGTACTAGAGTTGATAGTTGTGTGTCCAAGAGACTTAAATATTTAGGCTTTCCATGTGCCAGTTGGAAACAGACTTACAACACCTACTCTCCAGTTCATTGGACTCACCCAGGACAAGTAACAAGGAGAAGATGACTGAAAATGACTATCTCAAGGAACAGAGAGAATCTGCCACTGGAAGCAATAAAGTCCCATCCATCTTCCCCATGAAACCTAAGCCCCCTCTTAATCAGAGTTAGAGTGGGCATCACCATCACAGAATCCTCAGGATTGAGGAATGGATGATGGACTGGAATAGACTTACGGTTGTTCTACTGTAGACTTGTGATCCTAGCAATGGAACAACTTTTATCATGGATGTGGAGGTAGTGGCCACTGGAGGTTCTGAAGGGAAGGAGAGGGAAAAATAGGTATAATTTTGGGGCATTTGGGGGACTTGGGAATTATCCTGAATGACATTTTACTGACAGGTACTGGCCACTGTATAGATGTAATAACTTGCAAAAATGTGTGGAAGAGAGTGTAAACTACAATGTAAACTATAATCATCACTTAGTGACAATACTTAAAGATGTGTTCACCAATTTTGACAAATGTACTACACTAATGAAGGATTTTGCTGATATGGGAAAAAGTGGGAGGGCTAGGGAGCAGGGCATATAAGAATCCCCTATATTTTTTGTGTAACATATATGTAACCTAAGTTTCTTTTTTAAAAAATTAAAAAGTATATTTAAAAAATCAATGGACTACTTAGTTCAATATCTGGATTTTCCACCCTGTTATATTTATCTAATTGTCTTCCTTATGCCCATTCCATAAATCTTGATTACTGTAGCTTTACAGAAAGACTGGAAGTCAAGTACTGTAAATCCTCCAGCAATGATCTACTTTTCAAGATCTTTTGGCTATTCTATATATTTTGCGTTTCCAAATAAATTTGAGAATCAGTTTGTCAACTTCTAAAAAACAGCATTGTGGAATTTTGTTGGATTGTGTAGAAACAAAATATTATTTTGATGAGAACTGATGTCTTATCAATAATGAGCCTTCTTATCCATGAGCATGGTATACTTTCCATTTTTTAGGTTTCCTTTAGTTTTTCCCAGTAGTTCATTGTAAGATTTAGTGTAGAGACATTTCACACTTTTATTACTTTTCACTCTGCCTCTTGCATTTTTTAGGGTATTGTAAATTATTTTTTAAAAATTTAAAATCAAGTAGTTTGCTGCTAACATAAACAAATACTATTGAATTTTATGTTGACTTTGTATTCTAAGACCCTGTTAAAGTCACTTAGTTATAGTGTGTTCTTGTTGATGATGATAATTCAGGTGATTTTCTACATAAACAATAAGATTGTAAATGAAGAGGGATAGTTTACTTCTGTATATGTTCCCCCCATTCTCTCCTTTTTTCCTCCTACATCACTGGCTTGGTCTTCCAGGATAATGTGAATAAAAATGGCAAGATAAGTCATCCTTGCCTTATCCCCAAATTATCAGGAAAGTATGAAATATTTCATCCTTAGTATTATATTTTTTATAAACACTCTTTATTACATTAAGTTCCTTTGAATAATAGTTTGCTAAGTATTTTTTTCATGAATGAATGTTGAATTTTGACAAGTGGTTTTTCAGTATCTAAAGGGATGATCTAATGGATTTTTCCTCTTTTATTGTTTGTTTTTCATTTGTTAATGTGGTGAATTATATTTATTTAATTTTGCAATACCAGTGAATCATAGACTTTATCCTTTCCGCATATTTCTCAATTCAATTTACTAATATTTTCTCAAAGAAGTGCTCATAAAACAAAACAAAACAGAGAGCTCTCAAAGCTTAAACTAGTTTGGAAAAACAATATAGGATTATAACTTAATGAATAAAATAAATATGCATGTATCTATATAATATAAATAAATAAATGGGGAAGTGACAAATCTCCTATGCAGATGACTCTAAATAATTTATGTAGATTCCCCCCCCCAAGTAAATGGAACAAAAGGTGGGCCTGTTAGGTGGGGTTCTTTTAGAATTAAAAAGTTTCATTATATATCATTCTCATACAGAAGGAGGAAGGAAAATAAAAACAAAATAAGTTGGTTCAAGAATGCATAGAATATCTTCACTTGCACCATCCTAACCTACTTGTGACTCAGAGGCATTGATGTCATGCATTCCACACAACAGTGTCCTCTGTGCCACGAAGAGCATGGAAGATGTGACATTTCTTAAAAGAGTGCTCCACTGCCGTCTCTAGGGTTTTCTCCAATCTGCTGACACTCATTCTGCAAATTCTGACACATGTTCTCAGTCAGTGGCAACACATCACCACCTCCACATAACCAGCAGAGATTTTAAGACTGGAACTGATTTTCAGAGATGTTAAAATGGGGATGGGGGTGGGGAATGTGCTTCTTAGAACATCCTTGAAGTTCATTGGCCGTGAAAGATCTTGAATACTGTATATATACATATACATATACATATACATATACATATACATATACATATACATATACATATACATATACATATACTCTGCCTAGAGTTTGTTGTTAAGTGGGTTATGCTTAGTAAAATGCAGGAATGTTGAGCCCAGGAAGGCTGACCAAATACTTTGATATTCCAAAGAAACCACATGGCAATGCCAACACCAGTCATGCCATTTATTTACTCACATGTCCCGATGATAGCCAATCAGGTAGTTACCATACCATACAGTGCAAAGACAAAGATTATATAGGGCTAGACAGCACAAAGAATGGGTCTATCTAATGCATAGAGCTTGAGGGTGCATGTAGCCTCGTAAATGATTAACAGTGAGTACATACATATGGGGGGAATCATGTGAGTTCCCAGAACAGTGAGGGCAGCTTATATGCAGGTTAATGATTACTATATCTAGAGTCCTGTGTGTGCTGTAGTGGAACCTTCAAGGATAGATTGTTGGCAAATTCCACCCCACCTTTTCCAGAAATCTACACAAATAACTAGTGGAAATGGGAAGCAGGCATTTCATGTCCCTGTGCTCCACCCCGGTGACCCTTCCACCTTCCATTCTATGCGTAAATCTTCCAAGATACCACCTGAGCAGTTAGGGCATTGGAACATTGCATCCAGATTTTACAATGACAATGTAAAAGACAACAGAATAAGGGTAACATACACAACATTGAACATTAATGCTTAACAGTGAAATTACACAATTTGGGGGTAACTGTTTCACGTTATAGATTTCCTCTTGTTTTTTTTTCATACAAACAGGGGCAGATTATGTTGGCCTAACAGTATACAAGCCACACTTTCATTAGTAGACAACAAAGTATTATGTAGGGAGGCTTTATGAGGGGGTTTCTAATATCATACATTTTTCCCCTTCCAAATTCTCTGAGTTTCTTTCAGTGACATTAAAAACTAGTTTAGACATAAGAATAGTTTACATAGATACACATGGGTTTCTAGAGGGAATAGGAAACCTCCAATTATTAGCTGTGGTTTCATAACAATGTTTTGGGTGACTCCTATTTCCCATGGTCTTGATTCCCAACCAGCAAGGCTGCATAGTTCAGCACCATGGCCAAATGACCTTATTTTTCCCAGTTTGTATAATTTGAGGTATAGGCAATAACAAATTATTATTATTTCCTCTTTTGTGTTGTAGGGTGGCACTTTAACTTTTAACCACAATGCTTGTGTCAGCCCTGCTGTTAGCATCTTAACTTGAGCTGGGGCTGAATTTAAACATTTCATTGTTGTAAAGATCCCTTATTGCCTTTTCATGAGGTGACTGGTAAATAGAGCTCCTTGGTCACTTTCAATTTGGGCTTGCATCTCATATATGGCACTTACATTTTCTAGGCAGCAAATAGTAGCTGGCTGGTTACAAGAGTTCTGTGGCAGTGTCTGCAGCAGTGAAGCATACCTTGCCCCTTCTGAGAGTGGGAGGGGACTGATGTAATCCACCTGCCATCCTGATACTGGAGTCTGTGCTCAGCCAATATGTCCCATCCAGTGAAGTAATTGTCACAGTCATCAGAGTGAGCATGATGGACACTCATGGGTGATATCCATGAGCTGTTGGTGAGTAACAGGCAGCTGGAACTGCTGCCACAGGGTTTGGCACCAATGATGTTCATTTTTCCTGTGGAGCCACTCTGATACTTCTTAGGTCTCAATAGTATGGCTTTAGATCTTTGGGAGGGTATCTGCCTCAACATTCCTGAGAGGAGTGTTAGAGGAATGGGTGGACATGCTACACAGTTACTTGCCACTCCTGGCAGGTGTCCCAGATGTCCTTCCACAGATCTCTCCTCCACAGAGGGCAGCTCACAACCATCCATTGTTCCTGTCTTGTTTCTAGTATCTGCAATCCACCCCTGGATAGGGATGACAGTCTTAAGAGTGACTGGACACTACTGGGTTAAGCCCTTTACTCCCAACAGGGCATGGTATGCTGCACATAGTTGCTTTTCTAAAGGGCTATATTGTACCTTGGCCCCTTCCCACAATTGTGACTAAAACCCAAGGTGTATTTGTTTAGAATGTTGCCTTTGCCACAAACTTTGCCTAAAGCAAATATTGGTGCTGGCCACATCCAATTCACAGGGTAAGTCAAGGTCCAACCCCATACTGCTTGAGTCTATGTTATTGTCCCTTATACTTTTTCAAAAGCAAACTGCTGAGTTTTTTTTCTCATTTTCTCTCACAACCTTTCCTGATTAATACATACAATGATTTTAATATCTGAGCTAAATGAGGAATAAAGGGTCTTCAGTACTTCAACAACCCCAAAAAGGTCATTAATTATTTTGGAGTTTGTGGCGTGGTTTAACAACACTTAAAAGTTTGACAGAGCAGCAGGGACCTTGCAGCTTGTCCCAATTGTTTGTTGATCCTAAATTCTTAAGGTAAGATACCATTGCCTCTTTTTTTTTTTTTTTTTTTTTTTAATTCTGAAAAAGAATTAATGTTTAACATACTATCATCAATATAACAAAATAGGGTTTCAGCCACAGGTTTTTTTCACACAGCCAGATCCTTTGCCAGCAGGCCAGGACAGATGGTTGGGCTATACACATAGCCTTGGGGAAGCACTGCAAAATTCACTGTTGGCCCCCCCATATGAAGGTGAATGTAGGCTGGCTTGACTTGTCTAAGGAGATAGAATTTAGCAGGTTCTAAAACAAAGTGATAGTGACTAAGAAAGTTTCAGGAATGTTATACATTCTTTAAGTATTCATATGAACATTTTACTCATACAACTTTGATTAACAGAGGGTTAAAGAATCCCTTTTAATTTTATAACACTTTTTTTTTTAAGATTTTATTTATTTATTCATTTATCCCCCCCTTGCTGCTTGTGCTCGCTGGGTCAGCTAACCACACTGTGCGGGCGGGCTTGCCTTCACCAGGAGGCCCCGGGAACCGAACCCAGGGCCTCCCATATGGTAAATGGGAGCCCTACTGATTGAGCCACAGCCGCTTCCCTTTTAAACACTTTTTATTCAACTTATAACATATCAAATGAACTCAACCATGTCATTACTTTACTTTTCACTTTTACACCTTTATCATGATTACATTAATTAACAAGTATTTTATTTTAGCAGTACAGGAAAAACTACTTTCTACATTATTTTTTGAAAGCCTAAGATTCCCAAAGGAATCAAGATTATCTTCTCCCTACCACCACTTTAATATGCAGATTGATGTGACCTCTGACAGGTTTTCCTGTTATGAAGCTACCTTTTGTTATCAACATCAATTCAGTTTTTATTTAATAATGGCTTCCTGGAATTAGTCATTTAAATATTTCAGTTTAAACAATGATTTTACAAACTTCTTGTGACTATTCATAGCCACATAAACTGGTTACTTTATCTTAAGACAAATTTCACCTTCACAGAACACATTCCCTTACTTAACGCTACCTCCTACAATATACTTCTACAACTTGCCATATGCATTCAAGTTTTGTCCTACATACTTCCATTCTGATTTTATTAAAATCAACCATCTTATATTAGGACAAAACACAATCCCTTAAACAAACTTATCAAATTTTAGTCAGCACTTACACAAACCTTTTACTTCTTTCTATAAATCTCTTATCCCTCATTCTGTTCTGTGAAGAAAAATAAACTATTCATTTCAATTTAGGCAAAAAACATTTTTAAGGAAAAGGTTTGTAACAATGTTTAGTCAAAACTTACAATTTTCATCATTTCAAAGCTTTAACATATATAATGCTAATTTATCTTATTAGTATCCATACTTATTTGTCAACTATTTGACACTTATTTAATTTTTTAATTAATTAATTAAACACTTATTTAATTTTTTGGCCATTTGAATAGTGCTTTTTCAAGAATTTTCATTTGTTAATTTAACATTACTATCCGGAGGTATCAAAATATACACTGAACAAATTGACAAACACAAAAAGAGTTAAGACACACATACAGAGACATAAAGCTCATTAATTTGTCACATTATTCTTATTCCTTTGGTATGGCTGTCTCCCATCTCTCCATCATTTCACATCTCTGATTTTTACTGCTTTTAAGATCTCTCTGGAATCTGTGTTGCCTATAATATGCAAGCTTGCTCTTGGAAACATTTTCATTAGTAATCAGCAACTAATTAGGAATACTTGAACAGTATAGATGCAATTAGCACTAATTTAGCGGTTTAGACAGACATTTAACACATATATTTTGGATTACTACTCTTCAGGAGTATACTTAGACAGGCTTGAAGTTCATGAGAAGTTATTAATTTAAACCTGAAAGCTCTTTTTTAACATCTTGATAAAAATTATGATCAAAATAAAATGTGAATAAAACTTAAAACATTGTCTAAGTAAAATACCATTCAAATTCTTCCACAGTTTACACAAGTATTATGGGTTTTCAGTTTTATAATATATTTTTAATTGCAGATGTACAAACGCTGCTAGCATTTTTCTTTTTTTCTCTCTCTCTCTTACTTTCATAGAGTTGTTCAGTTCAAAAGTTACTAAAGTTTAACAGCACTAATTTTATCAATGTGGCTATTCAGGCCCAATTAGAATTAGCATGGAAACAAAACAGAGAACATTAATATTGCTAAGTTTATCTAATCTCCCAGCAGTTTAATTCTATCAGTCCCCACTAGCCCACAGCCACACCATTCAGACAGCAGGGGTTTGCTGAGTTGCTGCAGGAATGTTTTCCTTATCTTAGTTAACTCTTGAGCAGAAAGTTTTCTTATAAGCATTATTTCACTGACAAGAGCCTGATTTAGCACTTCGGCTTGTGCAGGATGTTGTATCTGTGATTTAGCCTATCTTTGCACAAGTGGTTTAACATGATTTAAAGATTCTTCTATAGTTTCTACATCTGAGTCACTATCTCCTTCTTATCTAGTTGCTCAGAGAGACCTGTCACTAAGGCAGAGGAGGAAGTCTGTAAATTGCTTTCTAGATGTAATTCTTCTTTCCTTTAACTGGAGCATATTGACAGGCACCTGTTCCCGTACTCCCTCCAATTTCTTAGTTAAACTTCCTTCTGATATACTTGTATTAGAGATCATGTTCCAACCTCACCTCCTCCTGCAGTCACGATGCCCTTGCTTCAGCTGCTAATTGTTTGTTAATTCTACCACATGAGACAAGGAGGAAGGGCCACACAATGGCTGAAGCCACTGCACATTACTCTTTCTTAATAAAAGTTCCCTTTGCTCTCTTCTCTAACTGCACTAATCCAGCGGAAGTACATGGGGCATCTCCCAACTCCCTCACAGGTCCCAAAGTGTTTACCAGCTGGACATGCTCATACCACATCAACGTGCGTGGCTGCCCTGGTATTCCCCCCACAGACTCCCCTGTGTAGTGTAGGGTCTCCCCTACAGTATCTGGAATGGCTGACATGCTTTCAACCACCTTATTGCCAATGGGATTCTCTGGAATATCCTGCCAACCATGCCAATTGTAATGCAGGAATGTCAAGCCTGGAAAGGCTGACTGAATATTTTGATATGCCAAAGAAACCACATGTGGAGGCCAGCAGCAGTCACAAGATTTAAATCTACTCACATGTACCAATGATGGCTGATCAGGTCGTTCCCATACTACACAGTGGGAAGACAACGATTATATAGGACTAGACAGCACAAAGAGGGGGTCTAGCTAATTCATAGAGCAGCTTGAGTGTGCATGTAGCCTAATATATGATTAACAGTGAGTACGTGCATTCAGGGAAATCATGTGGGTTCCCAGAACAGTGAAGGCATGGATACAGGAATGGATTCATGGATTGCCATGTAATAATAATTTAAAAAAATGAAATACAGTGCTAACACATGGGATAACAAGGATGAATCTTGAGGACCTTATGTTGAGTGAAGCAAGCCGGGCATTGAAGGATGAACATTACATGACCTCACTGATATGAATTAAACAAGTTGAGCAGACTCAGGGAGCTATTGTCTGGAAGGTAGGTTTACCAGAAACAGAAAGGGAGAAGAAGGTTGTGAGGCAATGCCCATATGGACGCAATCTATGGTAAGGTGAAAGTGTGTAGTTGTGCATTGAAGGGATATAACAGGAGGGTAGTGATATTATTGGATTGGGTGATGCAGGTTTCACAGGTGGGTAGTTTGGAAAGGGTGGGTTGGAAGGTCCAGGGTACTGTGGGGAGGGTTGGGAGAGGGACCTGGTGAACACTGGGAATTTGTGGGTATGTGGCTGAAAGAACAAAGTTGGGAATGCTTTTATGGCAATATGACAAGGAAGGGTTAGTGGCTTAGGGTGTTGGATGGGGGGCATTCAGGACAGGATGCACCTGGAGCAGGCTTCTAGGGAATGTGTGAGTGATCATTTTCTCATAATGTGTTGTATCAGTTGGGGGAGACCCACATAATGAGCAGGAAGGAGTTGGACTCTCATCCTGGGGAGGACCAATTTGTTCACAAACAGAGGGGCGGGATTCTCTCGAGAGCATGGGCAGTTCCCAATAGGGGAGGACAAACCAGAGTGTCAAGACCTCAGTGTTGTTGCAAGTAACTACCAATCTTGCCGTCCTAGTGAAGCTAGGGGGTCACTGTGGGCCCTGAGGGGAGGGGGAGAGAAGAATAGAATAGAGCAAACAAGGGGTATTTAGTGGGCAATGGAAGTGTTCTACATGATCTTGCAATGATGGACACAGGACATGGTAAATATCATCAAAATTTAGAAAAGTGTACAGTCTAAAATGGAAACCATAATGTAAAGCATTGACCATGGTTAGTAGCAATGTTTCACTATTTGTATATCAGTTGTAACAAAGGTACCATCCACATATAAAAAGGTATTAATATGGGAAGGGGGAAAAGGGGAGGATGTTGGGTATATGAGAGCCCCCTGTATTCTGTATGCGACTTTACTATGACCTAAAACTTCTTTGAAAACAAAGTGAAAAATAGTAAGCCACAGGGAAATAAGTGGAAGAAAATGCACATATAGGAAACCAGTTATTACAGTGATGAAAGGCAAAAGGTCAAACAAATTTTTAAAAATATTTTTCATTATTTTTTAATATTCCAATCTTTTAATTTTATTTTTAGTTTTTAAAAAATTTTTATGTATTTTATTTCTTATATTTAAAACTATCATAATTATTTCATTTTCCTATTAATTGTATTTGGCTATTTTATTGGCTTCATTTTTGAAGAAGCTTTGGATCACCTCCCTGGCACCAAGGGATTACTACCAAGCACCAACTAGCAATGCAAATGGGAAAAGGCCTCAAATAAAAGGGAGAAAGTGTAAAGACAAATGAGTTTATATGGCTAAGAGACTTCAAAGTGAGTTGGGAAGGCATCCCAGAGGTAACGCTTATGCATATCTCAGCAGGATCTCATAGACTGCCAAATGGATACTACCCCAAATAGTGGGGCTCCTGAGGGCTCTGGAGACACCTAGGTCCTGTGGTCAGGTCAGATAGCATCTCAGAGTTTGGTGCCTTGGCAGTGGGCCCTACTTTGGAGTTTGTGCTCCTGGGAGTGACAGAGTTGGATGCAATTATGGCTTCCCTACTCATGGCTCATCCATCCCTTCTATTTAAACCTATACTTGGTGATGGAGTTTGTAGGTGTACATCCAAGAGACTGGAGTCTTTGGACTGTCCATGTGCCAACTGGGCCAGAACCTCAGTGGAGTTGCAGCATCTACTCTCCAGTTCATTGGACTCACCCAGGACAACTAACAAGGAAGTGAGAATTGAAAACCACCATACCAAGGAAACAAGAGAACCAACAACTGCAAGCAAGAGATTCCCATCCATCAGCTGTATGGGATAAAAGCCCCCTCTCATTAGAGGTGGAGTGGACATTACCATCCAAGAATCCTCAAGATTGGGGAGTGAACTATGGGCTAGAGTGGACTTACTGGTATTCTACTACAAAATTGTGTCAGCGAGAGTGTAGACTACAATGTGAACTATGATCCATGCTCAGTGACAAAGCCCCAGATGGGTTTATCGATTGCAATGAATGTGCCACACTAATGAAGGATGTTTATGTGGGAGGGTGTGGGAGGTACGGGGAGTGGGGCATATGGGAATACCTATGTTTTGAGTAACATTTATGTAATCTGAGTATTTTTTTTAAAATAAAAGAAATTATTAAAAAATACTAAAATGTTGCTGGTAAAATCTAGGTGGTGGCTATACAAGTAGTATTCAACATACAGTTCCTTTAACTTTGCTAGATATATGAAAATATTCATTACAAAATGACGAAGTAGCAGCGCCGGGAAGATGTTCTTCTTGCGGCATCTTCCAGCTGCCGGGCGAGTCGCCGCTCGGCGTCTGGGCTTGAAGAGTTGCTGGAGCCGGAGGCCGTCCACCGCAGGCATGACGAAGGGCCTTGTTTTAACAAAGGAGAGAGAGTTGGAGGAGAGTTTAAAAACAACTGAAAACTCAAAAAGAGAAACAAAACAACATATGACATACATTAACCCAAAGAAAAAATGACTGAAGTAAGAAATTCGTTACGAGTAATAACACTGAATGTTAATGGATTAAATTCACCAAT
>JAKSZT010053804.1:4902489-4922498 GCA_026826555.1 Tolypeutes matacus | reverse complement strand
ATGTTTGTGTGGGATGTGGTGGGAGGTGTGGGAGGTGGGCAACATGGAATCCCAGTGGGTTCCGTGTAATATTTTGGGTAATCTAAGCACCTCTTAAAATATATGTATATATATATATATAAATAACATTTTTGTAAGCAAATACACATATATGCATATATATTTATGTATCATTTTGCAAATGTTTGTATGTATTGTGAGAATTTTGATTTTTACCCATAATAAAAAAAAAAATGACGAAGTATGTTAATGTAATTTAAAATATTAATCTTAATACTCTTTTCTTCATTATACAACACTTCTTTTTTCCTTTATTATTTACTGGCATTATTACATATACAAACTTCAAAAAATAATGTTCATTATTGATTTCTCTTCTGGCCATTGTACTATTGATTTCATGTCATAACATTGCTATTACTGAAAATAATTTTATCATAAGGATGTATGGTTAGAAGTTATTCCCCCTGAGTAAATAATAAAGAAAATATATATAACCGTGTACAACCTAGTGTATACTGCCCAAATTGACCTGAGCCCAGCTCCCATCCTAGTGGAAAGTCTGTAATGAAGGAAGAGTCAAGGCCATGCAGGTGGTCTCACTCTACTCTCTGAAGAAGGCATCTGCAAGAACATTAGTGACTTTTGGCTCAGACACAGTGTGGCAGCAGTCAGGACCCCAGGAAGCTGGAGCAGGAAGGGGGAAAAGGTGATATCCCCTGGTATCTGGGGGAAAAACCCCAAAACATGATTTTATAACTGATGTCATGATTCTAGTTTTGTCTCTATTGTTGGGTAGTCAGGAATACTGGGTTTAAGCTTCAGAAGTACCTTTATATTTTCTATGCAAATTTTTTGAAAAACAATATAAACAGCATTAATATTTTGTTGCCATTTATAAATCATTATAAAAACTTCACCCCATCTACCTAATTTGAATTATAATGCATTAGACATTCAAGGCAGATATCCACTGGGGCCTCCTTATCCATTTGTTTTAATTTTTAGCTCCAATTTCCTGATTTTTAGGAGTACTTAGCTTCTTCATTGCCTCAGGGATTTCACTTCCACATTGGAGTCTTTGCATATGGAAATGAAACTATACTGTCTCAGACCAACACTCCTTCAATGAGGATTTTAGAGGAGTGATGGAGGAGTTTACTAGGCAATGCCAACAACTCCAAATGCATAGGTCTGCTGGCTAGAATGGCCCAGGTGGCAAGGCTGCTCTCATTGCAGCCTGGACCTGCTGCAGGGCCCCAGTCAAAACTGAAAGGGTTGAAGCAGTGTTCCTGACTGTGGAAATTGCTGCCTCCAAAATTCAAAAGTACAGGTATTGTACTTTCTTGTTAATAGTGGGAGACGTGAAATGTGGTAATTTGTCCTCTACTTAGGAGGAGATGTCTCAGTATTGCCCAACCAATACACCTGAAATAATTTCACTGATCATCCCATTATTTAACTCTCACCATCTGTAGCACTTAGGCCTCCAAGGTACTTCTTGTTCATCTAGTCTAACATGATATCATTATCCTATAGGGAGCATTTTGATGAGGTCATTTCTCCAAGATTCTAAGAGCCATCCTAACATTATGATAGCACCATCTCTGTGTCCTTGACAGGCTTTACTGCTGTATCATGGAAGAAAGTGCTCTCATGAATAAATTCTTCCTTATCCAACAGATAATCCTTGATTATCCACACTCGGGATCCAGTCCCATAATTAATCTTATGTCTGATGCTGATACATGTTGGCTAGGTCCTGCAGCTCCTTTGAGGAATACTCCCTTTCCTTCCTTAGAAGGCCCATCATTTAGACCTAATTATTAGCTGTTGAAGAAGGGAGGGGGTTAAGATCCTGTGGGGGAAGGGGTGATTTCCTGCAAGGCAAAAATTTCTGCATTGAGATAACATTGGGGCAAATCTTCATGACCCAGGATTCAGTAATATATTCTTACATATGACACAAAAAGCACAAGCAACAAAAATAAAAATAGATTATTTTGACATCAGCAACATTAAAAACTTGTGTACATCAAAGGATGTTATCAAGAAAGTAAAAAGCTAAATTACAGAATGGGAGAAAATAGTTGCAAACCATATTGGATAAGGGCTTAGTATCCAGAATTTATAAAGAACTTTTACAATACAACAACAAAAACACAAACAACATAATTAAAAAGTGGGCAAATGACTTGAATAGATATTTTTCCAAAGAAGATAAACAAATGGACAATAAGCATATGAAAAGATGTTCAATATCATCGGCCATCAGGGTAATGCAAATCAAAACCATGATGAGATGCCACTTAACACTCACTAGGATGGTTACTATTTAAGAAAATAAGAAAGGAAAATAAGAGCTCATTAGAGAAGATGTGGAGAAATTGGAACTCTGGCGCATTGATGGTGAGAATGTAAAAATGGTACATCACTATGGAAAACAGCAATATGGAAGTTCCTCAAAAGAATTAGAGAATTACCATATGATGCAGCCATTTCACTTCTAGTTATATACCCAAAGATAGGAAAAACAGGGTCTACAACAGATACTTGTACATCAATGTTTACAGCAACATTATTCACAATAGCAAAAAGGTAGAAACAACCAAGTGTACATCAATGAATGAATGGATAAATGAAATGTGGTACATACATACAATGGAATATTATTTGACTGTAAAAAAGAAAGAGGTTCTGAGACATCCTGAACCATGGAGAACCTTAAAAACAGTATGCTCAATGAAATAAGCAAGACACAGAAGGACAAATATTGTATGATGCACTCATTAGAAATGTCTAGGAATATCAAATCCAGACAAGGTAGATTAGAGGTTATCAGAGGAGGGGAGGAGGGGAAAGGAGGAGTATATGTTTGATGGGTATGGGGTGTGTGTAAATAAAATTAATAAAAATTTTGGATTAGAAATATGGTTAGGGTTAAGGTCAATGTTCAGTTTAATATTAGCACTTGGCTTAGGATGTGGATTATGTTTAGGATTAGGATTGTGTTAGAGTTGGGGTAAATCTTAGGTTTAGAGTTAAGCTTAGGGTGTTATTAGAGTCAGATTTAAAGACAGGGTTAGGGTTTACTGTAGACATTTGGTTATGGAAATGCTGTGTTGGAGTTAAGATTCAGTTTAGGGTTAGTGTTAGCTTTGCTTATGGTTAGGATTATGATAAGGCTTTCAGTTAGGGTTAGGTTTAGGCTAAAGTTTATGTTTTTCTTAGGGTTAGGGTTAGATGTAAGATTCTGCTTAAGGTTAGGCTTAGGTTTGAGTTAGTTTTAGGTTTATGGTTAGGACTAGTATTAGGTGGGTTAGGGTTATACTTTGGTTTAGGATTAATATTATGGTTAGAATAAGGGCTAGGGTTAGGATAAGGGTTAAAGTTATGTTTGGTGTTAATGATTATGTTTAAGATGAGAATTATGCTTATAATTAGAGTTAAGTTCAGGTTAAGTTTAGCCTTAATATTATGCTTAGGGTTACAGGTAGTGTCAAGGTCAGAGTTTGTATAACATTTGGGTTTGGTTATGGTTAGGTTCACATTAGAGTTAGGATTGGGGAAAGTATATGATGAGGGTTAGGTTTAAGGTTAAGGATAATATTGTTTGGTTAGAGTAAGGTTAAGCTAAAAATAAATTTGGCATTGGCTTCAAAGGAGGAGGGGGCTAACATTTTTCCCTTATGTTTTTAAAAATTTTTTTAATTTACAAACTTTTTAAATTGAAGTTTATCATTCATACATGAACACCCATAAAGAATAAGTGTTTAGTAAAACTGAAATTACAAAACAAACATGCATATCATCACACAGGGCTCCCATACATCACCTCACTACTGACACCTTGCATTGTTGTGAAACAATTGTTACAAACTATGAGAGAGCATTATCAAAACATTGCTACTAAATATTGTCAATATCTTACATTTGGTGTATTTTTTCACCAACCTACCTGGTTATTGACACCCCATATGAGTATTACATACTTTTATTATTCATGAGAAAATGTTCTCATATTTGTTTGGCTAACCACAGTCCATCTTCTACCACAGGATTTATTGTTATACAGTCCCATGCTTTGCACAATTCATTCAAAGTGCACACTCATTGGCTCTCATATTCACCACAGAGTTGTGCTGTCATCACTTCAATCAATTTTAGAACATTCTCATTACTCCAAAAGGAAAAGTCCCATACCCCCTTATACCCATCTAATGTCCCTTAGAATCGATATATCTCCTTTGCCATTGCTTCAAAAATTACAATACCACTGTTTACTATAATCCATATGTTACATTAGTTGTAATTTTCCCATGTATAACCATATTCCTTACACTTTGTAAAAGAAAACATTCTTATACTATTAATCTAAATCTTCATCTACCACCAAGAAATGACTTGTACATGAAGAAATATGATCACCTCAAGCATTTGCCACCTCCTCCTCCTTACCATTAGGTCTTGTAAGAGCTTGTGTTCTCCACAGCTAAGGGGGACCTGCGACCCTTGAGCCCTAGTGTCTGTCAGAAACCCCACACTGCTTCACTTCATGTGAAGTGGGTTTTCTCTGCGTACAATTCATTTCTTTTTTTGTTGTTTTTTTATTTTTATTATGGGTAAAAATCAAAATTCTCACAATACATACAAACATTTGCAAAATGATATATAAATATATATGTATATATGTGTATTTGCTTACAAAAATGTTATTTTTATATATATATATATATATACATATATTTTAAGAGGTGCTTAGATTACCCAAAAAATTACACGGAACCCACTGGGATTCCCATGTTGCCTACCTCCCACACCTCCCACCACATCCCACACAAACATCTCCCACAAGTGTGGCCCACCACCCTCAATGAACTTACACATCCTGGAGCCTTGCCACCAACTCAAGAAGAGAGAACAATTCATTTCTTATTTAAAATTTAATTGCCATTTAAAAGTTTATTAGCTTTTTCTGAAAGTAGAACATTTCAGTCATGGTCAAAAAGGAAAAAAGATGTTGGGAAGGATATTAGTCAGACTCTACTTGAAGATGGTAAGAAGACATCCAAAATTGCTTTACATGAAATGGGGAGTTCAGGTTGGGATATTGGGGATCTACAGAAGTGAAGCACTGCAAGAGCCAGACTGCCTTGAAAACTTGCATCTGAATCAGGGAAATACCATGCCCAGGAACGATTTTGTCTGTGTCCCATCAGTGAAGCAAAAAAGGCCTCTGGGTGTCTGTGAGCAGTTTCCATCTTCTCGGGTTTCTCCTCTGGTGGGTTCATGGCTGTTGGCATCTCTAGTCTAGGTTCTTAAAATGAGGTTTAAAAAGAGAAGCTTTTCTACATTGAAAAAATATGTGATGATTTGTGAGAGGGAGAGGTTTACATGGGAATCCATCATACTTTCAATGCAACTTTTCTGTAATCTAAAACCTTTTAAAAATAAAGTTTATTACATTTTAAAAAGAGAGAAGCTTTTGATGTGTGTGTGGCTGGCCTCCAGGGATAGTGTTTTGTAACCTACTCATCATGTTCTCCCATTTAAAAAATTGCTATTGCCAATTGAAAGAATGATGACTAGTTTCTTAGAAAATAACTTGCTAAAAAAAAGCCAATGAACCACTACTGAATTTTGTGTTAATAATGTACCCCCACAACTTTTTTGAAAGCCTTTATTAGCACTAATTGTTTTCTTGACAATTCTTTGGTATTTTCTATATATAGGATCACTAATGGTGGTGAAAAGTCTGTTTTTTCTTTTTCTAGATCAAGCTGCCAGCCTTACTCCTCAGATGCCACTACCTGCTACTTCCTCTCTCAAGACTACTTTGAAAACAATCTTGCAGCTGAAGTACTGCAGAGAAAAACAACTATGCCTGAAGGGGATAAAAGGGGAAAAGTCAACTTCAGATCCTAGCTATTCTAAATATCAAATTTGCCCTGACCTCTCCCTTCTCCCTCCCTCTCACCCCTGCTATCCAGGAGCCTGAGAGGTTCCTAACTGGGTAGTTTCTTATATTCCTCCTCACTCTTAGACCTTACACATTCCAGATGGCCTAATTTCTGTTAAGGAAAACATTTCAAATGAAGTGGTGCTAATCACAACCTCAGAAAATCCCTCATCCCTCTCTGTGGAACTGAACCATCCTACGTGCAACCCCTCAACCATCCCAGTGATCAACTCCCCTCACCATCTTTGAGAGATTTTACTCCAACCTTTTAATAGCTTGTTGTCTCTGTTTCAGTGAAGTTGAGTTCTATTCTCTCTCCCCTGCTGTAGCAGCCCCCTGAAAAAAGTCATCCTTGGCAGTTTAATATTGTCTGGTGCAGTTTTGTCTTTGACAGCCCTAATTGTTTGATTAATGAAACAATCACATCAATAAACATCTCACATTGTGATAAGATATATGAAGAATATTAAAACTATAAAAAAGAGTAGAGGCAACTAGAGACTAATTTAAGATTGAGGGATTAGGGAATGCCTTTCTGAGATAGTGAGTGGTGGTAGAAGTGGTAGAAGGAAATCTAGGAATTTGTTTCATCTTTTGGTGAAAAAAATGATAGGATTTGATTCACAAATATGGATGGAGAGAGATGGAAGGTAATATAAATCTTTCCCCCAGATACTATTGGAATGTTTTCTCTCACATAGTTTTACAAGAATACCTCTACTAGTCTATATATGGAATCATGTGTATAGGTGTTTGATGCTTAAATGCAGACACTTCCTTACCTGACAGAGAATCATAGGCATATTGACTCTGCTGCACTTAATGCCATCTGTCCTCTCTCCTCACCCTCCTTTCTATGGCTCATGAGAGAGTTGTTAAGATCCTGTGAGGAATCATGTGTGGTTTTTTTGCAAGACAAAAAGCTCTATTATTCTCAAACCAGGGTGGGGGAGGAATGGGCCACTTCTGCAGGCCCAAAATGTTTTTTTTTTTTTTTTTTTGGTTTTTTTGTTGTTGTTGTTTTTTGTTTTTTTTCCAAAATGTTTTGAAGAAATCTGGGGTTTCAAGGATTTTCAAGAACATTGATGCACATGCTTTTTATCTACAATCTCAGGATTTCATTCATTCCCAAATAAGGCCATTCCTATGACAAGACCCACTTGCTGGGATGGAGAATTTTGCCTTCACTGGTGGTGTGCTCCCTTCTAATTTAAGCTCTGAGCCTGATCTTCAAGTTGTCTGCTGTCTGGCTCCAGGAGATGAGAGTCTCATCATCTACTGCCAAAGAGGTCATCTGGCTTTTACACTCATCATTACATTATGGATTTATCACACTTGTTCTTTTATTGTCTTTTTTAAAAATGCACTCATAGTAGCCAACAACAGCCATCCAATTCCATTGTTCTTAAATGACTACTTATTTGACCTTCTGAGATTCCTGAAATATTGCACCCTGCTGTTTATCCTCTTCCAGTTCTCCAGGGGTGAGGGTTTTTTACAATTGCACTGCTACTGGTCCAGGGACTTTCAGTCCTGGACCTACCATTAATGAGAAGGTCCTCATTCCCAGACAGTAACAGATGACTCAGCTCCAAGATCTCATTTTAGAATCTCCTAAATTTATCCCACTTCTTTACCAACTCTGTAAGCCAAGTTCCTCAGGACTCTCATACCCTGAGATATGACTGTAGGGGTTTATTGGGGAGGGCTTTCAGGAGGGGTCAGTGAGGAAACCAGATTGGGGTAAAAAAGAAGTTCAGTTGTAGGACACTTGTGACAGTGGACTCAGCTAATCCCACAGGAAGTATGATGATTAAGTTCCATGTATCAACTTGACTAGGTTATGTTGCCCAGTGATTTAGTCAAGGAAGCACTGGCTTGATTGTTTCTGAGAGGGTATTTGGTGTATTTAAATCATTAGTCAGTTTATTGCATCTATAGCTGATTATATCTACACTCAACAAAACAGATTGCCTTCAGGACTGAGAGAAATCTCATCTAATCAGTTAAAGGCCTTAAAAGGAGAAGTGATGAATTCAACAGCCAGAGAGAAGAATTTCTATGTCTACTTCAGCCCACCAGATTCTCCTGGGGAATTCAACATCTCCTTCTTCAGAGTTTTCTCCTCTTAGTTCTGTTTCTCTAGGGACTGCTGACAAATACAGGGAGTTCTGGAGCTGGGGTGGCCTTTAGAAGATGATCTGAATTGAGAAACAGGGATGTGCCTTTTATCTTTGCATCAATTGGTTACTAGATGTATGCTGTTTTGGGGAAGACAGTGTAATTTTGGGATCACTTTACCCAAAATACCTAATGGCCACCAAGAGCCATCCCAATCCCTACCAAGGCTCCCTTTCACCTTCCCCAAGGCAGTTACTGTGGAGTGAATCAACTGTGAGCTGATACTTCCAGAATCTGGTATAATGAGTGCATTGATCAAGAATCTACTACAGGTAGGTTGTCCAGGGACAAATGGAACTGATAGCCCAAAACATGAGACTTTCAGTGCTAAAAATGGAGTTGTCCAAATCAAACTAGGGTGGTTGTTAACTTGGAAGCCCTAACCTTCCATGTTCATACTATAGGGAGTTAAAATTTTTCCAACTTCAATTTTATTGGTAATGTTGAATATAAATCAGTAGAATGTGCATCACTAGTTAAGTTGCTGGGCCACTGGATAAACATTCAAAGAGCTTAAAGCCTACTAGAATATTTGTGACATTATTTGATTTTTACTCTTCAGTAGGTGAGTTTTTTTTTTTTTTTTTAATTTATTTATTTTTTATTGTGGGTAAAAATCAAAATTTTCACAATACATACCAATATTTGTAAAATGATATATAAATATATATGCATATATGTGCATTTGCTTACAAAAATGTTATTTATATATATAAATATATTTTAAGAGGTGCTTAGATTACCTAAAATATTACATGGAACCCACCGGGATTCCCATGTTGCCCACTTCCCACACCTCCCACCACATCCCACACAAACATCTCCTATAACTGTGGCCCACCACCCTCAATGGACTTACACATCCTGGGGTCTTGCCACCAACCATAGATCACAGTTCACATCGTAGACCACACTCTCTCCCACACAGTTCTGCGTGGTGTGTGCTGATTCAAAATGGTCTACATCCGTTGCCACAATGGTACTCAGGACTACCTCCAAATCCTAAAGAAGCCCCTGTAGGGAAGCGGCTGTGGCTCAATCAGTGGGGCTCCCGTTTACCATGTGGGAGGCCCCGGGTTCGGTTTCCGGGGCCTCCTGGTGAGGGCAGGCCCACCCGCACGGCGGGTTGGCTGACCCAGAGAGCACAGGCAGCGTGGGAGGGGGGGATGGATGAATGAATAAATAAAATAAAATCTTTAAAAAAAAAAAAAGAAGCCCCTGTATTTCAACTGCACATCCCCTCCCTGCCCAGAAAGTGTCAAGGGACCACTGGCTCCACCTCATTCTTATAATTTCTTCCATTGCTAGAATCACCATATATGTACAACAGAATACCATCAAGTCCACTCTAGTCCATAGTTCTTCCCCCAATCCTGAGGGGACTGGGATGGTGATGTTGACTCCATCTCCAAGTGAGAGAGGGCTTATATCCCATGGATATGGTGGGTGGAATGATCCTGCCTGTAGATGCAGGCGTTCTCCATTCCCTTGCCAGGTGACTTGGATGAGTCCATTAAGCTGTAGGGTAGGCGTTGCAGCTCCACCGAGATTCCACGCACAGTAGGTGAGTTATTGAACAGGAATATTGGCATCTCTTAAGTCAGACATAAAAATACGAGCTCAAATAAGACCACTACAAAGAAAGGGTCATATCAAGTATCAAACTTCATAGACTCCAGATTAACTAGCAACAGCAGCAGAATCACCTGGGAACCTTAGCAAATATGAAGTCCCATCAGCAGAAATGCTGATTTGGTATGCTTGGGGTGGAGGCAGGAGACCACTGGGAGCTGGCTTTTTAACAGGGTTCTTAAGGGATTCTTATGCAAGTGGAAGACACTGTACTATTTCTGCCATCCACTTTTTCTTTTAATCCATTAAACATCAATTATGCATTTGAATTTCTAGCCATCCTGATTGCCAGGTAAAATACAGAAAACCCAGTTTAGTTTGGATTTCTCATAACAAATGAATATTTTTAAAAACTATGTCCCATGGAAACATATGATAATATAAAATAATTAAATCATATTATAATGTTATAAAATATTATAATAATGCTATTGATTATATTATAAAATATATGGCATTTTATTATAATAAATTATAGTATTTTAAATATAATATAAAATAAAAAATAATAAATCAGCCATTGTTTATCTGAAATTAAAATTTAACTGGTTATCCTTTATTTTTACTTGCTAAATCTGGCAATCCTGCTGTCAAGGGAATTTTCAATCATATGCAAAAATAGAAAGAATAGAAGAATAAACTCATAGGTTACCATCACACTTTTTGGAGAATTATCAATATTTGAACCAATAATCTTCAATTTAAGTGTTTTGGCTATAATGCTCCATACTATGGGAAAAAATAGGAAAAAAAATGTATTGTTCCTTTAGTTAGCTTATCATCACATTTGGGGAATAAGGTCAGCATTCGAGAAACAACTACTGAAGAGCTAAGTGCTAAAGTCTATGATTCTGACTGCATGTTCTACAGGAGTTTCCAGAAAGGAGAATCAGTGTTGTCTGGAGTGATCTTGGATGAGTTCAGGCAGGAGTACAGATTGTATTAGGTCTGGTAAAATCTGTATAAATAAAGAAGAAATTACCAGGAATTTCCAGATAGAGTAACCTGCATAGCTAGGTTTAATTCATTCTGTATCTATAAAAGTTTCCCCATTTGAAAGCACTCACCCTTTCTGCTTCACATTGCAATCCTCAGGGCTTAGAACAGGTGTACCTCATCTGACCAATATACAACAAGCATGGCTATAAATTGTATAATCAGGACAGGTGAGCTTTTGAACCACTAAGCCTTATGGCTTTTCAGGCTTCTTGGTGTGATTCATTAGTTAACCTCCGGAATATGCTTCTTTTGATATCATTAGAGCATTAAATATTCCCTTGATTGAAAGTAGTTCTGGGGTGAAATATAATTGATAGGAGGAAAAAATTTCTATTCAGTTGGGCACTTTTATGCCAATGCTTATGAAAAGACATGGGTACTTGAATCTAAATGTGCATGTCAAATAATTAAGAAAAATAAAGTATTATGTATACCTCAGCCCTTAAAATTGCATTGAACATTTAAAACGGTCTATTTTTAAAGATATGTGTGACAATAATACAAAATATAGAGTATTATGAATTTTATACTTTTTCATTTTTCATTCCTCTAAATTATAATTGCATCTTGAAGTACTAAAGATATAAACTTGAAAACGTATCTCCTTGAAATATAATATGGATACAGATCAAGAAACATCAACTGAACATTATCCCAAGATGACCCCCTCATACTCCCTTCTAGTCACCTTTCCCCACTCCCTAGGATAACAATTATCCTGACTTATAATTGCATAGAATAGTTTTGTCTGGTTTTGTACTTTATATATATATATATTCATACAGTCTACACCCAAATATTATAATTTTTAAATAACTTGTTATTACTTATGTAATGTACACTGAGCATTAAAAAATTGTGAAATCCATCTGCCCATGTACTCTAGGGATTCTTACCACTGTATTAGAGAATTTGGTAGGACTCCCCAGGATGGGAATTCAGTGTTCTTTCTCTTACTGTGTGGGTCTCCACTCACCAAGATAACATCCCCTGACCACTTGAACAAATTCATATTCCACAGAGGCATGCCCCAGGTATACTCCTCCCCACACACACCACCCCCACACACCAATACCCTGCACCAGTCATCTTCTTCTGTCATTGTTGTGACTCTTCTACAATCCAAAACCTCCCCAAAACAAAGCCTAATTAATTAATTAAAATAAAATAAAAAATATTAAGAAAGTTTAAAATTTTTTTTGCATTGTGCCCTTCATTCCCATAAGACCTATTATCCTTTACGTACAGTGGCAATTTCTTCCGTATGTTCCCCCAGTGTCTTATTTTTTTCCCATTTTAGTTTCAAAGAAGCTTAGGTAACAGAAAAGTCAAATAGAAAATATGGGGGATTGCCATATACTCCACCCCCTCCCCTTCTCACATTTTTCCCTTTTATAAAATCTATTTTTTACAATTGATGAACAAATATTGAAGCATTGCCACTATGGTAAATGGTTTACATTATAGTTCACATTCTGTACTGTACTAAGTTCTAACAAAATGCATAATGGCCTGTATCTGTCATTGCAAGATCATGCAGAACAATTCCAATGCCCTGAGAATGCCCCATGCTCCATCCATTCTTCCCTACTGCTCCGCTCAGAATCCATGGTAAACAGTAGGTTGCAATTTTTAAAAAATAAGGTTCATAGTTACATGCATTAATATTGAGGGCTTGACATATTGGTCTGTCTTCTTTTATTAGTCACTGCCTATGTTCTTGAGAGACTTTTGACCCTTTTTTGAGAACCTAGCAGCATTCCCCAAGATGGAAGTTTAATATTTTCTTTCTTTCTTTTTTTTCAACATTAGAGCATTTTAATTACTCCAAAAAAGAAAAACAAAAAACAAACCACTATCATAACCATATGTTAGTGATACTAATTACAAATTCTATGATATGCTTTCACAATTTCTATTCATTTCCAATCATTCACAAACCACCTTTTTACCACTTCTGCACAGACTAAACCTCAGCTTTCTGTTCTCTAACCACATTCTATTTTCTGGTGACTTACATTCTAGCTATTAACTCCTTGAGTTTGCTCATTATATTTATTTCATAGTAGTGAAATCATACAATATTTATTCTTTTGTGCCTGGCTTGCTTCATTCAACATAATGTTCTCCAGGTTCATCTACACTGTCATATATTTCATGACTTCAATTCTTCTTACAGCTGCATAATATTCCATCATGTGTATATACCACATCTAGATTGTTTTCATCTTTTAGCAATTGTGAACAGTGTCACTTTGAACATTGGTGTGCAGATGTCTGTTTGTGTCACTGCTCATAGTTCTTCTGGATATGTACCTAGATATTGCTGGGTCACATGGCAGATCTATATCCAACTTCCTTAGGAACCACCAAACAGACTTCCACAGTGGCTGTACCATTCTACATTCCCAAGAATAGTGTGTACGTGTTCCTATCTCTCCACCTCCTCTCCAACACTTATAGTTTTCTGTTTTGTTAATAGTGGCCATTCTAATAGGTGTGAAATGATTTCTTATTGTAGTTTTGATTTGTATTTCCCTAATAGCCAATGATGTTGAACATTTTTTTCATGTGGTTTTTTTTTCAGCATTTGTATTTCTTCTTTAGAAAAATGTCTCTTCATGTCTTCTGCCATTTTTAAATCAGATCATTTGTTTTTTATTGTTGAGTTGTGGGATCTCTTTATATATCATTGATATTAGGCCCTTGTTGGATGTGTGATTTCCAAGTATTTTCTCCCATTGAGTAGGCTGCCTTTTAATCCTCTTCACAAAGTCCTTTGATATGCAGCAATATTTAATTTTGAGGAGATCCCATTTATCTATGTTTTATTTTGTTGCTCATGGTTTGAGTGTAAGGTTTAAGAGACCCTCACCTACTACAGGGTCTTGTAGACATTTCCCTACATTATCTTCTAGGAATTTTGTGGTCCTGGCCTTTATGCTTAGGCCTTTGATCCATTTTGAGTTGATTTTTGTACAGGGAGTGAGATAGGGGTCCTCTTTCATTCTTTTGGTTGTGGATATCCAGTTCTCCCAGCACCATTTGTTAATAGACTGTGGAAAAGTAGACTTGGTAGGCTCATCAAAAATCAGTTGATCATAGAAGTGAGGGTCTACTTCTGAATTCTCAATTCGAATTTATTGATCAATGTATCTATTCTTATGCCAATATTATGCAGTTTTGACCACTGTAACTTTATAATACATTTCAAAGTCAGGAAATGAAAGTCTTCCCACATGACTCTTCTTTCTTTCTCAGCACTGCTTTCAATGTATCCCATAAGTTTTGATATGTTGTTTTCTCATTTAATCTTGAGATATCTACTAATTTCCCTTGCAATTTCTTCTTTGACCCACTAATTATTTAGGAGTGTGTTGTTTAGCCTCCATATATTTGTGAATTTTTGCGTTTCTTGCCTATTATTGATTTCCAGATCCATACCATTATAACCAGAGAAGAGGCTTTGTATAATTTCAATCTTCTTAAATTTATTAAGAGCTGTTTTGTGGCCCAATATGTGTTCTATTCTGGAGAAAGATCCATGAGAACTTGAGAAGTACCCCACTGGTTGCTTCTGTCATATATTCATGGTCTGGGTTTATGGAGTCTGCAGAACTGAAGTTGGGTGTAATACCCCAACAGACCTGCCATCTGCCTAATCTCCATGGGGCTTCTTGTCCAACTTCCTCAGGAGTTTTTTAAATAATTATTTTCTTAAAAAGAAGTTTTAGATTACATAAATGTTACATAAAAATAAAGAGATTCCTATATGCCCCACTCCCCTCCCCTCCCATAATTTCCCACATTAACAACATCCTTCATTATTGTGGTACATTTGTTACAATTTATGAACCCATATTGAAGCATTGTTACTAACCATGGACTACAATTTACATTATAGTTTACACTTTGTCCCACACAATTTTGTAAATTATGACAAAATATACTGTGTGGTATATTTTGGACTGTATCCATCACTGCAATGTCATGCAGGACAAATCCAATGCCCCACAAATGCCTCGAATAATAATAAGTCTATAGTAGAATAAGTCTCCTTTAGTCCATTGTTCATTCTCCAGTCTTGAGAATTTTGGAATGGTGATACCCGACCTGCTTCTAATTGAGAGGGGGCTTAGGTCCCCTTGGGCAAATGGATGGAACTATATTGCTTAGAGTTGAAGACACTCTTTGTTCCTTGGGAAGGGTGTTGTCTGTTATCTCCTTGTTAGATGTCCTGGGTGAGTCCAATGAACTGGAGAGTAGGTATTGTATCTCTGCTGAATTTCAGGGATGAAGTGGAACATGGACAGACCAAAGATTTAAGTCTCAGGGACATATATTTATCATGTATAGTCCTAATTTTGGGTTCAAATAATAGGGGCAGAAGAGCCATGGGCAGAGAACCTATAAATGAGTCTAACTGTTACACGGAGGAGCATAAATTCCAAAGCAAGATGCACTGATAGGGTGCCAAATTCCTAAGCTGTCTGCCCTGCTTATAGTTTCTGGATTTCTCTAGTGCACTCAGAATCACTGCTATTTGAGGCACTGTTTCCTGTGGCAGTCAATAAGATTCTGTTGAGACTTGCATAAGTGTAACCTTTGGAATGACCTCTGACTCACTTTGAAATCTCTTAGCCATAAAAACTCTTTTGTATTTACATTTCCCCCATATGGTCAAGGTCTTTTTCCAGATGCACTGCTAGTTGGTGCTTGGTAATAATCCTTTGGTGCCAGGGAGGCTAATCCCCAGGACTCGTGTTGCACATTGGGGGGAAGGTAGTGTGTTTATATGCTGAGTTTGGCTTAAGAGAGACCACATATGTGCAGCAAGGAGGTTTTCAGGAGATAAGTCTTAGGCAGTATATAACACTAGACCAAGTTTCAATTTCACAAGAAAAGGTTCATAAGTATAATCATCAATATAAAGGACCTGGCATAATGCTCTGTGTTCCTTCACTAGACATTGCTCTTACATTTGGGGGATTCTTGCTGTCCTATTAGAGAATGTAGCAGAGTTCCCCAGGATGGGAATTCAATATTCTTTTGGTACCATCCACACGTAAAAAGGTTATTAATATGGGAAGAGGGAAAAGGGGGAGGATGTTGGGTACTGTGACCTAAAACTTCTTTGAAGACAAAACAAAAAAAGTAAGGCATTGGGGAAGAAATGGAAGAAAATGTCACTGTACATACAGGACAACAATTATTGCAGTAATGAAAGGCAAAATGTCATAAAAAATTTTTTTAATATTTTTCATTATTATTTTAAAATTTTAATTGAGTTTTAGTTTTTAAAAATTATTGTATATTTTATTTCTTATGTTTAAACCTATCATTATTATTTCATTTTCCTATTAATTGTATTTGGTGATATTCTTGGCTTCATTTTTGAGGAGGTTTTCGACCACAGAGGGGTTGCAACTGTGGCAGAGGAGGATCATGGGTGTAGGGTATCAATGATGGGGGATACATGGTAGGAAGTTCACCTGGGTTTACATATAAGTACATAAATGTGTTCAAATTGTTCATGGGGCTTTGTCACAATGGGTGGAGATTCACACAATAATCAAGAGAATACTGAATTCCCATCCTGAAGAGCTCAGCCATGTTCTCTAATGGAGCAGCAACCGTCCCCCAAGTGCAGGGGCAATGACTGGTGAAGGAGGATGGTCCATTGATGGGCCCTTGGTATCAACAACTATGCTTGTGATGGCTTACAGAGAGACCACATATGAGCAGCAAGGAGGTTTTCAGGAGATAAGTCTTAGGCAGTATATAATACTTTGCTCTTGAAACTGAAACTTAGCCTAGTGTATGGGGTGCCTAAGAGTTGCCTCCTGAGACTCTCCTTGTTGCTCAAATGTGGCCTCTCTCTAAACCAGACTCAGCATATAAATGCATTACCTTCCCCCTAGAGTGGGACATGATTTGGGGATGAGCCTCCCTGGCACCAGGGGATTACTACCAAGCAGCAACTAGCAATGCAACTGGAAAAGACCTTGAATAAAAGAGGGAAAATGTAAAGACAAATGAGTTTATATGGCTAAGAGACTTCAAAGTAAGTCGGGAGTTTATCCCAGAGATAATGCTTATATATATCTCAGCAGGATCTCATAGACTGGCAAAGTGGATACTATCTCAAATAGTGGGGCTCCTGAAGGCTTTGGAGATACCCAGGTCCTATGGTCAAGGCAGATAGCTCTGGAGTTTGGTGCCTTGCCAGTGGGCCCTACTTTGGAGTTTGTGTTCCTGAGAGTGACAGAGTTGGACTCAGTTATGGCTTCATTGGTCCCTTCTATTTGAACCTATACTTAGTGCTGGAGTTGGTAGGTGTACATCCAAGAAACTTGAATCTTTGTGCTGTCCATGTGCCAGCTGGGCCCTGAGCCTCAGTAGAGTTGCAATACCTACTCTCCAATCCATTGGACTCACCCAGGACAACTAACAAGGAGGTGAGGGTTGACAACCACTATACCAATGAAATGAGAGAGCCAACAACTGCAAGCAAGAGATTCCCATCCATCAGATGTATGGGATCAAAGCCCCCTCTCAATTAGAGGTGAAGTGGACATCACCATCCCAGAATTCTCAGGATTGGGGCGTGAACTATGGACTAGAGTGGACTTACTGGTATTCAACTATAGACTTACTGTGATACTAGCAATGAAAGAAATTACAACATTGATGTGGAGGCAGTGGCCACTGGAGGCTCTGGGGGCAGGGAGAGGGAAAGACAGGTGTGATACGGGGGCTTTTTCGGGACTTGGGAATCATCCTGAATGACATTGCAATGACAGATATAGGCCATTATATATCTTCCCATAACCTGCAGAATTGTGTGGGAGAGAGTTTAAACTACAATGTGAACTATGATCCATGCTCAGTGGCAATGACCCAGGATGTGTTTATCAATTACAATGATGTGTCACACTAGCAAAGGATGTTGTTAATATGGCAGGGTGTGGGAGGCATGGGGAGCAGGGCATATGGGAATCCCTATATTTTTTGTGTAACATATATGTAATCTAAGTATCTTTAAAAAAATAAATTTAAAAATATCCATGGGGCATTGTCACAGTGGGTAGGGATTCACACAATAGTAGAAAGAGTATTGAATTCCCATCCTGAGGACCTCTGCCACATTCTTTAATGGAACAGCAACAATCCCCCTAGTACAGGGGCAATGACTGGTGGGGAGGGATGGTCTATTGATGTGCCCTTGATATTGATGACTATGCGTATGAGCCTTTGCTCTTGAAATTGCAACTTAGCCTAGTATTGTAGGGTGCCTAAGAATCACCTCCTGAGAGCCTCCATGTTGCTCAGGTTTGGCCTCTCTCTGGGCCAAACTCAGCATATAGGTGCATTGCCTTCCCCCAGTGTGGGTCATGGCTCCCAGGGATGAGCTTCCCTGGCACCTTGGGATTACTACCAAGAACCAACTAGCAATACAACTGGAAAAAGACCTTGAATAAGGGGCGGGGGGGAGTTAGAGATACATAAGTTTATATGCCTAAGGGACTTCAAAGTGAGTTGAGAGGTCATCCCAGAGGTAATGCTTGCTCATGTTTCAGCAGGATCATATAGACTGCCAAAGTAGATAATGCCCCAAGTGGTGGGGCTCCTGAGGGGTCTGTAGACACCCACATCCTACAATCATGGCAGATAGCTGTGGAGCTTAGTGCCTTGCCAGTTGGCCGTACTTTGGAGTTTGTGCTCCTGAGTGTGACAGAGTTTGACTCAGTTGTGACTTCTCTACACATGTCTCTTCTGTCCCTTCTATTTTAACCTACAGTTGGTGCTGGAGTTGGTAGGTGCACACCCAAGAGACTTGAATCTTTGGGCTGTCCAAGTGCAAACTGGACTCTGGGCCTCAGTGGAGTTGCAGCACCTGCTTTCCAGTTCATTGGGCTCACCCAGGACAACTAACAAGGAGGTGAGGATGGACAACCACCATACCAAGGAACCGAGAGAATCTACACCTGCAAGCAGGGAGTCCCATCCATCAGCCATATGAGATCAAAGCCCCCTCTCAATTAGAGGTGGAGTGGGCAGCACCATGCCAGAATCTTCAGGACTGGGGAATAAAATATGGACTGCAGTGGACTTGCTGGCATTCTACTATAGACTTTGTGATTCTAGCAATGGAAGAAATTATATCATTGATGTGGAGACAGTGGCCACTGGAGGTACCAAAGGCAGGAAGAGGGAAGAAGTGGGGTATTATGGGGGCACTTTCGGGACTTGGAATTTCCTGAATGACATTGCAGTGACAGATACAGTCCATTATATATCCTGCTATAACCTACAGAATTGAGTGGGAGTGTAAGCTACTATGTAAACTATAATCCATCATTAACGGCAATGCTCCAAAATGTGTTCATCCATTGCAATGAATGTAGCACACTAATGAATGAAGTTGCTGATGTGAGGAAAAGTGGGAGGTGGGAGTGGGGCATATGGAAATGCCTTATATTTTTTATGTAACATTTTATGTAATCTAAATATCTTTTAGAAAAAATAAAAATATATTTTAAAATATTCTTTCAGATATTGTGTGGATTTCCACCCACTGAGACAATGTCCCATGAACACTTGAACATATTCAAGTCTTAGAGGCATGCCTCAGGTGAGCCCCTTCCCATGCATCCCCACATTACTAACAGCCCACACTATTGATCCTCCCCTGCCACTGTTGTGACCCTTCTGTGATCCAAAACCTCTCCACAAATGATGCCAACAAAATAACCAAATAAAACTAATAAGAAAATGAAACAATAATTTTAAAAAAAACAATAAATTACAAAAAATTATAACAATTTGAAATAATAAAAATAATTTTAGACATTGTGTCTTTCATCACTATAAGATCTGTTGTCTTGTATGTACAGTGACATCCTTCCATATATTCCCCCAGTGTCCTTTTTTTCCCCATTTTATCTTCAAAGAAGCTTTAGAATACAGAAAAGGCACATAGAGAATACAGATGATTCCCATATACCCAATGACCTCCCACTTTCCCCCTCTCCCTTATTAATAACATTTTACATGATGGTACATTTTTTACAATTGATGTATAATTACTGAAGCATTGTTACTAACCATCATCAATGGTTTACATTACAGTTTACACTTTGTTTTTTGTGTTTTTTTTTTTCTTTAGAAATAATTTGTCTTTTATTTATTTATTTTATTTTATTTTATTTTATTTTATTTTATTTTATTTTATTTT
>JAKSZT010053804.1:4869541-4902479 GCA_026826555.1 Tolypeutes matacus | reverse complement strand
TTATTTTATTTTATTTTATTTTATTTTATTTTATTTTATTTTATTTTTTTATTGTGGGTTGGGTGATGTGCCACACTGATGAAGGATGTTTGTGTGGGATCTTTTGGGGGTGTGGGAGGTGGGGAACATGGGAATCCCAGTTTATACTTTGGATCATACAGTTTTATAGGTTTTGACAAAATTTGAAGTGGCCTGTGTCCATTATTGCAATATTATGCCAAACAATTCTAATGCCCTAAAAAATGCCCTACATTCCATCTATTTTATTCTTCCTTCTCCCTCACCTCAGAACCTTTGATAATCACTAAGTTTAATTTTCGAAGAATAAGATTCATAGTTACTTGCAATAATATTGAGGGCTTGGCATATTGGTCTGTTTTCTTTTATTAGGCACTGCTTATGTTCTCAAGGGATTCTTGCCCCTCTAATTGAGAACATAGCAGGATTCCCCAGGATGGGAGTTTAATATTTTCTTGTTTATTGTGTGGGTCTCCCCCCACTGATATAATACTTTCATATTCCATAGACACATGCCCCAAGTGTACCCTTTCCCACATATACCCCACCCCTGAAGCCTGCACCAATAACCCTCCCCTGCTGTATTTGCTAAAAGAACATTCCCACCATTGTAGTTTTAACCACAGACCTACAAATCCCCAGAGTTCACCTGTTCCTTCCTCCAGCCCTCCCCTCATTTCCATGGATAGTACAACCCAAACCCCAACACCATTCAATCTCACATTCCAGCACCTTTGTTGCCACTCACATCCTTGCACCACTATCATTCCCATCCACCGCCAAACCACTCCCTTCCATCTTATCATATATTTTAAGGCACAACTTTCACATAGTTAAAAACAAATGTATTTTATTTAGTTAAGCTGTATTTTCAGTGCCAGCTCATAAAAAAATATTTGCAAGCATGTCATCAGAGATTTTTCAGATTGTCAATATAAAAGATGATTTATATCTATCATTCTGCCAGGACCAGGCTGTTTTGACAACTGTAGCTTTGTGATGATTTTGAAGTCAGTAAGTTTGAGTCCCTGAACATCATTTTTATTTTTCAAAATTGTTTTGGCTATTCAGCACCCCCTATCTTCCAAATAAATTCAATGATTGGCTTTTCCATTTTTGCAAAGAATGCTATTGAAATTTTGATTGGGATGGCATTGAATCTGGAAATCATTTGGGGTAGAATTGACAGCTTGTAATATTTAGTCTTCCAATCCAGGAGTATGGAATGTCTTTCAATTTATTTAGAGCTTCTCTGATTTCTTTTAGCAAAGTTTTGTAGTTTTTCATGTTTAAGTCCTCTACATCTTTGTTTAAATTTATTCCTAGATATTTGATTTTTAGTTGTAATTGTAAATGGAATTGTTTTCCTTGATTTTTTCCTCAGATTGTTTTTGCTAGTGTATAGTAACGCTATTGATTTTTGCAAATTGATCTGATACCCCACCATTTTACTGAATTCATTTACTAGCTCTAGTAACTTTGCTGTAGATTCTTTGGGACTTTCTATATATATGATCAAGTCATCTGCAAATTGTGAAAGTTTTACTTCTTTCTTTCCAATTTAGATGCCTTTTATTTCTTTTTCTTACCTCATTGCTCTTATTATTGTTATTCACAATATTGAATAGCAGTGGTAACAGTGGGCATCCTTGTATTGTTCCTGACCTTAGAGGGAAAACTTTCAACCTCTCCCCATTGAGTAAAACGTTAGTTGAGAGTTTTTCACATATGCACTTGATCATGTTGAGAAAGCTTCCTTCTATTCTTATCTTTCAGAATGTTTTTATCAAGAAAGGATCACATTAATTGATTTTCTTGTGTTGAACTACTCTTGCATACCTGGGATAAAACCCACTTGATCATGGTGTATAATTCTTTATTGTTGTTATTGTAGATCGTATTGTACTTTTATATTTTAATTAATATTTTTCTTTTTAAAGAGGTTTAGATTATATAAATGTTACATAAAAAATATAAGGAATTCCCTTATGCCCCACTCCCTCCCCTTCCCAAACTTTCCCACACCAAAAACACCCCTCATTAGTGTGGTAAATTTATTACAATTGATGAATACATATTGAAGCATTGTTACTAATATGGAGTACAGTTTATATTAAAGTTTACACTTTATCCTGCACAATTTTGTAGTTTATGACAAAATATACAAGAGCTGTATCTGTCATTGCAATGTCATGCAAGACAACAACATGTTCTGAAAATGCCCACATATTACACCTATTCTTCCCCTTCCCATCCCTCAGAACCTCTGGTGGCCACTGCCTTTATATCAATGATACAAGTTCTTCCATTGCTAGAATAATAATAAATGTATAGTAGAATAATAATGAGTTTATTTTAGTCCATTGTTCATTCCCTAATCCTGAGGATTTGGGGATGTTGATGCCCACTTGATTCTAATTGAGAGGGTGCTTAGATCACATTTGTCAGATGCATAGAACTATCTTGCTTGCAGTTGCAGACATTCCCTGTTCCTTGGAATGGGTGTTGTCCATCATCATCTCCTTGTTAGTTGCCCTGGGTGAGTTTGATGAACTGGAGAGTAGGTTTTGCATTCTCTGCTGAAATTCAGGGCTCAGCTGAATTTAAATCTCTGGGACATATATATATCAAGTATAGTGCTAATTATGGGTTCAAATAAAAGGGGCAGAAGAGCCATGTGCAAAAAACCTATAAATGAATCTAATTCTCTTATACTGGGGAGCATAAATTCCAAAGCAAGGCCCACTAACAGGGTGCTGAATTCCTGAGCTGTCTGCCCTGCCTATGGTTTCTGGATGTCTCTATAGTCATCAGGAGCCTAGCTATCTGAGGCACTGTTTGCTGTGACAGTCAATGAGATCCTGCTGAGACATGCATAAGCGTAACCTCTGGAATGACCTCCAACTCACTTTGAAGTCTCTGAGCCATAAAAACTCATTTGTATTTACCATTTCACCCTTTTGGTCAAGGTCTTTTTCCAGATACATTGCTAGTTGGCACTTGGTTATAATCCCTTGGTGCCAGGGAGGCTCATCCTCAGGAGACATGTTCCGTGCTCACGGTAAAGTAGTGCATTTATATGCTGAGCTTGGCTTAGAGAGAGGCCACATTTGAGCAACAAAGATGCTTTCAGTAGGTAACTCTTAGGCAGTATATAATACTAGGCTAAGTTTCCATTTCACAAGAAAAGGTTCATAAGTACAATCATCAATATCAAGGATCTGGTGTAATGGTCTGCTTTCATTCACTAGGCACTGCCCTTGCACTCAGGGGATTCTGGCTGTCATATTAGAGAATGTAGCAGATCTCCATAAGATGGGAATTCAATATTCTTTCAGTTATTGTGTGGATATCCACCCACCAAGACAATGCCCTGTGAACACTTGAACATATTCATATGCCTTAGAGGCATGCCCCAGGTAAACCCCTTCCCATGCATCCTCCATCACTGACATCCTGCACCAGTCATCTTTCCCTGCCACTGTTGTGACCCTTCTGTGATCCAAAACCTCTCTAAAAATGAAGCCAACAAAATACCAAATAAAATTAAGAAAATGAAAAAATAATTTAAAAAAATAACCAATAAAATAAAAAAAATTAAAAAATTGAAAAAAAATTTAGATATTGTGTCTTTTCTCACTGTTAGATCTGTTATTCTGTATGTACAGTGACATTTTCTTCCATATATTCCCCCAGTGTCTTAAGGAACAGGTGAACTCAGGATTTGCAAGTCTCTGTTTAAAACTACAATGTTGGGAATGTTCTTTTGGCAAATATAGCAGGGGAGGGTTTCTGGTGTGGGGTGTTAGATGTGGGGGGTTACATGGGACAGGGCACACCTGGGGCAGGCTTTTTAAAATGGAATATGTAATTGTTCATCTTATCATAGTGTGTTATATCAGTGAGTGGAGACCCATACAATAACCAAGAAAACATCAAACTCCCATCCTCAGGAGTTCTGCTATGTGCTCAGTTAGAGAGACAAGAATCCCTCAAGAACATAGGCAGTACCCAATAAAAGAAAACAGACAAATATGTCAAACCCTCAATATTATTGCAAGTAACTATGAATCTTATTCTTCAAAAAATGAATCTTAGTGGTTACTGTAGTTTCTGAGGAGAGGAGAGAAGAATAGAATAGATGGGATGTAGGGCATTTTTAGGGAGTTAGAGTTGTTCAGCATTATCTTGTAATAATGGATACAAGCCATATCAAGTTTCATCAAAACCTATAAAATGTAAACCATAATGTAAACTATTGATGATGATTACTAGCAATGCTTTGGTATTTGTACATCAATTGCAACAAATGTACCATCCACATGTAAAATGTTATTAATAGGGGAGAGGGGAAAGAGAGGGTGTTGGGTATATGCAAATCCCCTGTATTCTGTATGTGACTTTTCTGTATCCTATAGCTTCTATGAAAAGAAAATGTGTAATTCTTTTAATATGTTGTTGGATTCAATTTGCAAGTATTTTATTGCAGATTTTTGCATCTATGCCAATTGCTTTTTTTAAGGAGGTGAAGGGAATTGAAGCCAGAACGGTGTACATGGGAAGCAGGTGCTCAACCACTGAGCTACATCTGCTCCTCTTTGCCAATAGCTTTTTGACAAACCTGCAAGTCCATTCAATTGGGAAGAACAGTCTCTTCAACACATGTTGCTGGGATAACTGGATATCCACAGACAAAAGAATGAAGGGAGATCCATTTGTCTCACTATATACAGAAACTAACTCAAAATGCTTCAAAGACCTAAATAAGAACCACAATGATTAAATTACCAGAAGAAAACATAGGGAAGCATGTTCAGGACACTGTGTTAGGCAATGGTTTCCTAGATTTTATACCTAAAACACAAGCAACAAAAGAAATAATAGATAAATGGAGCCTTATGAAAATTAAAAACTTCTTTTGTGCATTTTGTGCATGAAAAGGACATTATCATGAAAGTAAAAAAGAAAACCAACTCAACTGGAGAACAGATTTGGAAATCACATATCAGATAAGAGTTTAATAGGTAGAATATATAAAGAAATCTTACAATTCAACAATAAAAAGACAAACAATACATTTAAAAATGGGCAAAAGGCTTGACTTGACATTTCTCCATAGGAGATATAAAAATGGTCAACAAAGTACATGAAAATATCCTCAACATCATTAGGTATTAGGGAAATACAAATCAAAACCACAATGAGATACCATTTCACACCCACTAAAATAGCAACTATTTAAAAATGGGAAATTACAAGCATTGGGGAGAGGATGTGGATAAATAAGAACACTCATTCATTGCTGGTGGGAATTTAAATGGTGTAGTCACTGTGGAAAACAGTTGGACAGTTCCTCAGAAATGTAAGCATAGAATTACCATATGACCCTGCAATCCCACTCCTAGGTATATACCCAAACAATTTGAGAGCAGGGACCCAAAGAGATATTGCCAACCAATGTTTATAGTGGCATTATTCACAACTGCCAAAAGATGGAAGCAACCCAGATGTCCATCAACTGATGAATGGATAAGTAAAATGTAGTTTATACATGAAATGGAATATTATTCAGCCATAAAAAGGAATGGGGGGGTGGATGTGGCTTAAGCAGTTGGGCATCTGCCTGCTATATGGAGGGACCCAGGTTCGCTCCCCAGGACCTCCCAGTAAAATAAAAAATAGAAGGCATGCAGGTGAACCATTGGTCTGCACGCATGTATGCGGTGAGCCAAGCCTGCATGGTGAGCCAGGCCCAGCCAAGCCATGCAGCAAGATGATGACACAGCTAGGAAAAAACACAGGAGAGACTCAAGACAAGATGTACTGGAAACCAGGAACTGAGGTGGCACAGGTGACAGAGTGCCTCTCTCCCATATCAGAGGTCCCTAGGATCGAATCCCGGTGAAGACTGGAGGAAAAGGATGAGAAGAAAAGGCAGGAAACAGACACAGAGGATCACCCAGTGAATGGACACAACAGCAAGCGGGGGCTGGGGGGTGTTAAAAAAAAGGAATGGTGTTCTGATAAATGCAACAACATGGATGAATTTTGAAGACATCATGTTGAATAAAATATGTCAGACACTAAAGAACAACTATTGTATTATCTCATTGATATATTATAAATAGAATAAGCAAACTTGTAGAGTCATAGTCTAGAATATAGGTTACCAGAGGCCAGGGTGGAGATAGGTAATGGGGAGTTAATGCTTAAATTTTGCAGAGTTTCTATTAGGGTTGATGGTAAAATTTTGGTAATGGATGATGGTGATGGTGATGGATGTAGGGTGAAATGACCAAATACCTGTAAGTAACTTGTTTATTTCCTATTGCTAGGATACAAAGGAAAGAATTAGGTGTAAATTAGAAAATAATGAGAGGCAACCTTCTTTTGGTGCCAGATTCCATTTTCTGTGGTTGAGAACATCACGTTGAAGCAATGAAGTATGATTACCAGCTTCAACTGGTTGGCTGGACCTGCACAGAAGTCCCTGGCTATCCTCACTTCAACTTGTTTAATTTAATAGTAAAATCCCCATCCTGGAGTGGAGTCGTCTTCCCCTTTTTTGATCATGCAATGTATGTACAAGCATGATTTCCTGAACATACTAATCATACAATTATATAACTAGCTATGTATATTCATCCATATGCATAAAAGCTAATGCATAATCAAAGCAAATGCTAAGTAGAGACTTAGGTACTTAGCAAGAGTAAAACCATAGCATGGAGAGTCAGGTCTGAGTCACTTTAGAATGACCTTGGCTTCTTGCCTCTGCAGATGTAATAAATGTTCTGCCTAACTCTTGTGTTAAAGTTTTTTTCTCTACATCTCTGGTTATCCCAAAGGCTCAGTTTTGGGGCCTAACAAATTGGTGACTTCACTGGGACCAAAATATATAAATGAAAACACTTCCAAGGTGGCCTGTGGAGGAGGTTGTCCACACCAGAACATCCCTGACTCTAGCAGCCACTCAGGATTTTCCCGAGGACATGAGGTTTAACCAGGGCAGAGTCCCTTTCCAGATGCCAACAGAATTGGCTCACAACATTAGTACAGAGAACTGGTTTGTCTCCTTCCTTTGGTGGGTGAGTTCATTCCTTTATTTATTACTTCTGATTTTTTAAAATTCTTGCTAACAACAAGTTAGCATTTGATTTCAGTTTTGTCATTTCTCTTTGGCTTTGGCTTACTGTGCGTTAGCTTTTGGTTTACCTCTGCTGCAGGGGCAGAGATCTGGCTGGCATGGATAAGCCAGACCCATGGGTTTGAGTCCCACTCCCTCATTCCCTTAAAGGGGAAGCCTGTTGCCTTTGTGCATTTGGTTTACTTTTACTAAAGTAGCAAAGGTTTGATTACAGTGGTTAAGGCTTCATGGGTTTGAGTTCCATGTCCTCACTCCCTTAAAATGGAAGGCTGCTGATTTTGTTCCTTTGTTTTCTTTGCTCTCTCTCCCTTTCTTTTTGCCACCATGGGGAAAGAGGCATCAGAACCTGAGTGCTCACCACTAGGATGCATCCTGAAAAATTGGTCTAAATTTGGGGGGTCTGGGTTACAGAAACAAATTAATTATTTTTGGTAATGAAGCTTGGCTTAGGTACAGATTAAATAACAGAGGCTTAGCCACAAAATAGATCTTTAAATTTTAACATTATATTGCAATTAAATTTGTTTTGTAAACAGAAGAAAAATGGGCAAAAAGTCCCACATCTTCAAATCTTCTTTGAGTTGTGCAAAGATGAAGAAACTGAAAAATTGTGGGTTAAAGCTGTGTGAGTCTCCTTCAGCCCCAGTCAAAAATCTTAAAAGCAGTGAAAATCAAAGATGTGAAATGATGGAAAGCTTGGAAACAGCCATACCAAAGTAGTAAAAATTATGAGTCAAATTAGTAAACTTTATGTTTCTGTTGTTGTGCCTTAACTCTTTTGTATTTATCTCTTTGTTCAGTGTATATTTTCATACCTCCAGATGGTAGTATTAAATTAACAAAAATTCTTAAAAATTCTATTCAATAATGACCAAAAATTAACTAAGTGCTTATATTAGTATACAAAGCAGAGAGTCTGTTTTATCAAAATAGCTTCTTGTATTTTAATTTAATCATGTCCTGAAACTCCAAAACAATTAATAGACTTTCTGGGGTTCTTGGGAGGTACTGAAAACACTTCATCCCTCATTTAGCTCAAATATTAAAACCATTTCATGTGTTAATCAGGAAAGATTGTGCATGAGAATGGGAGGACCCCCAGCAAGCTGCTTTTTAAAAAGTAAAGAGAGCAATAGCACAGACTCAAGCAGTAGAAGGGGATTGGACCCTAATTTACCCTGTGAATTTGATACAGCCAGCACCAGTATCAGCTTTGGGTGGGGTTTGTGACAAAGGCAGCATTCTAAACAAACACCTCTTGGATTTTGGTCCCAGTTATGGCATAGGGGCCCAAATTATAATATAGCCTCTTGGAAAGGCAACTGTTGCAAGTAGAGGGCTTAATCCAATAGTGCCCAGTCACTCTGAAAACTGCCATCCCTATCCAGGGATGAATTGAAGATATTAGAAGCAAGACAGGAACAATGGACTGTCATGGGCTGCCCCTGTCGGGGAGAAATATGTGGAAGAACATCTGGAACACTTGCCAACCATAACAGGTAACCATCTATCAAGTCCTACCCACTCCTCTAACGCCCCTCATGGGAATGTTGAGGTAGATGCCCTTGCAAAGACCTGAAACCATACCATTAAGACCCAAGAAGCAGCAGAAAGTTCCACAGGAAAAGCAGACATCATGGCTACCAGATCCTGTGGCAGCAGTTCCAGTTACCTGTTACTTGCCAGCAGCTCATGAACATCACCCATGAGTGTCCATCATACTTACTCTGACAACTGTGACAATTACCTCACTGATTGGGACATATTGGCCAAGCACAGACTCCAGTAGCATGATAGCAAGTGCATTACTCCAGTCCCCTCTCACTCTCAGAAGGAGCAAGGTATGCTTTCACTGCCACAGATACTGCCATGGAACTCTTGTAACCAACAAACTACTATTCACTACCTAAAAAAAGTAAGTGCCCTACATGGGGTCCCAGCCCAAGTTAATAGTGATTTAAAAAACTCCATTTACTGGTCACCTCATGCAGTCTTGGGCTATGAACCAGGATACTGTTTGAACTTTCCATCTCCTTATGACCCTGCTTGTTCAGGTCTTATAGAGAGGATAAATAGCCTTTTAAAGGAACAAATAAAAGGTAGTAAGGAATCTTTACAACAATGGTCTAAGAAGCTGTATCCAGCCTTAATCTCTTCAAATTCACATCTCAGGCTGCAGCCCCTGTTCCAGTTGAAGTGCTAACAGCAAGACCAATGCAAGCATTGAGAATATGAGTTAAAGGGACAGTGGCCCAATAGCCCAAAAAGCGAAATAATAATAATCTGTGGCTGCCTATGTCTCAAACCATACAAACTGGGAAAATGAGGTCATTTGGCCATGATACTGGCTTATGCAGCATTCCTCGTTGGGAATTTTAAACCCATGGGAAATAAGAGTCACCCAAAACATTGTTATAAGACCAAAATTTATACAAAAATGCCAGTAAAAATCTTTATTAATAATCCAAGGTCTCCTATTCCCACTGGGGCTCTATATTTATCTATGTGAATTCTTCTTATGCCAAAACTAGTTTGTTGTGGTTTTTTTTTAATAAATTACAAAAAAAATTTTTTTAAGATACTTAGATTACATAAATGTTACACAAAAAATATAGGGATTCCCATATGCCCCAACTCCCACACCTCCCACAACCTCCCACATAAACATCTTTCATTAGTGTGGCACATCACCTGAAATGGATATACACATCGTGGGGCTTTGCCATTAAACATGAACCATAGTTCACATTGTAGACCACACTCTCTCCCACACAGTTCTGCATGTTATATGATGATGTAAAATGGCCTATATCTGTCATTGCAATGTCACTCAGGATAATTCCCAAGTCCCAAAAAAGCCCCTGTATTACAACTGCTTTTCCCTCTCCCTGCCCCCAGAGCCTTCAGTGGTCACTGGCTCAACATTAATGTTGCAATTTCTTCCATTGCTTGAATCACAATATGTCTATAATAGAATACCAGTAAGCCCACTCTAGTCCATACCTCTTCCCCAGTCCTGAGGAGTCAGGGATGGTGATGTCCACTCCACCTCCAGTTGAGAGGGGATATATATTCCATGGATAAGATGGATGGGATTATCCTGACTGAAGCTGCAGACTCTCTCTATTCCCTGGGATGGCTGTTGTCCATCATCATCTCCCCACCAGGTGTCCTGGATGAGTCCATTGAGCTGTAGAGTAGGAATTGCAGCTCCACTGAGATTCTGGGCCCAGCTGGCACATGGACAGCCCAAAGACTCCAGTCTCTGGATGTACACCTACGAACTCCAGCACTACATATAGGTTTGAGTAGAAGGGACAGATGAGCCATGTGCAGGGAAGACATATTTGAGTCCAACTCTGTCAATCTCAGGAGCACAAATTCCAAAGTAGGGCCCACTGGCAAGGCACTGAACTCTGGACCTATCCACCCTGACGTAGGACCTGGGTGTCTCCAGAGCCCTCAGGAGCCCCTCTATTTGGAGTGATATCCACTTTGAAAGCCTATGAGGTCCTTTTGAGATGTGTGTAAGCGTTACCTCTGGGATGACTTCCCAACTCACTTTGAAGTCTCTTAGCCATATGAACTCATTTGTCTTTACCTTTTCCCCCACTTATTTGAGGTCTTTTTCCAGTTGCATTGCCAGTTGACACTTGGTAGTAATCCCTTGGTGCCAGGGAGGCTTATCCCCAGGAGTCATGTCGCATGCTGGGAGGAAGGTAATACATTCATGCTGAGTTTTGCTTAAAAAGAGGCCACATTTGAGCAACAAGGAGGTTTCAGGAGGCAACCCTTAGGCACCCCATAACAATAGGCTAAGTTTCAATTTCAAGAGCAAAGACTCATAAGGCTAGTCATCAATAACAAGGGCCCATCAGTGGATCATCCTCCCTTGCCAGACACTGCCCCTGCACTTGGGGACTGTTGCTGCTCCCTTGGAGAATATGGCAGAGCTCTCCAGGATGGGAATTCAGTATTCTCTCATTTATTCAGTAATTCTCCACCCACTGTGACAATGCCCCATGAACATCTGAACAATTTTATATACCTTGAAAGTATGCTCTGTTGAACTTCCTTCCATGTACCCCCCATCCCTGACACCCCTCTCCAATGATCTTCTCCTACTCCAGTTGTAACCGTTCTGTGATCCAAAGCTTCCTTAAAGATGACGCCAATACCATAGCCAAATACGATTAATAGGAAAATGAAATAATAATGATAAGCTTAAATGTAAGAAATAAAATACATGAAAACTTTTTAAAAAGCTAAAAATAAAACAAAACTATAACATCAGGATATTTAAAAAATAAAAATATTTTAAAAATTAAATTTGTGTTGACATTTTGCCTATTATCACTGTAATATTTGGTGTCCAGTCTGTACTGTGGCACCTTCTTCCTCTCATTCCCCAGTGTCTCAGTAGTTTTCATTTTGTTTTCAAAGAAGTTACAGGCCACAGCAAAGTCACACACAGAGACTCTCATACACCCAACCTCCTCCCCCTTTCCTCACCCTATATTAGAACCTTTTTATATGTGGATGGAAGCATTGTTATAACTGATATACAAATAGTGAAACATAGCTACTAAACATTGTCAATGGTTGACAGTATGGTTTACATTTTAGACCGTACACTTTTATAAATTTTGATATTTACCATGTCCTGTGTCCATCACTGTAAGATAATGAAGAACATTTCCACTGACCCCTAAATATCCCTGCTTGATCTATTCTGTTCCACCCTCTCCATCCCCCTGGGGTCCACGGCCACCCAATGGCTTGACTTGTTGGATAACGAGATTCATAGTTACATACACCAAGAGGTCTTGACACACTGGTTTGTCCTCCCCTATTAGGAACTGCCCTTGCTCTTGAGAGACCCCCCGCTTATCTATTTCTGACCGAATCAGTCCTCCCAAAGATGGGAGTTCAACTCCTTCCCGCTCATTATGTGGATCTCCACCCACTGATACAACAGATTATGACAGGATGAACACTCACACACTCTCTATAAGCCTGCTCCAGGTGCACTCTGTCCTGAATGCCCCCCAAACCAACACTCTAAACCAGTGACCCTTCGTTGTCATATTGCCATAAGAGCATTCCCACCTCTGTACTTTCAACCTCATAACCACAAATCCGAAGTGTTCACCTGATGCCTCCCCCATCTCCCCCCCCCGAGTATCCTGGGTATTCTAGCCCACCCTTCGCAATCTACCAACCTGTCAACCCTGCACCACCAAACCCAATAATATCACTACCTTCCAGTCCTATCCCTTCAATATGCAACTACACTCTATCACATTACCACCATAGATTACGTCCGTATGGATGATGGCTCACAACCTTCTCTTCTCTTTCTCTTTCTTGTAAGCTTATCTTTCAGACAATAGCTCTCTGAGACTTAATTCATATCACATGAGGTCATGTACTGTTTATCCTTCAATACCTGGCTTGCTTCACTCAACATAAGGTTTTCAAGATTTATCCATGTTATCCCATGTGTTAGCACTTTATTCCTTCTTACACCTGAGTAATATCCCATTGTATGTATGTATGACATTTTGTTTATCCATTCTTCTGTTGATGGACACCTGGGTTGATTCCAACTTTTGGCAATAGTGAACAATGTCGCTATGAACATTGGTGTGCATATATCTGTTTGTGTCTTTGCTTTCAGTTCTTCTGGATGTATACCCAGCAGTGGAATTGGAAGATCTATAGTTAGTTTTTTGAGGAACTGCCATATTGTCCTCCACAGTGACTGGACCATTCCACACACCCATGAACAGTGGATGAGGGTTCCCATTCCTCCAAATCCTTTCCAACACTTATAGTCTGCTATTTTTATAATAGCCGTCATTCTAATGAATGTAAGATGGTGTCTCATTGTAGTTTTGATTTGCATTTCCCTAATAGCTAGCAATCTCAAGCACTCTTTCATGTGCATTTTAGCCATTTGTATTTCTTCCTTGGGGAAGAGTCTTTTCAGGTCACTTGCCCATTTTTTAAATGGGTTGTTTGTCTTTTTATTTTTGAGGTGTAGGATTTCTTTATATATGCAGGATATTGGGCTCCTATCAGATATATGGTTGCCAAATATTTTCTCCCATTCGATAGGCTGCCTTTTTATTTTCTTGATAACATCCTTTGAGGTGCAAAAGTTTTTAATTTTGAAGAGATCCCATTTATCTATTTTTTCTTGTGCTGCTCGTGCTTTGAGTGTGAATTTCATGAAACCATTTCCTATTAAAAGGTCCTGTAGATGCTTCCCTACATTATCTTCCAAGGCCTTTATGGTCTTGGCCCTTATATTTAGATCTTTGATCCATCTTGAGTTGATTTTTGTATAAGGTTTGAGATGGTGTTACCCTCTCATTCTTTTGAATATGGATATCCAGTTCTCCAAGCACCACTTGTGGAAGAAGCCATTTTCTCCCAAGGCTTGGTGGCCTTGTCAAATATCAGATGACTGTATATGTGAGGATGGATATCAGAACTCTCCACTTGGTTCCATTGGTCAGTAAGTCTATCCTTGTGCCAATACCATGTGGTTTTGACCACTGTAGCTTTGTAGTATGTTTTAAAGTCAGGTAGTGTGATACCTCCAACTTCATTTTTCTTTTTCGATATGTCTTTGGTGATTCTGGGCCTCTTACCCTTCCAAAGAAATTTCATAGTTAGTTTTTCCAATTCATTAAAAAAATACAGTGTTGATTTTTATTGGGATTACATTAAATCTGTAGATTAGTTTGGGTAGGATAGACATCTTGATGATGTTTAGTCTTCCTATTCATGAACAGGGAATATTCTTCCATTTATTTAAGTCTTCTTTGATTTCCTTTAGCAGTGTTGTGTAGTTTTCTGTATATAAGTCCTTTACATCTTTTAAATTTATTCCTAGGTATTTGATTCTTTTAGTTACTATTGTAAATGGTATTTTTTTTCTTGATTTTCTCCTCAGATTGCTCGTTATTGGTGTACAGAAATGCTACTGATTTTTGAGCATTGATCTTATGGCCTGCGACTTTACTGAGCTCCTTTGTGGGTTTTTCATATATACCCTTTAACATGTTCAGAAAGTTTCCTTCTATTCCTATCTTATGCAGTGTTTTTATCAGGAAAGAGTGCTGTATTTTATTGAATGTTTTTTTTGCATGTATAGAGATGATCATGTGATTTTTTTCTTTCAATCTGTTTATGTGGTGTATTACATTGATTGATTTTCTAATGTTGAACCATCTTTGCATACCCAGGATGAAACCCACTTGGTGATGGTGTATAATTCTTTTGACATGTTATTAAATGCGATTAGCAAATATTTTGTTGAGGATTTTAGCATCTGTGTTCATTAGAGAGATTGGGCTGTAATTTTACTTTCTTGTGGTATCTTTGTTTGGCTTTGGTATTAGGGTAATATTGGCATCATAGAATGAGTTAGGCAATGTTCCTTCTACTTCTGTTTTTTGGAAGAGCTTAAGCAGGATTGGTGTTAGCTCCTTCCAGAATGTTTGGTAGATTTCATCTGTGAAGCCATCTGGTCCTGGGCTCTTCTTAGTTGGGAGGTTTTTGAAGACTGATTCTATCTCTTTACTTATAATTGGACTGTTGAGTTCATCAATTTCTTCTTTGATCAATTTATGCTGCTTGTGAATTTCTAGGAATTGGTCCACTTCCTCTAAATTATCATTCTTATTGGCATATAATTTTTCAAAGTATCCTCTTATGATACTCTTTATTTCTGTGGTGTCAGTAGTGATATCCCCTTGCTCATTCCTTATTTTGTGTATTTGCATCTGCTCTCTCTTTTTCTTTGTTAGTCTGGCTAAGAATTTGTCAATTTTATTGATCTTCTGAAAAAACCAGCTTTGGTTTTGTTTATTTTTTCTAGTGCTTTTTTATTTTCTATGTCATTTAGTTCTGCTCTAATCTTTGTTATTTCCTTCTTTCTACTTACTTTGGGGTTAGTTTGTTGTGGTTTTTCTAGTTCCTAAGGTGTGCAGTTAGGTCTTCAATTTTAGCTCTTTCTTCTTTTTCAATATATGCATTTATGGCTATGAATTTCCTTCTCAGTACAGCTTTCACTGTATCCCATAGGTTTTGATATGTTGTGTTGTCATTTTTCATTCATTTCAAGGTAGTTACTTATTTTGAGATTTCCTCCTTGACCCATTGTTTGTCTAAGAGTGTATTGTTTAACTTCCATATCTTTGTGCCTAATCTGTTTCTCTGGCCCTTAGTGATTTCCAATAACCTTCTATTGTGGTCAGAGAAATTATTTTGTATAATCTCAATCTTGCTGGATTCATTGAGAGTTGTTCTGTGGACTAGCATGTGGTCTATCTTGGAATATGATCCATGTGCACTCAAGAAGAATGTATATCTCAGTGTATTTGGGTTTAGCATTCTGTATATGTCTATTAGGTCCAGGTCCTCTAATGTATTCTTCAGAGTCTTTCTTTCTTTATTGATTCTCTGTTTAGATGTTCTCTCTAATGGTGATAATGATGTATTAAAGTCCCACAGCATAATTGTAGAGGCATTTATGTCTTCACTCAGTTTTTCCAGAGTTTGCCTCATGTATTTTGAGGCACCCTGATTAGTTGCATAAATGTTTATTATTGTTCTCTCTTCTTGAAAGATTACCCCTTTTACTAATATATAGTGTCCATCTTTGTCTCTTACAATAGTTTTGCATTTAATGTCTATTTTGACAGATATTAGTTTAGTTATTTCCACCCTTTTTTTTTGGTTATTGTTTGCTTGTAAAATTGTTTTCCAACCATTCACTTTCAGCATCCTTGAATCCCTGGGTATAAGGTGGATTTCTTGTAGACAACATATAGATGGGTTATATTTCCTTATCCATTCTGCCAATCTGTGTCTCTTGACTGGTGAGTTTAATCCATTAACATTCAGTGTTATTACTCTCAATGAATTTCTTACATCAGCCATATTTTTGGGGTTTATGTATGTTATATGTTGTTTTTATTTCTCTTTTTGTCTTTCTAGCTGTTTTTACACTCTCCTCCAACTCTCTCTCTCCTGTTTTTTCCTTTCAACCTATAAAACTTCTTTTAGCATTTCTTGAAGTGCAAGTTTCTTATTGGCATACTTTCTTAATTTCTGTTTATCTGTGAATGTTTTGAACTCTCCATCATTTTTGAATGCCAGCTTTTCTGGATAGAGAATTCATGGCTGGAAGTTTTTTTCTTTGAGTACCTTGGCTATGTCATACCACTGTCTTCTTGCTTCCATGGTTTCAGATGAGAAATCAACACTTAATCTTATTGAACTTCCCTTGTGTTTGATGGTTCTCTTTTCTCTTGCTGCCTTGTGTATTTTCTCTTTGTCTTGAGCATGGGACATTTTGACAAGTATATGTCTTGGAGTATGCCTGTTGAGATTTAAACTGTTTGGAGTTCGTTATGCTTCCTGCACATGTACATACACCTCCCTCAATACGGTTGGGAAATTTCAGCCATTATTTCCTCCAACACTCCTTCTGTTCCCTTTCCCTTCTCTTCTTCCTCTGGGATGCCTATAATGCATATGTTTGTGTGTTTTGTATTGTTGTTTAAATCCCTAATTTCCTGGTGGATTTTTTTCTATCTCTTTATTTATTTGTTCTACTATCTGTGTGATATCAGATGTACTGTCTTCTATATCACTAATTCTTTCTTCTGCCTGTTCAAATCTTCTGTTATGTGATTCCACCATCTTTTTGATATCTTTGATTGTGCCATTCATCACCATCATATCTGTTATCTTTTTATGTATGTTTACAATTTCTTCAGTATGTTCTTCCAGTGTCTTCTTAATATCCTTAATCTCTTCCTTCACTTCATTAAGTTGGTCAATGATATTTGTTTGAACAGCTTTGATTAGTTGTTTGATGTTCTGCATCTCTTCCTGGTTTTTAGTTTGTTCATTGGACTGGGCCATGTTTTCCTGTTTCTCAGTATGGTTTGTAATTTTTTGTTGCCCTCTGGTCATCATTTTATCCTGATGGGTTTATTCAGTTGATTAGTTTCTCTCTCTGCTCTAGGGTTTTATTTAGCTGGTGGTTCTGTGTGTGTGTTAAGTTTTGTCTTTGACACTTTGTTCTTCTTGTTCAACTTCCTTGCTGTTTTCTATGTTCCAATTTTATCTTGAGCAATCTATCTCCCTGTCCAGCTCCCTCCAGATGAATGTACCAAAGGTTTTCACTCCATGGACTCCCAGTACAGCTCACTTGGGTAGGATCTTGTCCCCAATCAGCTGTCTTTTGCGAGACAGCTGGTGAGTGCCCACTTAAACTGACTCCATCTTGCCTCTTTCCCAAAACTAGTTTATAATTTTACTGAAGAAATTTCAAAGAATTTAGAAGAGGAAAATGTATACTATTAAAAACCTCCTCATAAAACTCCTCTGCCTGTTACTTTGTTATCTAATAAAAACATTGCTTGTATACTGTTCAACCAGCATGACCAGCCCCTCCACCCCTTCTCAGTCAAGGATCAGCTTATTTTAAAACTTTTGAGAAATAAACACCCTGAGGATCAAATCAAACCAAAATGGGAAGTCCCCTACACTGTAGTATTTACTTCTCATTCTTCTCTTAAGTTACAAAGAATCAAGCCTAGTGTCCATCATACTAAAGCAAAACCTTATTACTTATCATATCTAGTAAATAAAGGAGGTCTTGAGCCAGAGACCACACCTGAACATGAAGTGAAATATGAAATGGAGCCAGTTAAGAATCTGCATTTCTTATTCATGAAGGAAAAAACTCCACCAGATACTAATTCTGTTTTTTCTCCTATATGGCCAAGCAATAACTAGCCTTGAAGGATGATACTGATCATCCCTCACACCTGTCTTGTAAATCATCCAAAAACCTCTACAGTAGAACCAAGTGTTGATACTGTGTAAATTTGCACAATCAATATCAAGTAATGCCTTGACTGGCTATACTGTGGAACACTTCAGTTAATTTGCACCTTGAAAGCAGCAGTCAGGATAGCCTACTAAAACAAAGTTCACATAACTTGCTTGTACAACACCTTAATGCTACACACCTAATCATTATCAACAAACTCATAAAAATGGACTCCAAAGCCTGTATATCCAATTAATCCCTTTGTTTACCTTTTTAGGAATCACAGAATCTGCCAGGACCACAGCTGCATCCTTGAATTTAGCCACCAATCTCTCCAAAAAAGTGGGAGCAGATATAACCTAAATAGCAGAAACTGTCTTAACAGTGCAAAGACAAGTAAAATCCTTAGCCATGGTGGTGCTGCAAAATCGCCAAGCACTTCACCTGCTAACAGCCGCACAAGGAAGAACATGTTTATTTTTCCAAAAAAGAGTGCTGCTTCTATGTAAATAAACCAAGCAAAGTCCTTGAGAGCATTTAAAAAACTAAAGAACAAAACCAATGACCTCATAACATGGGTAAATAATTTCTCCTTCTCTAACTCATCCAGCTTCACTAAATGGTTATTCCCATTAGGGCCTTTAATCATTATTCTAATTCTCTTAGCTATTGAGCCTATACTCATATCATACATGCAATGCTTTATCCAAAACCAATTGTAAACTGTAACAGACTGACTTTTCCTCCTCAGACCACCCTTTTACAATAGATTTCTAAGAAATCAACACCCATCGTGTCAGCAGGAAGTAGTTACAGAAGATCTAAGGTTCGCCCATTTCCCCTGCAATAAGAATATTGACAAAAACTAGAAGGAAGGAATTGATGGCTGTAGGGTGGAAAGACCAGATATCTGAAAGTAACTTGTTTGTTCCCTGTTGCTAGGATACAAAGGAAAGAATTATATGTAAATTAGAAGATAATGAGATGCAACCCTCCTTTGGTGCCAGATTCCACTTCTTGTGGTCCAGAACATCCTGTTGAAGCAATGAAGTATGAAAACCAGCTTCAGGTGGTTGGCAAGACCTGCACAGAAGAAACCCCTGGATGTCCTCATTTCAACCTGCTTAATTAACATAGTAAAATCACCACCCTGGGATGAAGTTATCCACTCCTTTTTTTGGTCATGCAATATATGTACAAGCATGATTTCCTGATCATACTAATCATACAATTATATAACTAGCTATGTATGTTCATCCATATGCATAAAAGCTAATGCATAATCAAAGCAAATGTTAAGTAGAAACTTAGGTACTTAAGCAAGAGTAAAACCACAGTATGGGGAGTCAGGTCTGAGTCACTTTAGATTGACCTTGGCTCCTTGCCTCTGCAGATGTAATAAATGGAAGTTCTGCCTAACTCTTGTGTTAAAATTTTTTTCTCTATATCTCTGGTTATCCCCCAAAGGCCCAGATTTGGGGCCTAATAATGGTAGCAGAATATTGTGTAATTAACAGTACTCAACTATATATATGGGTAATAGGATAAATTTTAGATTGTTTTTCTGTTGATAGAATAAAAAATAAAAACATAGGACTATATAACAGAAACAGGGAAACCTATTGTAAATGATGGAATATAGTTAATACTACAATTATAAAAATGTTCTTTCATTAATTGTAACAAATATACCACATAAATGCAGAGTGTTAATAATAGAGTGGTAAATGGAAACTCTGTACTTTATGCATGATTTTTCTGTAAATTTCCAACTTCTCTAATTTAAAAAATCACTTTTTGAGAGGTGTTTGAGTTTATTTATCAACTTTAAATTCTGTTCAAGTGGTCTATTTGTTTATCTTTATGCCAGTACTACAACTGTTTTGGTTACTGTGTCTTTGCAGTACAATTTGAAGTTGAAAAGTGTAAGTTCTTCAACTTTGTTCTACTTTTTAAAAATTATTTTGTGTATTTGGGACACCTTGAAATTCCACATAATTTGAGGATTGCATTTTCCATTTCTGCAAATTGGCTACTGGAATTTTCATAGGGATTGCATTGAATCTGTAGATCACTTTTGGTAATACTCACATCTTGGCAATATTAACTCTTCTAGTCCATTAACATGAAATATTTTGCTACTTATTTACATCTTATTTAATGTCTTTCATCAATATTTTTTCTAATTTTCAATGTAAAAGTATTTTATATCCTCGGTTAAACATTCCTATGTATCTTATTCCTTTGATGCCACTGTAAATGGAATTGTTTTTTTAATTTCCCCTTTTTTGAGCTCTTACACTGCTACTTTGCTAAACTCATTTATTAACTCTTATCATTTACCTGTATATTTCTTTGGATTTTTAATATATATATATAGTCATATAATGTGAAAATAAAGATAGTTTTACTTCTTCTTTTCCAATTTGCATGCCTTTTATTTCTTTTTCTTGCTTAAGTGCCTGGTTATTAATAATAGTTCAATATTGAATGACAGTGGAGAAAGTTGACATCCTTGTCTTGTTCCTAATCTTAGGAGGAAAGCTTTCAGTATTTCACCATTGAAAATGATATATCAGTAGGTTTTTCATAAATTGCCTTTATCATGTTGAGAAATATCCGTTCCAGTCCTAGTGTTCTGAGTGTTCTTAACAATAAAGGGCCCTGGATTTTGCCGAATGCTTTTTCTGCATCTATTGAGATGATTATGGTTTTTAAAATTCCTTCTTCTATTTATGTAGTTTATTTCATTGATTGTTTTTCATATGTTGAAACATAAATATAACTTGGTCATAGTTTTTAATATTTTCAATATGTTATGAATTCAGGTTGCTAGTATTTTGTTAAGGATTTTTGCTCTATATTCATAATGGAAATTGTTCTGTTATTTTCATTTTTTGTGATATCTTTATTAGGCTTTGGTATCTGTAATACTGGAGTCAGAATGAATTAAAGCATGCCCTTTGAATTCTTTGAAAGAGTTTAACAATTGGTGTTGATGGAATCTGGAAAGATGTCATCATTATAGGTGAGCTCTCTGCAGCTCTCTCACAAGAAATGACTTAGAAGGGGCAAAATCCTACCCAAGTGAGCTGTTTTGGGAACTCACAGAGCTGGAGGCTTCAGGACATCGATCTGGAGGAAACTGGACAAAGAGATAAAGAGCCCAAGGGAAAACTGTGAGTTGTTCACCCCTGTGGCTGGAAACAGTGGTGGCCTGCTAAGCCCCACACTCAAGGCAAAAGCCTCCATGGACCCCTGACTCCCACCAGCCAGTGAGTGGGAGGGAACATTCTCTGGAGGAAGAAGATTCTAACAAAGGGTGGTGAGTGGTTGCCTTTCTGTGGGTTTGGACACCTGGGCCCCCTTTGAATTTTGGGGAGTAGACCAGCTGACACTGAGGTGGCCCTGGGGAGAAAGGAGAGGATAATCTACTCAGGCACCCTGTCACACCTAGCCACCCTGGGAGACAGGAACTTAGGCAGGGAGGGGGCAGAGATGGGTAACTGACTTGACTGGTGCTGAAAACTATCACAATTCTAACTCCCTTAAGGGAGGTGAGCAGTAGAAAGAGCTCAATAAGCTTTCAAGGGCCTATTTAGGGTCCCTGGGAGGAGGAGGGGTCTGGTAGAGGGTTGAGAGTGGCTTCTTTGTGGTGATTTCCAACAACTGAGCCCACTAAGAATCTCAGAAGGGACCCTGACATGACTAGGAGAGGGGAGGGAGTACCTACTCAGACAGGCTGTCATGCCCAGTCACCCTGGGAAAGAAAGCAATTAGAATAGAAAAGGGGCAGGGACAGACAGGTGCCTAATCAGCAGGACTCTGGTAAACTGCTAAGATTCTAAACTGCCTGGGGGAAAGTGGGCAGATAGCTTTCTGAAAGGCTAATTTCCCTCAGAAGAAAGTTTTGCTCAGTGGAGGAATTCCTGCCTTGAATATACAAGGTCCTTGGTTCAATTCCCAGCTCTTCTTAGAGAAGTAATCCATCAGGATATCAGACATCTAGCTGATACTTTAGGACAGGGAACATATAACTTAGTTTACTTTCTAAAACCCGGTTCAAAACTTGCACAGAGCAGGCTGTGGGGTAATTGATTGATGAACATGAGCAGCCTGAGAATCATATTAGGGGCCTAAGAGGGAAAGTTGTTTTTCCTTTTTTTATTTTGTTTTGTTTTTCGTTTGTTTGTTTGTTTGTTCTCTTTTTCTCTCTTTCTCTTTTTAAAAAAAAGTCAAGTGCTGCTGTCTTTCTCTTATTTGTTTTGTTTCCCCTTTCTTAGTTTCCTTTTTACTGTTGTTCACTGATTTGGTCTACCTATGTTATTTTCATTCCTTCATCTTTCTATCTTCTGCTTTCTGTTGTAGTTCTTTCATTCCACTTCTTATTGCTTGGTCTTCAATTTTTCTTGTTTTTATTTCTCTCTCCTTTTTCTCTGTTTTTTTTCTTTTACTATTTTCTTTATCACTTTTATTTTTTCTTTCCCTCTCTTTTTATCATCCTGGCCTTTTAATTCATTCTATATATTTTCCTTTATTCTGTTTCTCATTTCATTGTTTCTATTCCACTTTTTTACTCCTATTCCTCTGCACTCCTTACTCTAGTTAATTATTCATTTTTCTAGGTCTTATATGGTTCCTCTTCTAATTTTTACTATAATTATTATGATTATCCCTTTTCTCTTCTTACCTTTTCCCATTTCTCTGAACTTAATTTTTTTTTCAAGGGAATATAGAAAACAGCAAGAAAATAGAATAAGAGGAACAAAGTATCAAAGTGAAAACTTACCACACACACAAAAACAACAACAAAATAAAACCCTAGAGTAGAAAGAGAAGCCAACCAACTGAACAAACCCATAAAGATAACTGATTACTAGACATAAACAAAAAATTACAAGCCATACTAATAAACAGGAAGACATGGCACAGTCCAATGAACAAACTAAAAAACAGGAAGAGATGCAGAACATCAAACAACTAATCAGAGATGTCCAAACAAATATCATGAATCAACTTAAAAAGTGAAGGAAGAGAATAAGGATATTAAGAAGACCCTAGGAGAACATACTGAAGAAATTGTTAGCATCCATAAAAAGATAAGGATAGGATTGTGATGAATGGCACAATCCAAGAAATCAAAAATACACTGAAAGCACACAGCAGCAGATGTGAACAGGCAGAGGAAAGAATCAGCAATACGGAAGATAGTACAGCTGAAATCAAACAGATTGTAGAACAGATAGATAAAAAGTTAGAAAAAAATCCAGCAGGGAACTAGGGATTTGAATGACAACACAAAATGCACAAATATACTCATTATAAGCATCCCAGAGAGAGAAGAGTAGGGAAAGGGAACAGAAGGAGTGTTGGAGGAAATAATGGCTGAAATTTCCCAACCGTATTGAGGGAGGTGGATGTACATGTGCAGGAAGCATAACGAACTCCAAACAGTTTAAATCCCAACAGGCATACTCCAAGACATATACTTGTCAAAATGTCCCATGCTCAAGACAAAGAGAAAATACACAAGGCAGCAAGAGAAAAGAGAACCATCAAACACAAGGGAAGTTCAATAAGATTAAGTGTTGATTTCTCATCTGAAACCATGGAAGCAAGAAGACAGTGGTATGACATAGCCAAGGTACTCAAAGAAAAAAACTTCCAGCCATGAATTCTCTATCCAGAAAAGCTGGCATTCGAAAATGATGGAGAGTCCAAAATATTCACAGATAAACAGAAATTAAGAGAGTATGCCAATAAGAAACCTGCACTCAAGAAATGCTAAAAGAAGTTTTATAGGTTGAAAGGAAAAAACAGGAGAGAGAGAGTTGGAAGAGAGTGTAAAAACAGCTAGAAAGACAAAAAGAGAAATAAAAACAACATATAACATACATAAACCCCAAAAATATGTCTGATGTAAGAAATTCGTTGAGAGTAATAACACTGAATGTTAATGGATTAAACTCATCAGTCAAGAGACACAGATTGGCAGAATGGATAAGGAAATATGACCCACCTATCTGTTGTCTACAGTATAAATCATAACAGGCCTACTCCAAGACATATACTTGTCAAATTGTCTAATGCTCAAGGCAAAGAGAGAATACTGAAAGAAGCAAGAGAAAAGAATCCATCACATACAAGAAAATCTCAATAAGATTAAATGCTGACTTCTCATTTGAAAACATGGAGGCCAGAGGCAGTGGTATGACACAGTTAAGGTGTTAAAAGGAAAAAATTTCCAGCCAAGAATTCTCTATCCAACAAAGCAGGGATTCAAAAATGAGAATTAGTTCAAATATTCACAGATAAAGAGAAATTAAGAGAGTTTGTCAAAAAGAAACCTGCACTTCAAGAAATACTAAAGGAAGTTCTGCAGGTTGAAAGGATAAAACAGGATAAAGTTGGAGGAGAGTTCAAGAACAACTAAAAAGATAAAAAGAGAAATAAAAATGACATATGACATACATAAACCCAAAGAAAATATAGCTAATGTAAGTAATTCCTTGACAGTAATAACATTGAATGTTAATGGATTAAACTCACCAGTCAAGAGACTCAGATTGGCAGAATGCATAAGAAAATATGACCAATCTATATGCTGTCTACAAGAAACTCACCTTACACCCAGGGACTCAAGGAGGCTGAAAGAGAATGGCTGGAAAACAATTTTACACACAAACAATAACCATAAAAGGATGGGAGTAGCTATACTAATATCAGACAAAATAGACATTAAATGCAAAACTATTGTAAGAGACAAAGGAGACCAATATATACTACAATTTTACATGCAAACAATAACAAAAAAAGGTGGGAGTAACTGTACTAATAGACAAAATAGACTTTAAATGCAAAAATATTGTAAGAGACAAAGAAAGTCACTATATACTGATAATAGCAATAATCTATCAAAAAGAGAAAACAATCATAAACCTTTATGCACTTCAACAGGTCACCTTAAAACACATGAGGGAAACACTGGAAAATCTAAGTGGAAAAATAAATGCCTGTAGAATTATAGTGGGAGACTTTAATACACCATTATCACCATTAGACAGAACATCTTGACAGAGAATCAATAAAGCAACAAAGACATTGAATAATACATTAAAGGATCTGGACCTAATAGACATATGCATAACATTACACCCAAAAAGAGTGGGGTATACATTCTTCTCAAGTGCACACAGCTCATTCTCCAGGGTAGACCACATGCTAGACCATAGAACAACTCTCAGTGAATTCAGAAAGATTGAAATTATACAAAGTAGTTTCTCTGACCACAATGGAATGAAGCTATTAAGCAGTAAGGGGTAGAATGCCAGATTAGGCACAAAGATATCAAAGTTAAACAACACACCTCAGACAATCAGTTGGCCAAGAAGGAAATTACAAAAGAGATTAGTAGCTACCTTGAAAGAAATGAAAATGACAACACAACGTATCAAAACCTATGGGATGCAGCAAAAACTGTACTGAGAGGGAAATTCATAGCCAAAAATGCCTATATTCAAAAAGAAGAAAGAACTAAAATCAAAGACCTAACTGAACACCTGGAGAAATTAGAAAAAGAACAACAAACTAACTCCAAAGGAAATAGAAAGAAAGAAATAACAAAGATTACAACAGAGCTAAATGAAATTGAAAATAAGAAAGCACTAGAAAAAATGAACAAAACCAAAAGCTGGTTCTTCGAGTAGATTGATAAAATTGACAAAACCTTGGGTAGACTAACAAAGGAATAAAATAAAGAAAGAAGATGCAAATATATAAAATAATAAATGAGGAAGGGAATATCACCACTGACTCCACAGATATAAAGAGAATCATAAGAGGATACTTTGAAAATTTTTATGCCAACAAGATAGGTAACTCAGAGGAAATGGACAAATTCCTATAAATACACAGACAGCCTACATTGATGAAAGAAGAAATTTATGAACTCAATAGACCAATCACAAGTAATGAGATAGAATTAGTCATCAAAAATCCTCCCAACTAAGAAGAGCCCAGGACCAGACAACTTCATGGGTGAATTTTACAAAACATTCTGGAAAGAACTATCACCTATCCTGCTTAAACTCTTGCAAAAAATCGAAGTGGAGGGAACATCGCCTAACTCATTTTATGATGCCAACATCACCCTAATACTAAAGCCAAGCAAAGATGCCACAAGAAAAGAAAACTATATTCCAATCTCTCTAATGAACCTAGATGGTAAAATCCTCAACAAAATACTTTCCAATTGTATTCAACAGCATATCCAATGAATTATACACCATGGCCAAGTGGGTTTCATCCCTGGTATGCAAGGATGGTTCAACATGAGAAAATCGATTAATGTAATGGGCCACATAAACAATTCAAAAGAAAAAATCACATGATCATCTCTATAGATGCATAAAAAGCATTCGACAAAATACAGCACCCTTTCCTGATAAAAACACTTGGAGAGATAGGAATAGAAGGAAACTTCTTCAACAAGACAAAGGGTATATATGAAAAACCCACAGTTAACATCATATTCAATGGTGAAATCCTGAAAGTTTTCCCTCTAAGATCTGGAACAAGACAAGTGTGTCCACTGTCACCACTCTTATTTAACATTGTGTTAGAAGTACTTGCTTGAGCACTTAGGTAAAAAAAAAAAAAAAAGTGTAAAAGGCATCCAAATTGAAAAGGAAGAGGTAAAATTTCACTATTCTTAGATGATACGGTCCTATACCTCGAAAGCCCTGAGCAATCTACAATAAAGCTTCTAGGGTTTATAAATGAGTTCAGTAAAGTGGCAGGTTATAAGTTTAAGGTCCAAAAATCAGTAACATTTCTGTACACGAATAAGGAACAATCTGAGGAGGAAATCAAGGGGAAAATCCCATTTACAGTAGTAACTAAAAGAACCAAATACCTAGGAATAAATTTAACTGGTGGTGTAAGTGACTTGTATGCAGAAAACTACACAACTGTTAAAGGAAATCAAAGAAGACCTAGAAAAGTGGAAAAATATTTCCTGTTGATGGACAGGAAGACTAAACATCAAGATGTCTATCCTACCCAAACTTATTTACACATTTAACACAATCCCAATAGAAATTGCACAGCATTTTTTTACTGAATTGGAAAGCTAACTAAGAAATTTATTTGGAAGGGCAAGAGGCCCTGAATAGACAAAAACATATTGAAAAAGAAAAATGAAATTCAGGAATCACACTACTTGACTCTAAAACATACTACAAATCTGCAGTGATCAAAACTGCATGGTATTGGCACAAGGATAGACATACTGACCAATGGAACTGGATTGAGAGTTCTGATATTGATCCTCCCATATACAGTCAACTTTTATTCAACAATGCCACCAAGCCCATTCAAATGGGAGAAAATGGCCTTTTTAACAAATGGTGCTTGGAGAACTGGATATCCATATCCAAAAGAATGAGAGAGGAACACTATCTCACACCTTATACAAAAACCAACTCAAGATGGATCAAAGATCTAAATACAAGAGCCAAGACCATAAAAATCTTGGAAGATAATGTAGGGAAGCATCTACAGGATCTTGTATTAGGAAATGTTTTCATGAACTTTACACCCAAAGCATAAGCAATGAAAGAAAAAATAGATAAGTGGGACCTCCTCAAAATTAAAAACTTTTTCACATCAAAGGAGTTTGTCAAGAAAGTGAAAAGGCATCCTACTCAATGGAAGAAAATATTTGGTAACCATATATCTGATAGGGGTCTAATATCCAGCAAAAATAAAGAAACCCTACACCTCAAAAATAAAAAGAGAAACAACCCATTTAGAAAATGGGCAAGTGACCTGAAAAGACACTTCTCCAAGGAAGAAATACAAATGGTTAAAAAGCACATGAGAAAATGCTCAACATCACTAGCTATTAGAGAAATGCAAATCAAAACTACAATGAGATATCACCTTACACCCATTAGACTGGCACCTATTTAAAAAACAGAGGACTGTTTTTTAAAGAGGAGATAATATGAAGGAATGGGAACCCTCATCTACTGTTGGTGGGAATGTAGAATGGTGCAGCCATTGTGGAGGACAGTTTGGTGGTTTCTCAGGAAGCTAACTATAGAACTGCCATACGGTCCAGCAAACCCACTCTTGGGTATATACCCAGAAGAATTGAAAGCAAAGACCTGAACAGATATATGCACACCAATCGTCATAGCAGCATTATTCACTATTGCCTAAAGTTGGAAACAACCCAAATGCCCACCAACAGATGAATAGATAAACAAATTGTGGTATATACATACAATGGAGTACTACTTAGTTGTAAGAAAGAATTCAGTATTAACACGTGGAAAAACATAGATGAATCTTGAAGACCTTTTGTTGAGTGAGGCAAGTCAGTCACTGAAGAACAATTATTTCATGACCTCACTGATATGAATTAAGCAAATTTAGCAGGCACACAGAGCTATAGTCTGGAAGATAGGTTTACAGGAGATAGAAAGGAAAAAGACAGTTGTGAGCCAACACCCATATGGGCAAAATCTATGATAAGTTGGAAGTGTGCAATTGTGCAGTGGAGGAGCATGACAGTGGTACAATGATATTATTGGGTTGGGTGGTGCTGGATTGTCAGGGGAATATGGTGGGGAGGTTGGGTTGGACTGTCCATGGAACTGTGGTGAGGTGTGGGGGAGGGAGCAGGTGAACACTGGGGATTTGCGGGTATGTGATTGAAACTACAATGTTAGGAATGTACTTTTGGCAATATGGCAGGGAGGGTTACTGGTTTAGGGTGTTGGATGTGGGGGGCATTCAGGACAGGGCACACCTGGGCAGCCTTCAAGGGAGTGTGTGTGTTCATCTTGTCATAGTGTGCTGTATCAGTGTGTGGAGACCCACATAATGAGTGGGAAGGCATTGGACTCCCATCCTGGGGAGACCTGCTATGTTCTCAGATAGTGGTTTGGGAGTCTATCGAGAGCATAGGCAGTGCCTAAAAGGGGACGATAGGCCAGTACATCAAATCCTCAATGTTGTTGCAAGTAACTATGAATCTTGTTATTCAAGGAGTGGAGCCTCATGGTTGCCATGGGTCCTGAAGGCGTGCGGGGGTGGTGGTGTAATAGAATATATGGAACATGGGGCATTTTGGCAGTGATGGAAGTGTTCTACATGATATTGCAATGATGGGTACAGACCGTGTTAAATTTCATCAAAATTTATAAAAGAGTATGGTCCAAAATGTAAACCATAATGTAGACATTGACCATGTTTCAATATATGTACATCAATTGTAGCTATGTTTCAATATCTGTACATCAATTGTAATAAATGCACCATCCATATAAAAAGTGTTATTAATAGGGGAGAGCGGAAAAGGGTGAGGATTTTGGGTATATGGGAATCCCCTATATTCTGTATGTGACTTTTCTGTAACTAAAACTTCTTTGAAGACAAATTTAAAAAGTAATACACTGGGGGAATAAATGGAAAAAATATCACTGAACACACAAGACAATAGTTCTTACAGTGATGAAAGACATAATGTCAAAATTTTTAATATTTTCCATTATTTTTATTATTCCAAATTTTTATTTTCTTTTATTTTTATATTTTTAATTTTTTGTATTTTATTTCTTATTTTTTAAATTATCATTTTTATTTCATTTTCTTATTAATTGTATTTGGTTATTTTGTTGGCTTCATTTTTAAAGAAATTTTGGATCATAGAAGAGTTACAACTATGACAGGAGAGGATCATTGGTGTGGGGTGTCAGTGATGGGGGATACCTAGGAGGAGGTTCACCAGGGCATACATATAAGGCATATAAATGTGTTCAAGTGTTCATGGGGCATTGTCATGGTGGGTGGAGAGTCACATAATAACCAAAAGAATATCAAATTCCCATCCTGGGGAGTTTTGCCACATTCTCTAATGGAACAGCAAGAATCCCCTGAGTACAGGGCAATGACTAGTGAAGGCGGATGGTCCATTGACACACCCTTGATATTGATGACTGTACTTATGAACCTTTCCTTTTGAATTTGAATCTTGGCCTGGTATTAAAGGGTGCCTAAGAGTTACCTCTTCAGAGCCTCTTTGTTGCTCAAATGTGGCCTTTCTCTAAGCCAAAACTCATCATATAAATGCACTACCTTTCCCCCAGTGTGGGACAAGACTCCCAGGGATGAGCCTCCCTGGGACCAAGGGATCACTACTAATCACCAACTAGCAATGCAACTGGAGAAAAACCTTGACTGAAAGGGGGGAAAGGTAATTACAAGTGAATTTATATGGCTAAAAGACTTCAAAATGAGTCAGGAAGTCATTCCAGAGGCTATGTTTATGCACAACTCAGCAGGATCTCATTGACTGTCAAATGGCAGGGATCCTGAGGACTCTGGAGACACACAGACACTATAGTCAGGGCAGATAATGCAGGAGTTTGGTACCTTGACAGTGGGCCCTACTTTGGAATTTATGCTCACCAGTGTGACAGAGTTGGACTCAGTTGTGGTTTCCCTATACATGGCTCTTCTGCCCCTTCTATTTGAACCTATAATTAGTACTAGAGCTAATAGGTGTACATCCAAGAGACTTAAATCTTTGGGATGTCCATCTGCCAGCTGGGCCCTGAATCTCAAAGGAGTTGCAACACCTACTCTCTAGTTTATTGTACTTACCCAGGGCAACTAACAAGGAGACGATGATGGACAATGACCATTCCAAGGAACTGAGAGAGTTTACAATTGCAAATGAGTCCATCTATCTGCCCTATGGGATCAAAGTCCTCCATCAATTAGAGGTTAAGTAGGCATCACCATCCCAGAATTCTTAGGATTGGGGAATGAACTATGGACTAAAGCAGACTTAGAGATATTCTACTGTAGACGTATTGTGATTCTAGCAATGGAAGAAATATCATTGATGTGGAGGCAGTGGCCACTGGAGATTCTTTTCATTCACCTTGAGCTATCTACTAATTTCTCTTGCAATTTCTTCTTTGGCCCATTGATTGTTTGAGTGTTGTTTAGCCTCCATATATTTGCAAATTTCCCCCATCACCAACTTTATTGATTTCCAGCTTCATTGCATTATGATCAGAGAAGCTGCTTTGTATAATTTCAATGTTCTTGAATTTATTGAGAGCTGTGTTGTGGCCCAACATGTGGTCTATCTTGGAGAAAAATCCATGAGCACTTGAGAAGAATGTATAATCTATTGATTTGGGGTGCAATGTTCTGTATATGTCTGCCAGGTCTGGCTCATTTATAATATTGTTCAAGTTCTCTGTTTCCTGTTAATAGTCTGTCTAATTGTTCTATCTATTGATGTGAGTGGTGGGTTGAAGTCTCTATCTATTATTGTAGAGATGTCTACTTCTCCTTCAGTTTTGCCAGAGTTTGTCTCACATATTTTGGTGCATCTTATTAGGTGCATAGATATTTATGACTTAATTCTTCCTTTTGGATTGTCCCCTTTATTAATATGTAATGGCATTCTGCATCTCATCACTTTTTTTGCATTTAAAATCTGTATTGTCTGATACCAGTATAGGTGCTACTGCTCTCTTTTGGTTAGTATTTGCATGAAATACCTTCTTCCAACCTTTCACTTATTTGCAGCCTTGCAAAGTCTATTTGCATCCTTGGGGCTAAGATGAGTCTCCTGCAGACAGCATATGGATGGCTCATGTTTTCCTATCCGTTCTGTCAGCCTAAGACTTTGGGAAGTTTAATCCATTAATATTCAATGTTATTATTGTAAAGGCGTGACTTACTTCAGCCATTTTATCCTTTGGCTTTCATCTGTCACTCTTATTTTTGTACATCTTTTAACCTTTTGCTTACTCTTTATGATAGTCTTCACTTCTACACACTCCTCCAAGCCTTTCTCCCTTGTCTTTTCATTTCTGGCTGCAGAACTCCCTTAGTTTCCTGCAGAACTGAATACTTGTTTACAAACTCTTTGTTTCTGTTTATCTACAAATAATTTAAACTCACTGTTTTGCCAGATAAAGAAATCTTGGATGGCTGTTTTTCTCTTTCAATTCTGTACCTATATCATACCACTGCCTTCAAGCCTCCATGGTTTCTGAAAAGGAATCTGCACTAAGTCTTATTGTACTTCCCTTGTATATGATGTTTTGCTTTTCCCTTGCTGCTTTGAGAATTTTCACTTTATCTTTGGCATTTGGCATTCTGCATATTATGTGTCTTCTGGTAGGTCTGTTTGAATTTATTCTAATTGGAGTACACCATACTTCCTGGACATGTATATTCATGTCTTTCATGAGATTTGGGAAATTTTCAGCCATTATTTCCTCAAATACTATTTCTACCCCTTTTCCCTTCTCATCTCCTTCTGGAACTCCCATAACATGTATGTTGCTGTACTTCATGTTATTATTCAACTCCCTGAGACCCTGCTCAATTTTTCCCATTCTTTTCTGTCTGTGTTTTTCTTTCTCTTCAATTCGTTATTCTTTCCTCTACCTCACTTATTTCTTCCATGATTTCAAATATCCTGTTGTGTACTTCTATTGTATTTTTAATCTCACTTATTGTGTCTTTCATTCCCATAAGCTCTGTTATTTTTCTATCCAATATTTCAGATTTTTCTTTGTGCTCATGCAGTGTCTTCTTACTGTCTTTTATTTCCTTAGCCATGTTGTCCTTCAACTCCATGATTTTATTGAGGGGATTTGTATGAACCTCACTGACTAGCTGTTTCATGTCCTATGTCTCATCTGGAGCTTTGATTTGTTCCTTTACCTGAGTCATATCTTCCTTTTTCTTAGTACGGCTTGTAATTTTTTTCTGATGTCTTGGAATCTGATTATAATGCTGAGTTTACTATGATGTTCAGTTTCTCTTTCTTGCCTGAGGCTTTACTGTTAAGTGGTTTTGTGCTACCACTTAAC
>JAKSZT010053804.1:4818339-4839541 GCA_026826555.1 Tolypeutes matacus | reverse complement strand
TGAACTGGGTCTGAGAGTGGTATGTTTGAGGAATCAGCCAGAGGCCAGAGAAGACTAAATGCAGTGAGTGAATGGTGGCCAGAGGGGTGGGGGGGGTGGGGGGGTAAAGGCTGTCACCAGGGTAGAGTTTAATTTTTTTAAAGCAGTTTAATTGAGATATATTCACATACCATACAATCTATTCAAAGTGTATAATCAATAGCTTTTAGTATAATCACAATGTTATGCATTCTTTGCCACAAAATAATTTAGAACAATTTCATTACTCCAAAAAGAGTAATGAACAATTTCATTATTCCACACGCCTTAGCAGTCACCTTTCAATCTTTCTATCCTTCCCCAGCCTTACATAACCACTAATCTAATTTTCATCACTATAAATTGTTTTATATTTTCATTTTATATAAATGGAATTATACAATATGTAGTATTTGTAGTGTGGTTTCTTTCACTTAACATAATGTGGGTTTTTTTGCCTGATAGTAAAATATTTTAACATTAATATATATGTGTTCAGTTTCAAAGAAAACAGTCCTATATATGCAATATTACCCAAATTGATATTTCACATGAGGTTTTACTATGTTATAGAGTCCCATGCTATATTTTTTAGATTTCCTTTAAGTAACGTACATAACCTTAGACTTTACCTTTCAACTGCTGTCATACCCATATAATAGCACTGCTAGTTACAAACATCGTATTGTTCATTCACCTTTTCTATTCATTTCCAAAGATTAACACACAACCTTTTTACCAATTCTACACAAGTTAACCCCCAGCTTTCCGTTCTCTAACCTCATTCTATTTTCTGGTGACCCATATTCAAATTATTAACTCCATGAGATTACACAATATATTCATAATGCACAATCATACAGTATTTGTCCTGTTGTGTGTGGCTTACTTTAGTTTATTAATGTCCTCTAGGTTTATCCATGTTGTCATATACTTCATGACTTCATTTTTTATACAACTGCATAATATTCCATTGTATATATACAAAACAGTTTATTTATCCACTCACCGATTGTTGGACATCTGGGTTGTTTCCATTTTTTTGCAGTCATGAATAATGCTGCTATGAACAAGAGTATGCAGATGTCAGTTCATGTCACTGCTCTCATTTTTTCTGGGTATATGCCCAGTAATGGTATTCCGGATCACATGGTAAATGTATATTCAACTTCTTTAGGGACTGCCAAACAGCCCTCCACAGTGGCTGTACCATTCTACATTCCCATCACAGTGGATAAGTGTGCCTATCTCTCCACATCCACTCTAACACTCATAGTTTTCTGTCTTTTGAATAGTGGCCATTCTGATATGTGTGAAATGATATTTCATTGTAGCTTTGATTTGCATTTTCCTAATTGCTAGTAATGTTGATCATTTTTTCATGTCTTTTTTTTTTTTTTTTTTTTTTTTGCCATTTGTATTTCTTCTTTGGACAAATGTCTATTCAAGTCTTTTGCTCAATTTTAAATTTAGGTCATTTTTCTTTTTATTGTTGAGTTGTAACATCATTTTATATATCATGGATATTAAATCCTTATGGGATATGTGATTGCCAAACATTTTTTCGCATTGAGTCAGCTGTCTTCTCACCTTTTAACAAAGTCCTTTAAGGTGCAAAAGTGTTTAATTTTGAGGAGGTCCCATTTATCTATTTTTTCAATTGTTGCTCATGTCTTGGGTTTAAGCGTCAAGAAACTACTACCTATTACAAGATCTTTTAAGATGTTTCCCTATATTTTCTTCTAGTATTTCATGGTCTTGGCTTTTATATTTAGGTCTTTGATCAATTTTGAGTTGATTCTTGTATAGGGAGTGAGATAGGGGTCCTTTTTCATTCTTATGGCTATGGATATCCAGTTTTCCCAGCAATTTTGTTAAACAGACTGTTTTGCCCATTAACATGGATTTGATAGGTTTGTCACAAACCAATTGGCTGTATAGGTGAGTGTTTATTTCTGGACTCTCAATTCTATTCCACTGATCGATGTGTCTATTTTTATGCCAATACCATGCTGTTTTGACCTCTGTAGCTTTGCAATATGTTTCAAGTTCAGGCAGTGAAAGTTCTCCCACATCAATCTTCTGTTTCAGAATGCTTGGCTATTCATGTGCACGTTTCCTTCCAAATAAATTTTGTAATTCTCTTTTCTATTTCTGTAAAGCAGGCTGTTGGAATTTTGATTGGTATTGCACTGAATCTATAAATCATTTTGAGTAGGACTGACATCTTCGTGATATTTAGTCTTCCAATCCATGAACATGGAATCCCTTTCCATTTGTTTAGGTCTTCTTTGATTTCTTTTAGCATTGTTTTGTAGTTTTCTGAATATAGGTCCTTACTTCTTTGGTTAAATTGATTCCTAGGATTTTGAGTCTTTTCATTGCTATTGTAAATGATTTTTTTTTTCTGATTTCCTCCTCAGATTGTTCAATACTAGTTGTATTAGTCAGCCAAAGGGGTGCTAATGTGAAATACCAAAAATGGGTTGGTCTTTATACAGGGTATTTATTTGGGGTAGAAGTCCACAGATACCAGGCCATAAAGCGTTAAGTTTCTTCTCACCAAAGTTCATTGTCACGTGTTGGAGTAAGACAGCTGCTGGCATTTGCCAGGGTTCAGGCTTCTGGGGTTCCTCTCTTCCCAGGGCTGCGTTTCTCTCCGGGCTTAGCTCCTGTTTCCTCCAAAAGGTCAGCTGTAGACGATCAGGCGAACGGCTTGCTTCTCTTCTCCTGGGGCCTTCTTTCCAACATCAAAACTGCTTCTCAAAAGACTGCTTCTCAAAAGACTGCTTCAACTGTCCTTTGCCTTGCCTTTTATATTCAATTCCCCACCCACCAAGGGGTGGGGCTCAACGCCCTAATCCTAACCTAATCATGCCCAGATTAATAGATCAGTTTACAAGCATGATTCAATTATATTTTTGGAATTCATAATTACATCAAATTCCCCAACGGTTACACTAGTGTAGAGCAACATTACTGAATTTTGCATGTTGATCTTGTATCCTGCCACTTTGCTGAACTCATTTATTACCTCAAGTAGTTTTATAGTAGACATTTCAGAATTTTCTAAATATGGGATCATGTCATCCATGAATAGTGAGAGTTTTAATTCTTCTTTTCCTATTTGGATGCTTTTTATTTTTTTATTTATTTTTTTTTCCTTGTCTAACTGCTCTAGCTAGAAGTTCTCTTCAATGTTGAATAACAGTTGTGACACTGGGCATCCTTGTCTTGTTCCTGATTTTAGAGGGAAGGCTTCCAACCTTTACTCATTGAGTATACTGTTGGCTTGAGTTTTCATATATGCCCTATATCATATTGAGGAATTTTCCTTCTATTGTTATCTTTCAAAGTGTTTTTTATCAAGAAAGGATGCTGGATTTTGTTGAATGCATTTTCTGCATAGATTGAGATGATCATATGTTTTTTTTTCCCCTTCAATTTGTTAATATGATTTATTATGTTAATTGATTTTCTTATGTTGTACCACCCTTGAATAACAGTAATAAATCCTTCTTGGTCATGGTGTATAATTCTTTTCATATGCTGTTGGATTCGATTTACCAGTATTTTGTTGAGAATTTTTGCATCTATGTTCATTAGAGAGATTGGTCTGTAATTTTCTTTTCTTCTGGTATTGTTATCTGGCTTTGGAATTAGGGTGATGTTGGCTTCATAAAAGGTGTTGGGTAATTCTCTTTTCTATTCATTTTTTGGAAGAGTTTAAACAGGATTGTTGTTAATTCTCAAAATGCTTGGTAGAATTCACCTCTGAAGCCATCTGGTCCTGGAGTTTTCTTTGTTGGGAGACTTTTGATGATTGATTCAATATTTAAATGTGATTGGCTGTTAAGTTCTTGTAATTTTTTTGTAGCATCAATGTACGTTGTTTGTGCACTTCTAAAAAGTTGTCCATTTCATTTAGGTTGTCTAGTTTGTTGGCATTCAGTTTTCATAATATCCTCTCATGTTCCTTTTTATTTCTGTGGGGTCAGTCATAACTTCCCCCATTTCTTTTCTGATTTTATTTCATCTTCTCTCCTTTTTTCTATGTTAGTCTAGCTAAGGGTTTGTCAATTTTATTGATTTTCTCAGAGAACCAGCTTTGGTTTTCTTGATTTTCTTTATTGATTTATACTTTCATTATGATCTGAGAAGTTTCTTTGTATAATTTCAATCTTTTTACATTTATTGAAACCTGCCTTGTGACCTAACATGTGGTCATTCCTGGAGAAAGATCTATGAGCACTTTAGAAGAATGTATAGCTCACTAATTTGGGATGCAGTGCTCTGTATATGTCTGTTAGGTCTAGCTATTTTATCATATTGTTCAAGTTCTCTGTTTCCTTGTTGATCTTCTGTCTAGTTCTATCTAACGATGTGAGTGGTATGTTGAAATCTCCAACTATTATTGTAGAGATGTCTATTTCTCCCTTCAGGTTTGCCAGAGTTTGCCTCATGTATTTGGGGCACCCTGGTTAGGTGCATTAGATATTTATAACCATTATTTCTTCATGGTGAATTTTCCCTTTTATTAATATGTAATGGCCTTCTGTACCTCTTATAACTTTTTTGCATTTAAAGTCTGTTTTGTCTGATGTTAGTATAGCAACTGCTTTTCTTTTTTTGATTACTGTTTTTGTGTGGAGTATCTTTTCCAACCTTTCACTTTCAGCCAATTTGTATCCCTGGGTGTAAGGTGAATCTCTTGTAGGCAGCATATGAATGGCTCGTGTTTTTTATCCTTCTATCAGCCTATACCTTTTGATTGGGCAGTTTAATCCATTCACATTCAATGATATTACTGCAAATGCATTATTTACTTTCACCATTTTATTCTTTGGTTTTCATATTTCATAACCTATTTTTTAATATCTTTTTACTCTTTTGGCTATCCTTTCTGCTATTCTTACCTTCTACACTCTCCTCCAATATTCTCTCTCCTGTCTTTTTCTTTCAGGCTGTAAGGTACCTTTTAATATTTCCTGCAAAAGCAGATTTTTTTTATGAACTCTCTTAGTTTCTATTTGTTTGTGAATATTTTAAACTCACCTTCATATTTGAAGAACAATTTTGCTGGATAAAGAATTCTCTGCTGGCAAATTTTCTTTCAGTATCCTAATTGTATTATATCACTGTCTTCTCACCTCCATGGTTTTTTAATAAGAAATCTGCACTAAGTCTTACTGGGCATGCCTTGTATGTGATAATTTCTTCTCCTTTGCTGCTCTCAGAATTTTCTCTTTATCTTTGACATTTGACATTTTGAATAGTATGTCTTGGAGTAGGTTTATTAGAATTTATTCTAATTGGGGTATGCTGTACTTCTTGGACATGTAAGTTCATTTCTTTCATGAGAGTTGCAAAATTTTCAGCCATTATTTCCTCAAATACTCTTTCTGCCCTTTTTCCCTTCTCTTCTCCTCCTGGAACTCCCATGACACATATGTTGTTGTGTATCATGTTATCATTCAACTTCCTGAGCCCTTGCTCAATTTCTTTTCCATTCTTTTTTCTATCTGTTCTTTTCTCTTCAATTTCAGCTGTTCTATCTTCTATCATTTTGAATCTGCTGCTGTATACCTCTCGTGTTTTTTTTATCTCACCTATCATGTCTATCATTCCCATGACTGTTATTTTTCTATTCAGGTTTTCAAATTCTTCTTTGTGCTCACTCATTGTCTTCTTGATGTCCTTTATCTCTTTAGCCATACTGTCTTTTAACTCGTTAATCTGATTTTGGAAATTTGTATGAATCTCATTGATTAGTTGTCTCAAATCCTGTGTCTTATCTGGGGCTTTAATATATTCCTTTGCTTGGGCCATTTCTTCCAATATCTTAGTATGGCTTGTAATTTTTTGCTGATGTCTAGGCATTTGATTATGATGGTGAGTTTACTCTGATGCTCAATTTCTCTTTTTTGAGTGATAAGAGACTATGTGTTACTGCTGTTCTTTGATTCTTTGTTCATCCTGTTCTGAGTCTTTAGGATTGTCCCTATTGCTCAACTCTGGGATCTGGACCTAGTAATGGGTTGTATACCCACTTCCAAAGGCCTTGTGGAGGGAGGCTGGAAAGGCTAGAAAAATCCTCTCTTACTTATTTACTTTTAATTTCCTCATATGCTGTTCCTTGATCAGCCAGAAAGTGGTGATTTTCTGAAGTCTTCTCAGTTCTAAGCCTGACTGGAGTGTGTTCTCTGCAATATGGATGGATCAATGTGGTAGAGGATCCTACAGGGTGAAGAGCCCTGTAATTCAAACTGTCTCAGAGGTTGTTTTCCAACCTTTGCTGGTAGCCCCCTTCTCTATTCCAGGGTATAAAATAATTGCACTACCCTCTGCATCCTTACTAACCAGTCCTGCTCAGTATGGAGGGTGTTTGAGAGGGTTATATCTCTTTAGTCCCCTCTTCTCTCCCAGAGCAAACAATGGCATGGCCCCTTCCAGGCCTGAAAGGGCTCGTGGGACCCAGCAGACCAAATTTGTGAGTCAAAAGCTGAGTCAGACTTAGGCTGTGTCTCTCTCTCTCCCATTTCCTGAGGAGGTAGATCCCTGCAACCCCCTTTGTTTTTGTTTTTGTTGTTGTTGTTCTTTGTTTTGTTTTTTTTTAAAGATTTTATTTATTTATTCATTTATCCCCCCCCCCCGCTGCCCGTGCTTGCCGGGTCAGCCAACCGCGCCGTGCGGGCGGGCCCGCCCCCACCAGGAGGCCCCGGGAACCGAACCCGGGGCCCCCCACATGGCAAACGGGAGCCCCACTGATTGAGCCACAGCCGCCTCCCATGTTCTTTGTTTTTAAATATATTTTTTATTGATTTTTAAAAGATAGATTACATAAAATGTTACATAAAAATAGATAAGGGATTCCCATATGCCCCACTCCCCACACCTCCCACTTTTCCCCACATTAACAACTTCTTTCATTAGTGTGGTACATTCATTGCAATTGATGAACACATTTTGAAGAATACCAGTAAGTCCACTCTAGTCCATATTATATTCCCCAATCCTGAAGATTCTGGGATGGTGATGCTCACTCCACCTCTAATTGAGGGGAGTTTCAATCCCATATGGTTGATGGATAGGACTCTTGTTTGCAGTTGTAGATTCTCAGTTCCTTGGTTTGGTGGTTGCCCATCCTCATCCCCTTGTTAGTTGTCTTGGGTGAGTCAAATGAACTGGAGAGTAGGTTTTGTAACTTCATCTGCAGCCCCCTTAGTCTGTAGCCACAGACCCAAGGAATGAGAATTCAAAATTGTCTATAGGGTGGTGAAGGGTGCTAGCAGCTGCATCTGCAGGTTAACACTCAATTTTGCTGGTGTGATTCTTTTCCTTTGATTGTCTTTCTTCTAGGCAGTGTCTAGTCTTCCCCTGGTGACCTAAACCCTAGAACATTTTTCTCACGCCATTTCTGCCTGTCCTCTAACTATTTTTCTGGGAGAGAAGAGAGTCCTGTGTCTTTCTTGTCTGCCATCCAAGTGTTTAATTTCAACTTAAGAAAACAGTGATTGCAATGTGGGAAAAAGGGTATAGCAGGAAGAACAGGTGGAGACCAGGGACTCTTTTAGATGAAGCTATTGTTTGCAGTAGAAAACCTGTGAACTCCTACTTTTTTGCTATCTTTAGTTATTTTGATGCTCATATTAAACCTAACTTGGTCACTGGGAGCCCCATGAATCTATTTCTGTCTTTTTTTTAATCTCACCATCTTTGAACACTCCCTTAATTTATGGTATAATGAGTACCAGAATCATCTTCTACTTTCCTGCCTTTATTCAGCCTTTTATTCAAGAAGCTGTCTCTTTCTGAAGAATAATTGCAATAATAGTATAATAAACTGTTTTTTGTGTGTGTGTTTTTTTAATTCCTGGTAGATATTTTATTTGGAAGGATTTCTTTAAAAAAAAAAAAAAAGAGCTAAAGTGATTTAAAAATTTCTTGTAATAAAATAAATTCCTGTTATTGTCTTGCATGAGTACTATAACAATGAGAACTGCAAACTTTTAAATAACTTGTACTTCTCAGTAGAAATAGCCAACCAGTTATGGTTCCTTTAAAATTTCTTTAGAAACACAATCCTCCATTACATCCAAATCTAATATTTCTAATAAGGCTCATTGTCCATCATCATTTCCTTGTTAGTTGTTCTGGATGAGTCCAGTGAACTGGAGAGTAGGTGTTGCAACTCTGTTGAGATTCATGGCCCAACTGGCACTGGAAAACCCAAAAAGTCTCTTGGAGATAAAACAATCAACTTTAGTACTAATTATTGGTTCAAATAGAAGGAACAGAAGAGCCATGTGTAGAGAAACCACAACTGAGTCTAACCCTATCACACTGGAGAGCATAAATTCCAAAGTAGGGCCCACTGGCAAGGCACCAAATTCCTGCCTATAGTGTCTGGATGTCTCCAGAGCCCTCAGGAGCTGTGCTATTTGAGGCAATATTTGCTGTGTCAATCAATGAGATCCTGCTGAGACAAACATAAGCATAACCTCTGGAATGATCTCCAGACTTACTTTGAAGTCTTTTAGCCATATAATCTCATTTGTCCTTACACTTTCCCCCATTTGGTCAAGGTCTTTTTCCAGTTGCCTTGCTAGTTGGTGCTTGGTAGTAATCCCTCAGTGCCAGGGAGGCTTATCCTAGGCAGTCATGTCCCACACCAGGAGGAAGGTAATGCATTTATATGCTGAGTTTGGCTTAGAGAGAGGCCACATTTGAGCAACAAGGAGGCCCTCAGGAGCTAATTCTTAAGCAACCTATAATACTAAGATAAGTTTCAATTTTAAAAGAAAAGGTTCATAAGTACAGTCATCAATATCAAGGGCCCATCAAAGGCCCATCCTCCTTCATGAGTCATTTCCCCTGTACTTGGGGGATTTTTGCTGTCCCATTAGAGAATGTAGCAGAACTCCCAAGGATGGGAATTAGATATTCTTTCAGTTATTGTGTGGATCTCCAGCCACCATGACAATGCCCCATGAACACTTGAATTCATTCATATGCCTTATAGATATGCCCCAGGTGAACCTCCTCCCATGCATTCCCCATCACTGACACCCCACACCAATGATCCTCCCCTGCCACAGTTGTAACCCTTCTGTGATCCAAAACTTCTTAAAATATAAAGCCAACAAAACAACCAAATAAAATTAATAAGAAAATGAAATAATAGTGATAGTTTTAAAAATAGCAAATAAAATGCAAAAAAAATAGAAAATTGAAATAAAAAATTAAATTTAAAAATTTGACATTATGTCTTTCATCACTGTAAGATCTGTTATCTTGTATGTACAATGACATTTTCTTCCATTTATTCCCCCGTTTCTTTTTCTTATAGCTTCTTTAAAAAGTTATCTTCAAAGAAGCTTTTTTTGTAAAAAAGCTATAGACATTTACAGAAATGTCACATTCACAATATACGAGATTAACATATACTCAACATCCTCTCCCTTTTCCCCTTTCCCCTATTATTAACATTTTACATGTGGATGGTAAATTTATCACAATTGATGTACAAATATGGAAGCATTGCTACTAACCATGGTCAATGGCTACATTATAGTTTATATTTGGACCATACACTTTTATAAATTTTGATGTAATGTATCATGGCCTGTATCCATCATTGGAAGATCATGTAGAACAATTCCAATGCCCCCAAATGCCCTGTGTTCCATCTGTTCTATTCCTCCCTCTCCCTCCCCTCAGGGCCCATGGCAACCACCAAGCTCACTCCTTAAAGAACAAGATTCACAGTTATTTGCAACAACATTGAGAGCTTGACATACTGTTCTGTCCTCCTTTATTAGGCACTGCCTATGCTCTCAAGAGACTCCCACCTCTCTATTTGAGAACATATTAGGAATCCCCAGGATGGGAGTCCAACACCTTCTTGTTCATTGTGTGGGTCTCCATCCACTGATACAACACACTATGACAGTATGAGTACTCACATATTCCCTAGAAACCTGCTCCAGGTGAGCCCTGTCCCACATGCCCTCCACATCCAACACCCTAGACCAGTAACACTCCCTTCCCATATTTGCCAAAAGAACATTCCCAACATTGTAGTTTCAACCACATACCCACAAATCCCCAGAGCTCACCTGCTCCCTCCCCCAAGCCTCCACCCAGTTCCATGGTCAGTCCAACTCACTCCCTGCACCATATCCCCCTCACAGACAACCACCACTCAACTCAATAGTATCACTGCATACTGTCATGCCCATCCACTGCACAACTATGCCCTTCCACCTTATCATAGATTTTGCCCATATGGGCATTGGCTCACAACCCTTAACTCCCCTTCTGTCCCCTGTAAACCTATCTTCCAGACTTTAGCTCTGTGAATCTGTGCAATTTGCTAAATTAATATCAGTGAGGTCATGTAACATTTGTCCTTCAGTGCCTGGCTTGCTTTACTCAACATAAGGTCTTCAAGATTCATCTGTGTTATCCCATGTGTTAATACTCCATTCCTTTTTACAGCTGAGTAATATTGCATTGTATGTATATACCAGAGTTTGCTTATCCATTCATCTGATGATGGACATTTGGGTTATTTCCATCTTTTGGCAATAGAGACTAATACCACTATGAACATTGGTGTGCATACATCCATTCATGTCCCTGCTTTCAGTTCTTCTGGGTAAATGTCTTGGGGTAGGCCCGTTAGGATTTATACTGTATGGGGTGCACTGCACTTCCTGGACATGTATGTCCATGTCCCTCAATAGAGTTGGGAAATTTTCAGCCATTATTTCCTCCAATACTCCTTCTGCCCCCTTTCCCTTCTATTCTACTATCTGTCTGATTTCAGATGTACTGTCTTCCACATCACTGATTCTTCTGCCCATTCAAATCTGCTTTCAGTGTATTTCTGATTTCTTGGATTGTACCATTCATCACCATCATATCTGTTATCTTTTTATGTATGTTTACAATTTCTTTGGTATGTTCTCCAACTGTCTTCTTAATATCTTTAAACTCTTCCTTTACTTTCTTAAGGTGATTCATGATATTTATTTGGACATCTCTGATTAGTTTTTCCATGTTCTTCATCTTCTCCTCTTTTTTTAGTTTGTTCATTATGCTGGGCCAAGTCTTTCTGTTTCTTAGTATAGCTTGTAATTTTTTGTTGGTGTCTAGGTATCTGTTTATCTTGATAGGTTTATTTGGTTGATTAGCTTCTTTTTCTACTCTAGGGTTTTATTTTGTTGTTGTTTTTGTGTGTGGTAAGGTTTCACTTTGACACTTTGCTCTTCTTATTTCATTTCCTTGTTTTGTCTATGTTCTCTTGAAAAAAATTTAGGACCAGAGAAAAGGAAAGAGATAAGAAAAGAAAAAGAATAATAGTAATAATAATAAAAAGATAGAAGAGGAACCGTACAAGACCTAGGAAAATAAATAATTAACATGAGTAAAAAATCATAAGTACAAGGAATAAAGATTTTAGAAGTGGAATAGAAAAAAATGAAATGAGAAACAAAATAGAGAAAAATATATAGAATGAATTAAATGGCCAGAATGATGAGAAGAGAGGAAAAAGAAGAAAGAAAAAGAAAGGAAAAGTTTAAAAAGAGAGAAAACAGAGAAAAAAAGAGAAATAAAAACAAAAAAAAAAATGGAAGACCAAACAGAAAGTGGTGGAATGAAAGAAAAACAAGAGAAAACAGAAGATAGGAAAATGTAGGAAAGAAAAGAAATAACATAGGTGGAAAAATAGGTAAAAAGGATAAAAAGGAAACAATGGGGCATCACAAAAAAGAACAAACAAAACAGCAGCAACTGAAACAAAAGGGGGGGGGGCGGAAGAACCTTCCTTCTTAGGCCCCTAAGAAGTTTCTCAGGCTGCTGGTGTTCATCAATCAATCACCTTGCAGCCTGTCCTCTGCAGGTGATGTACTGGTTTTAGTGGGTAAAACAAGGAAAAAATAAATAAAAAAGAACCTTAAAAAAAAAAAAAAAAAAAAAGACAGATCCAAGAAAACTTAAAACAGAAAGAATGTCTATATTTTCCCTGTCATAAGGTATCAACTGGATGCTTGATAACCCAGTGTATCACTCTCTGGATCACTTCTCTAAGGAGATCCAGGAATTGAACCAGGGACTTTATATATGCAAGGCAGGAATTCCTCCACTGAGCTAAACTTTCTCCTTAAGTTAATTAGGCTTCAGAAAGCTATCTGGCCCCTTTCCCTCAGGCATTTTAGACTTCTAGAGTTTGCTAGAGTCCTGCTGATTAGGCACATATCCCTGCCCCCTCTCTAATCTAGTTCCTCTCTCTCTCTGGGTGGCTGAGTGTGACAGCCTGCCTGAGCAGATTTCCCTTCCCCTCTCTCTGTCAGGTTGGGGTCCCTTCTGAGATTCAAAGGGGGCTCAGCTGGAAAGAAACCATTCTCCACCTTCCTTCAGACCCCTCTTCCTCCCAGGGAATGCCCCTTCCCACTCTGTTGGCAGCAGCAAGCCAGGAGTTCCACCAAGGCTACTTGCCCTGAAGGTGGGGTATATGTGTTGTTTCCAGCCACAGGGGCAAGCAACCCACTGTTTTTCTTTGGCTTCTTTATCTTTCCAGTACCCTTCTAGATGACTCAGAGCACCTTTCCATTCTATATATATATCCAAAGCAGCTCCTTTAGATAGGTCCCTGCATTCTCCCCACTTTTTTTGTGAGAGTGTCAGACTCTGCCTACTTCTGCACCATTTTCCCTGGCACATGTTTTTGATTTTATAGTCTTATGATAATTTCTTTTCCCACTCCTCATTGTCCTTACTTTTATTACCCACTCCACCCATTCCCCGTAGAGCCCATGGAAAATGCCATTTGCAGTCCACAGAATCTTGCTCATCCTGCACTTCTTCCCCAGTTACCCTCCCCTCCCCCAAATGTGTTTTCTTCATTGTTGTGGCCAGCAGGTCTCCATGTCCACTGCATTGTCCTGGGTCCTCCAAAATCCTGAGACTTCAGTATCCCATTTCAGAGCTCTGATTGTCTTCTCCTTGGGTACCAAGTTCCAAGGTATTAGTGCTACCTGGTGGCCACAGGACCAGATCAGGTGTGTCAGTGTTGGCAATAAGGGTGATACTAGTAATGGCAAACCACTTTAAGATGCTTTTAGTTCTTGGCAAATATTTTATTTAGAGGAATTTCTCAGGAGGGGAAAGCCAATTATGGAGGTTTGGTATATATTTTAATGAAATAAACAAATGGTATTATTTTATTAATGGATATAATAAGCCCATAGAGGAATTTCTATAACAGTCAAGGAAGTATCTATGAATTGTTTTGATTTAACAATGGGCCTCTCTATCTTTAAATTTCCCAAACTAATAACAAGGGTATGACAAGAACAATAAACCCCTTACTCTGATAATATTTTATATTTGATTAGCCATTTTACTTAGAAGGATTTCAATGAGAATTCCACAGTTAAAATTGTTTGGAAATATTTTTAAACACATAGCCTCCTATGATTAAGATATTAATTTACTGTTGAAATAACCATGCCCAAAGACTTCATAATGGATTGATTTTTAGGTATGGTTCCCATTCACAAGATTGCTGTGCATAAATAAATACTTAACAATATTTGAAATTCCTTTTAATAGAATAAATTTCTGGTGTTATCTTACAAATGAAAATATAACAATAATAACTATAATCTCTTTCAAGTCCTGCCTGTCAGCAGGTATTTTATTTTGAGATACTCTTGTAAAAGAGGCAGCTGACATTGAGATCTTATTTTAATAGTTAATCCCTAGCCATGTTTTAATTTACTAATGACAATAAAATATAAAATCAGAATAAAACCCCTTAGTTTCAAATATAATCCATGGTTTGGGCAGGGAAAGGAAGTACAATTAAATATAGAAGGATTTCCATGAACTCTTCAATTAGTTATTATATCTTTCATGTTTTTATCCTCATAAATGATACTCCTGAGTCTTTAATTATGACATTAATGTCTGAATATATTAAAACCCTTGCATGCCTTAGCAGTAGTTTGATATGGAAGATTTCTTTGGAAGGGGAACTCAATCTGGAGTATGAATAGGTGAGAAGCATCTTTGAATAATCACAGCACAAGAATGCCACTGATAAAATATTGGATGTGTTGAGGGTGGGAGAATAGGAAATTCTCATCTCAGCCACCTGGAGCAACAATAAATATAAGATCACTCAGGATTCTGGAGATATCCCTGAAGTCTTCTCTCTGGCACTTATGTCCAGAACTCATTCACTTGCCACACGCCTGATAATGAGTAAACAATCTAGGTTAGGTGGAATCATCTTTGCAAAATGTGGTTTATTGAACAGCAAAGAGTCCAAGCTGGCTAAATAGCAGCCATGTTAGGAATCCCTGATAGGGAGGTGCACATCTCCTCTTCCCTTAGCATCACAGCAGAGGCTGTGGGTGAATGGTGGAAGGGCAGGGGTACCCTGAAAAAACAACTGTTTCATCAACTTCCCATCCCATGTGCACTATTGCCCTTTATGAAAAGGGAATAATACTTAAAGAAAAATAGTGTATTCAGAGAGAACACCCTGCATGCTTGTGATATAGTATATTTATCAGTGTAAATCTGAGATCATCCCTGTCAGCTAGCCTTATGACCTCAAGTGACAATGGGGACCATGTTTTCTACTCCTAGTATCCTTCAATACTTCCCACTGTACTTACACACAGACAAAACATCCCAAATGACAAAGGAACAATCTCCTTTATGATTTGGATGAGATCTGGAGCTTTCTGAAGTTGAAGTGTATGAATGACACAAAAATTGGCTCCAATACTGGCTCTAGTGTGGCCAACTCAGAAAACGATGAGTCTTTCCTTATCTACTACTCAGTGGGCCCTTTTAATACAGTACTCACAGCCCATTCATAGGTTTGTGAGCAAATTAGCAGAGGGAAGAATTTGCCCAGATTCTAGTTTTTACCATGTGGCAGATGTACTCTGGGTAATAAACTGTGCTCTCTATTTAGAAGACAACATCAATTCTTCATTAAAAATTCAAATTTTTCTTTTAGTCAATTAATTCTTGACAACAAATTCACAGCCGTTCTTTGTGGGAAAATTGAATCCCAGAGAAAAGTCTCTGACAGCCAAAGCAATATTGTGAATTGTTGTAACATGACATTTTGCCTCATCAGGTGGCTGAATTTCTTCATGGATCATGTTCAATTTTTAATATTTTGGGGATTATTAATTCAAGTTTATGGAATCACCATCAGTTGATGTGCTTTTAGCCTGCATGATGCTGTCAATTTGTATCTGCCTGGAGACTTCCTGATATGCCTGCACCTAAACAGGCCTTCCCATATCAGCTGGGTCTGACCCTGTGTGTGCTCCCTGACTCAGGACTAAAGATGAGAACTGACACTTATATACATCACCAAGTATTGTTTTATCTGAAGAAGCTCTTGATATTGAGTATTTCTGAGTGACCAAGTGAGGTCCAGGACAAAGCAAAGCACATATCTAGGCAAATTACCTCTTACCAAAGAGCTGCTTCTCAGCAATCCTTTCTAAGCACTGTTTTCCAATCTCTTTATTGTGTATTAGCAATTAAATCTTTGTTTATGACTTAAATATTCTTCCTTCTTGACATAAAAGCATATCATTTTATAGATTTTCATCTGATGTAAATTCAATCAAAGGATGTCATAAGATTGGTTTGGTAGGGAGAAGGTAGGATCTTGAAAAGCAATCCCTAGAATATCTATCTAAGATAAATTGAAAGATATTTAGCCTGATTTCATGGTGTCCTTAAAATACAAAACAAAACATGTTCTATGTTAATTAGAATAATTGCATTAACTGTCAAAATAAAATAAGCAATCTGAATTTCAGCATATATGAGCATTAACTTTCTTTACACTTTTTACTTCTTCAATGTACAGGGAGAGACTTGTGAATAATTAAGGAGAAAAATGGCAAAATTAGAAAATAAGGTTAAATTGTATATTTGATGACTAATTGTATAGACTATTCATTTCACATAACTTCTAATTGTTAGAATATTTATGGATCTTTGTGTTTCCTAAAGTCAAAGTGTGTGTTTTGAGAGAAAAGAGCAGAGTAGTATTGATTATCAAGATTATTTAGTGTTCTATAAAGTTGGATGGGGACCATGATATTAACATTCTTAGGATTTATCTGCTAAAATTTCATTTCATTACAGTTGGAAAACAATTTGTATGTGTGTATGTTGAGAATCTTGGAGAAATTTCACCCAGTTATCAAACTGATATTAACAGGGTTGGGGTGGGTGGATTTCATGTCCCTCCTGATGGGCTGCACTGAGGAGAGGACAGCATCAGCTGACATGTTCCTGCTTTAATGTAGGCCTGAGTGTGCTCGGGAGAAGGCAGTGGGTAGACCCAAGTTGGGGTCATCAGGTTTTGCCAAATCTTTCAAGGACATGAAGGAATATCTCGGGAACAGTTCCAATTTGAAGGAGCACAGTTTGAAATGGACAAAGAAACAATTTCCCACTGTAGGGACAATTGGTAAAATTTGAAGAGGATCCATAGGTTGGATCATAATATGGAAATGATGTTTCCTGATTTGGGTTTCTCTGATTACCTAGGGGACTGTTCCTTTTTGAGAAAACATACACTGGGTTATTTTGTATTAAGGGGCAAATGTGTTGAAACTATAACTATTAGGGAATCTGAGTGAGGGGATAAGGAGTTCTTCATTCTGTCATTGAAATTTTTATATAAGATCTGTAAGTTCTGACAGTTTCCAGGAAACAGCATTGTTATAAGAAGGTACTGCCCAGCTCTTTCACAAAAAATGGCTGAGAAGGGGCAAAATCCTACCAGACTGAGCTGTTTTGAGAGTCTACAGAGCAGGAGACTTCAGGGCATTGATCTAGAGGGTGGTGGACAAAGTGATAAAGAGCCCGAGGGAAAACCATGAGTTGATTACCCCTGTGGCTGGACATGGCCATCAGCTAAGCCCCACTCTCAAGGCAAATATTCTCCTTAGACCCAGTCACTCTCACCAGCCAGCTGAGTGGGAAGAAGCATTCCCTGGGAGGAAGAAGGGTCTGGTGAAGGGTAGAAAGTGGTATCCTTTCTTTTGGTTTGGACACCTGAGTTCCCTTTGAATCTTGGGGAGGACACTAGCAAGCACTGAGGTAGCCCCAGGGAGAGGGAAGAGGAGAATCTGCTTAGGCAGTCTGCCACACCCAGCTGCCCTGAGAGAGAGGGCCTTGGTCAGGGAAGGGCCAGAGACAGGCTACTAACTAGCCCACCTACTGAAAACTATTAAAGGCCCAAGTTGTTTAAGGGAAATGGGGGCAGAAAGAGCCCAATAAGCTTTCAAAAGCCTATTGAGTCTACAGAGCTGCTGTAGTGCAGTGGGAGAATTCCTGCCTTACATGTGGAAGGTTGCTAGTTTGAGTCCCCATACTGCCTAAGAGAACAGATCCAAGGAGCTAACACATTAAGATAAGGAACATATAGTGTAAGTTTCTACTGTTCTGTTTCGCAGACTTTGGGATATTATTTTTCTTTCTTTTTCCTTTATTTTATTTGCTAAAACTGGATACATCACCTGTGGAGGGCAAGTAGCAGGGTCTAAGAGGGAAGGCTGTTTTTCCTGAGTTGCTTCTTTGTTGCTGTTTTTTGTTGTTGTTGTTGTTTGTTGTTTTCCCATTCTTTGTTTCCTTTTACTTATTTTTTTCAAACTACTTTATTTATTTTCTTTCCTTCATTTTTCTGTCTTCTGACTTCTGTTGCTTTTCTTCTATCCCACCATTTCTTTGGGATAGAAAATGGTTTTGTCTTCATTTTCTTTCTCTCTTTTTTCCTTTTTTTAATTTTCCTTTCCTTCTATTCTCTTCTCATCTGTCCAGCCTTTTAATTCACTATACCTTTTTTCTCTCTATTTTGCTTCTTGTTTCATTTTTTCTACTCATCTGTCTGGTCTTTTAATTCATTCTAATTTTTTTTCTATTTTGTCTCTTGTTTTATTTTTTTCTATTCAACCCCTTTTTATTCTTATTCCTTTGTATTTTTTATGATTATTTACTAATATGACTTAGTTTCCAAACTCTTCCATGGTTCTTCTTTTACCTTTTTTGTATTATTACTACACTTATCTTTTTTCTTCTTATCTCTTTCCTTTACTCTGGTCCTAATATTTTTATTTCAAGGGAACACAGACAACTGCAAGGATATAGAATAAGAGGAATCAAGTATTAAAAATTAACATTACCACACACAAAGAAATAAAAAACAAAGCTCTAGAGTAGAAAGAGAAGCTAAACAACCAAATGAGCCCATCAAGATAAACAGATGCCCAGACACCAACAAAGAATTACAAGCCATACTAAGAAACAGGAAGACATGGTTCAGCCTAACAAACCAACTAAAAAACAGGAGATGCAGAATGTGGAACAACTAATCAAGAATGTTTAAATATCATTAATCAACTTAATGAAGTGAAGGAATGGCTAAAGGATATTAAGAAGACACTGGGGGAACATACTGAAGACATTGTAAACAAACAAAAAGATAGGGGATATGATGGTGATGAATGGCACAATCCAAGGAATCAAAAATAAATGGGGAGGAGGAGGCAAGATGGCATCGGTTTAGGAGGGCACATGCTGACTAGCACTCTGAGGACGGCTGATTGGGGATGGGGTCCTGCCCAGGGGTCTGTGCTGTGGTTGCACAGAGCGAGAAGCTTGGGACATCTATCTGGAGGCAGCTTGGCAGTGTGGATTGCTTGGTAGAGATTCGAGAGTTTTAACCCTGCCCGTGGAGGTTAACACAGATGGCTAAGCCCCACCCTCAGAGGAAAAGGCTGGTTTGAGCCACGAATCCCAGTGGCAACCTGGTGAGAGGGAGCGTTCTCTGAGAGTGGGAGGATTCTGGTGGAGGGTTGAGAGGGCTTTCCTTTCTGTGGATTTTGCTGCCTGGAACCCCTTGCAGCTTTGGGGAACAAAATAGCTGGCTTGAAGCAGGAACAGGTTGAGGAGACTGGTGAATCTGCTGAGGAAGCCTGATTTACCCAGCAACCTGGTGACACTGAGGCTTGGCTCCATAAGGGGCAGAGTCAGCCATTTGTACCGTTCTGCACTGACTAGCATCAGAGCTTCAACTCCCCTGGGGAGGTCAGGAAGTTGGAAGTGCTTGATTAGTGTCCATGAGCCTAGTTAGGGACCCTCAGTGAAAGGGGTAGTCTAGAAGAGGACATATTTTGGGTCCCTTATTTTGCCAAAAAAAAAGACAGTCACTTTAAAAAAATAAAAAATGAATTTTTCTTTTTAATTTAGTTTTATAGCTAAAATCTGCCTCAAAACCTGCAGATATAACCTTACAGGGCAATTGATTGATAAATACAAGCAGGATGAGAGGTTCCACAAGGGCCCAAGAAGGAACACTGTTCTTCCTTAGATTTGTTTAATACTTGCTTGTGTGATTGTTTGGTTTTTCTCTGTTTATTTGTTGTCTCTTGCTTTTCTTTCCTCTATCCTCCCCCCTTTCTTTTTTCTTTCATTTTTTCCCTTTAAATTACATGCTGTTAGCTTCTTCTTCTTTGCTGTGCTTCTTCTTCAGTGATTTCCCATTCTCTGTCTATATTAATCTTGTCTCTCAAGCTATCTCTTCTCCTTCCTTCATCTTTCTGCCTTCTGCTTTCTGTTGTGGTTCTTATATACCATGTTTTTTCATTAGCCCACAACTTAAGGCTGTCAATTTCTATCCTATCTATTCTGTTTTCTTCTTTTTAAATTAATATTAACTTTTTCCTTTCAGTCCTTTCTTTACTCTTTCTCTCCCTCCTCATCATTCTAGCCTTCTAAATCATTATATATATATATATTCCTTTGGTTCCCAGTCCATTGTAGGTACTCCACTTTTTATCCTATTACTCTACACTGCTTACATGAGCTAAATATTCATTTTACTAAGTCTTATACAGCCTCTCTTCTAACATTTATCAATATTACTATTATCCTTCTCCCTTTCTCACATATTTTGATTCCTCTGGCCCTAATCTTTTGCCTTCAAGGGAACATAGAAAGAAGCAAGGAAATAAAATAAGAAGAAAAAGTGTCAAAGAGAAAACTTAACACACACACAGAACCACCAGCTAAATAAAACTCTAGAGCAGAGAGAGAAGCTAATCAACCGAATAACCCCATCAAGATAAAATGATGACTAGAGGGCAACAAAAAATTACAAACCACACTGAGAAACAGGAAGACATGTACCAGTCAAATGAACAAACTAAAAACCAGGAAGAAATGCAGAACATCAAGCAATTAATCAAAGCTTTCCAAACAAATATCATGGACCAACTTAATGAAGTGAAGGAAGAGATTAAGGATATTAAGAAGACACTGGGAGAACATACTGAAGAAATTGTAAACACACATAAAAAGATAATGGATATGATGGTGATCAATGGCACAATCCAAGAAATCAAAAGATGTTGGATTCACATAACAGCAGATTTGAGGTGGCAGAAGAAAGAATTAGTGATGGGGAAGACAATACATCTGAAATCAAACAGATAGTAGAACAGAAAGACAAAAAGATAGAAAAATCCAGCAGGGACTCAGGGATTTAAACAACAACACAAAACACAAAAACATATGCATTATGGGCACCCCAGAAAGGAAGAGAAGGGAAAGGGAACTGAAGGAGTAATGAAGTATATAATGGCTGAAAACTACCCAACCCTATTGAGAGAGAAAGATGTGCAGATCCAGGAAGCACAGCACACCCCAAACAGTATAAATCCCAGCAGGCCAAGTCCAAGATATATACTTGTCAAAATGTCCAATGCTCAAGACGAAGAGAAAATACTCAGGGCAGCAAGGGAAAAGAGAACGATTACATACATGGGAAGCACAATAAGATTAAGTGCTGATTTCTCAGCTGAAACAATGGAGGCAAGAAGACAGTGGTATGACATAGTCAAAGAAATAAAAGAAAAAATCTTCCAGCCATGAATTCTCTGTCCAGCAAAACTGGCATTCAAAAATGATGGAGAGTTCAAAATATTCACAGATAAACAGAAATTAAGAGAGTATGTCAAGAAGAAACCAGCACTTCAAGAAATACTAAAGGAATCTCTACAAGTTGAAAGGAAAAAACGAAGGAGAGAGAGTTGGAGGAGAGTTTAAAAACAACTGAAAACTCAAA